>JAMBLF010000059.1:0-503453 GCA_030578115.1 Leucoptera coffeella | reverse complement strand
GGTTTATTATGCCACCTTTTGCAAATAGCTAGCTATTTTTATTCTATTGGTATGAGACTTCAATAAATACACTAGGGTATGATGCCTTCTAAAATGTCTTGGCTATTTGATAGCTAAATCCTAAGATCCAAAACTACAAACTAAGTTTCAAGGCAATATCGCAATAATTATCCAATCAAATAATTGCTAAACTTTACTAATTCCTTTAGGATTAGGGACATTATCGTCGTGTTTGTGTGCTCAACATGTATTTTATAACATCTATTACCACATTACTCCATACTCCACAAAATCACAAGCCAATACCTAAATTAATTCAAATCAATTCCTCTCACAATAGGAGTAGACCAAAGCAGGAACTAATCAAGGCGCACTTTACTCTGCGAAGCAATCAAACTAACTGCTCTCATAAAAGATGCAGAAAGGCACTTGCTCTGGGGCGGGCTAATACTTGGGGGATTTATTCACATACTTGAGTCTTTGACTGCACTATCAACGGATATGGTGGCAAAGGTGTAAAGTCTAGATGGGTCTTTATTATTTTGAGTTTGATGTAGGTTTGTCGAAACAGTACAACATATAACTGTTTAGTATTGATAACATCATATACGCTTCACGACTTGTGTATACACACTCCCTTTTTTATTGTGTCGGGTTAGTATGAAGCTTGAGTGCCCATCTCCGAAATTTCGAAGGCATGTTAAGTACGGGTCCCTCGAAGACCGCGTTTCACTAGATAGACAGTACCCAACCTGATAGGTAGTGAAGCGTATCGCCGTATACAGGCACTGGCTATAACGTATATTGACTGATAGGCAGGTTTCCTCACGACGTTTTTATTTATCAATAGTGACTCTACATTATATACGTTAATGAAACTCACTTATAAATTTCATACAATGTTACATGTCAATCAGAAAAAACATCGTGAAGAAAACTACCTGTTCCTTTGAACAGGTAATAATAATAATTATATAATGCTTTTAATAGCAATACAATTTATCTTATATCACATTAAGTGCTTTCTTATTAACACGTAAGTTCGAGATAGCTATATAATCACTAACTCTACACAATTTAAGATCCTCTGACTACCACACAGTCTTAATAGTCAAGAATATCTACATTTTTAAGGCCTAGCTCATCTAAACATTAAACCGCTGGCCACACATTCCGATGTCCCTGTCTCAAAGGCGCTAACACCTCTGCTTAAATGTTGCAAGTTTAATGGCGGTCACTTTGTAGGTACACGCTTTGACCGAATCACTCGATGCACCAGGCTGCGATATACTGGAGTGGAATGGAAAATAGTAGGTTTACTAAAATAATATTTAACGGTGAGGGAAAACATCTTCAGGAAATCTGCCTATCCCTCAGGATAGGTAATAGTCAGTGCCTATATACGGCGAACGAAATGAATGAACGAACGAATCGAATGATCCATACCTAACATGCCTTCGAATTTCGGAGATGGGCATTCAAGCCTCTGACTACCCCGCCATAATAAAAAAGGGAGTGTGTATACACAAAGTCGTGAAGCGTATGTTATTTATTTAATAGTTTCTATATCCACTAAGTATGTATGAGGAGGTATATGAGTTTCAATGAGGCGATAGCGGTTTGTCAGGATCGGATTGAACAAATTTGAACAGATTGTGTTTGACAGAGAAAACGAGCGAATTATTTATAGAGTTTACTGATTCGTAGAAAAATGTTTGCTAATTGCTTGTCTTCCTGGTATGCCGTAAAAGGTGGTAAAGGACTAGGAATAAGTGGAATTTAATTAGTGAAGGAATATCAATTTCTTATTATATTCTATACAATTACAAGCTGATTACCCTGCTATCGGTGACCTAGGATATTACCACCCTGTAATAAATCTAAAGATATTATTCGGATTCTTCTTTTATTCTTTATTTCTAATAGAATATAACCTTCCACCTTCTCTCTGATATTTACTATTAGAATTTAAATATTTCTGTCTCTCTGATGGTGCCTCTCCGACTAACGAAGGTTGGCAGTCACTTTGGCAAAGTCAGTCCGATCCCTGGCGAGATGGAACAACTCGGCGGCGCTCTTGATTCCCGTCCACTCTCGTATGTTGCGGAGCCACGACTTTTTCCTTCGTCCAACACCTCTTCTTCCGTCTATCTTGCCTATCATAATGAAATTAAATATATAGCCAGTGCCTTTCTATTGAGTGAAACGGGGGCTTTGAGTGGTTCATTCCTAACATTTGAAATTTCGGATATGGCTACTCAAACCTCAGACTACACCGCCACAATAAATAAGGGAGTGTATACACAAGTCGTGAAGCGTACAATGTAAAATATTATTTCTCCTTTCTTTTATTTAGTATATTCCTTTTATTTAGTTCCGAGGCATCGCTGTCAATGTGCAGTGAGCATTACATCCATCCAACTATCGGGTGGTTGGCTGAACAGCTGCATATTTTGGCTCCAGGGACTGCTTTGTAAACTGCGGTATCTTTTGGCTATAAGGGACACACGAGGTTTCAAATACACGTGGAAATTGATTTAAGATTTTACGAGTATATACCATATAAGGTATTGATTGTATAAAAGCAACCAAAAGTTTATGAGATCAGATAATAAGTCTGCCCGTGACCATGGCTACTGCAACGTAGCCGCAGCGTCGGGTTAATAAAGGTAACTTTATTATATAAAAACATACGCGATAAGTCCCGTTAGTTATTAATCATGAGTATAAATCGCGAATCTCTTAAAACTATAATTAAGATACATACATTTAGAAATACCTGAAGAGGGGAGGTAGAGATCACGAATGCCTAAGGATACTAGTATATAATGACGTTGTTTTTGGCAATGATGTCTAGAATTACAGTTCCTCAGATCAAAAACGAATGACCCTCCTCTCGATACAAATAATTTCTATGCTGTTATATATGTTATACATCATCACATAAGTCAATACTATCATCTTTGAAGATGTAACTAGAACTACTACAAGGTATAAAAAGTCTTTCGCCTTGTTATATTATAATACACCACTTAATGTATAATTAAACAATAAAATTTCATATAAATATTGGTTTATTTAATGCTACTTATGATAATCTCGCTCTTACTAAGAAAAAAAGTATATTAATCTCCTTTTTTTAACCTACTAAAGATCAATGTTATTAAATTCAACTCCCGTGCATCCCCGCCGGTGTCCTGTCCTAAAATATGCGGAGATTGGAACTAAGTCTCCAGTTCCGTACGTGAGGTGGCAGCACCTTAGCTTACAAAGTGACCTCGCCAGACATCGAAGAGCACTCCACTGAACTCTAGGGGATTGGAGACTAAGTAGCCACGTACATACACTTGAAAGGAACGGAGTGTTGGCTATTTAAACGTAGGCGTCACGCGGATTTAGTTGTATACAAATTCCTATGTATATATTCTATTATATATCCTACCATATACATACATGTACACATATACATTGACGTCCCTAAATCTCTTTCGGAGTGGACAGAACCTTGGAGAAATGAAAATATCTTCTTGGTCACTTATTGTAGGGTTGTGATGTTACGTGAAACATTGGTTTGTTGCTAGCCCATCGATTAATAGATTCTATACACTGCTTGTTTCTTAGTCGCCTCCTACGCCATGCCGGGAAGAATGGGAGCTGGTTAGCATTTTTTTCCTATAGGGCCTAAGGGACTAGGGATGAATAGAATCTATTGGCTGATAGGCTACCAACCGGTCACCAATGTTTAATTATGACATCACACCTTAATATTCATTCTTAAAAGTGACCTAAGAGATATTAAATATCTGATGTTCTGCCCACCCTGGAAGCGATTAAAAGACGTGACGTAATCAATTCCGACTTAATTGCCAAAATTCACTAAAGTCTTAGATTAGTACAGGACACAGTTATATAATAAAAAAAAAATTACATATTTTATTATAACTCCTATTTGTTTATAAATTGAAGACATTCTTCTCAAGGAGGTGTACGTAGTGTGAAGAACAAAAGAGCCTATTTGAGAAGGTTGGGTTAGTGAAGCAAGAGAGATTTGTCAGGATCGCTCCAGGTGGCGATTGATAGTCTCTGCCTATCACGTTGGGGATGTAGAGGCGTGAATATATGTATGTATGTATTATTTCTATCAATGCTTTTGGGATCGCAACTTAATGTAAACGAATGTAAAATTTAACTTTTTCACAACGCAAACTCAGCTGATGATTGTTTCAAATTAACAACACGACATGTGAACAATTGCGGAGCACAAATCAAAAACCCATGTTTTGTGCACCAAGGAAAAGTTTGTAATGAAAACGCAGCCTTATTTTGGGTTACAACTGCGTAGTAACTGAACTAGTGTTGTAAGAAGCGACTGTGATATGTATGACGGAATTATTTTGCATTTACGTACGTACGCGTTCACGACCATTAACCCTTGCGGGGTAGTCAGAGGTTCAGGTGTCCATCTCCGCAATTGCGAAGGTAGTAATTCTATGGCCACCTCGAACCCACGTGTTAACCAGATAGTCAGTACTCAATGTGACAGGTTATTTTGCATTTAATAGGTACTAAACACTGATTATTTCTGATCTAAAAGAATAGGTTATATATTGTGAGTGTATATGAATGACAATGTCTTCCAACTATTAATTTTAGTGTGGAATATTAAGTTACTTTATACTATACTGTTGAATTAGTCTTGAAATTTGTCTTTTAAATATACGAAAATAAGTGTGACTTGTCATTTAAGAAATCAAGTACGAAACAAGCCAATATTATGTTCTAGTAATATGGTTAGCAATTTTTCACTATTATTTTACAAAATGGCGCAAACCCTACCGTTATATTATTTGAGGAACTAAGAGATTATTATGTCTAAGATTGGTTTCACTCTAAAAGGTATTCAAAGACGCAATTTAATGTCAACTAAGCATTATTAAGGGCAATATTCGAGCCTTTTGTCCTTGCTAAGGCATAACAAAAATTAAGTAAGTAATATACAACAATAAACATGCTACGACTAATAAATATCCAGAAAGATGTTTTCATATCTCTAAGGTTTTGTACACGGCGAAAGGGTTTAAACCACTTGAATTATATAAATACATGCAGTATACATACATATATGTAAGTAAGTAAGCTTTAATATGCATTTAAACTATCCCATAATAAGGCGTTGATCCAGCCGCTTTACGATTTGTAAACGCAGGCTGAGTAGCGACTGAGTTGCTGTTCACGCATCGGCGCTAATTACGCTGCGGCTCAAAATGAGCATCTCTTCAAGGGCTGTCAGCTGTGGGGAATAAAAAAAGAAATAAAAAATATACATAGGAAATAAAGACAAATACTTTTATTACCACTAATCCTTGCCAATGTCTTATACCTCTACGGGTGTAGATCTTCGCCATTGCGTAGGTAGTAGTTCTATGGCCACCTCAAGCTCACGTGTTGACTAGACTGTGTTTTATAGTGCTCAATGTGCAGTAAATAATTACTAAATAATAAATATGAAAAATATGCCTCAGAGTTCTTCACCTGTTCATTTATGACTTTTGTCATTAGGTTTTTAATTGTTAAAGGTTTTTTAATAAGTGAAGTTTTCTCTATTCCGTAAAATCGACAGGTATCCTTACAAATGATATAACGAAATTGAAATATAGTTTATATCACCCTAGATTGTGTTATTTTTATAATGGTTATTATATGTTAGAATTAGTCTATTTCTTATCTAATATCGTTTTTAAGACTTGATAGTTTGATGTATAGAACTAAAATATTTATTAATAATATAAACAAAACCTTTGTCAACCCTAAATATAGTAGGTACAGTATTGTACAACAACCAGAAAATAATTTAGCAGCTCTACCAAATATGAAACGGTTAAAACTTTGCGAAATGCACAAATATGTAATTTTAATGATGTTGTTTTAAACATATGATAGGATTCATGTTTGTGAATGCTCTGTTGTATGATCTAAGTTAATTAGTGTAGGATTATATGGAAAAGTTTAATGCTTAATCTGTTCAACGGGTAACGACGATAAAATTTCAATTGAATAAATTACTACCTAATTTATACCATATAGTGATTAACTTAATTCATTGAATTATAGCTTAAGTCACGTATTAATTTTTAGCTCAAAAAATAAATGATTTCACAAGCCAACTATATTTGTTAAATGTAACTTCTAGGTAAATCGGAGATAATTTAAAATTTAAACTGACAATGCTTACATCTAAGCCCTAGCTTACATAAGTAGTAACAAAATACCACAAGAAATGTTATAATATATCTTCTTTCTTTCTTCACCTTAAAACACTATTTACATACTAATTTTCAAGTACCACCATTAAAAACCCAACCACCCATCCACCGTGCTACGAACAGCAAAGTCGACTACGAAAAATTAAAGTAACAGAAACAATGCAGAGCCTGAAGCGAAGGCTTTGTCCTCAGATTAGTTTTTAAGAATACTTACATGGAAGGCCTAAGATATAAGCCTTAAAGCCTTTGTCTATGCTACGGACAGTGTAAAAAGCCACTAATGAGAAGTAGCATAGCGGAAAGCCTATGAATGTTGCAGAAAAATAAAGAAAATAAATGTTTATGAATGTTTTCAGAGAGCAAAATTGTTCCTGCGTAGTTGGAAATATATATAGAAGCAAACTATGTGATTTTGTTCCGGGTATGTCATAAAAAGTCATTAAGGGATGAGAAGTAAATTAAGTATTAGACGATGCTCTAAAAACTGTCTATAAAATGTAACTTGATTTGTATGACGGCTTTATTAGTGCTTTATAAACTTTGTCGTGCGCAAAAATCTATTAATTTCGTTACGTTGTGACAAGGTTCATTTGAAAAATTTACTGACTTATGTCATACGAATCAAGTTACATTTTACAGACTATAGATCACCAATATTCTTTTGTAATATCTATAATATCTCTACAATTGCAAAAATACTAATTCTATGACCACCTTGAACCATTATGTTGACCAGATAGTCAGTGCTCAATGTTGAGTCTTGTCGCCAATTACAACGATGTTGTCATAGTCATTAAAAACGACAGCAGATATTATGTCTCCACGCTTTCATCCACACCAAACTGGGTAGCTATATACATACATACATACATATACGTTCACATCCGTTTATCCCTTTCCGGGTAGACAGTACCTCTGAGACATGAAAACTTCTCTTAGTCACTTATTATCATAATAAGTCGCATGGAAATTTGGTAACTAGTTTCTAGTCCATCGCCCAATAGGTTTCATATACCCCTAGTCCCTTGTCTCTTACGACAACGGCAACTAGTTAACATTGTTTTTCGTCCCAGACTAGCACAGAACTAGTCACGAATATATGTATGTATGTATTTTTAAGCATTGCAATTGCATTGTGCGATTGAAGCCGTCTATTTATCGCCCCTACTTAGCTAGGGGAGGTCTCATAAAATTCTATCACCCAGATAGGTAAGCCCTGTACCTAAACTGAACAGGGTTAGCACCGGTTTAGTTTTATTTAGAGCTATCACAATAGTATCTGTTTTAATTGTATGTAAAGGTGGTAAGCCGTGTTGTCATTTATCACCTGTCACTTTGAATACTATCTGGTCAACACATTCTATGGCTACCTTGAACCCCCGTGTTCACCAAATAGTTCATACTCAATGTGACACTAACTATTACCCGTTCGGGGAACAGGTAGATTTCCTCACGTTATTATCCCTCACCGTAGTATTCGACGCATTTCGTAATGTATTTTTACGAAAATGTACAAAGAAATTCATTAGTAATTTCCATTGGTACATGCTCAAGTGGGATTTGAACCCTGTACCCACTGATACCGAGTCAAGCCCCAAACAACTGAGCTACATCGAATTACTGAGCTACGTTGAATTTACATAGAATTACTAACTTCTAACTACCCCGCAAGGGATGTTGGATGTGAACGAGTTTGTCTTTTGTATAATAAGTATACGAGTTTGTCTTTTGTATGGTGTAAAAATGTGTATTAAGAAGAAACTGTGTATGAAGATATCTAAATGTTGAAGAGGTACACAGATCATACATAACTAATTAATAAAATGTGTTCATATAATAATCGGACGTAATGATGGCAGCCCCGTCGCCGTGATCAGGATGCTGTGGGCTAATCACCTGCACATTCTTAATCCAAACAGATTATGAAACCTTGAAAGAGAAATAATGAACAACCCCCCTTACCGACGACCTTTGGCACGAAATTACGGACCCGGATTGGATGTTGGAATGTCAGAACCATGGCTCGCCCCGAAAGGCTTCCCCAGGTAGCCAAAGCCATGCAGGACTATAACATTCATATCTTAGGATTAAGTGAAACGAGATGGAATGGATTCGGTGAAATAGCATCAGATTTTGGCTCGACCCTTCTGTACAGTGGAAAGGTGGACGAGACTGCCCCTCGGGAGTATGGCGTTGGACTGCTATTGAGCCGTAGCGCGAAGAACAGCCTTTTGCACTGGAAACCGATATCTGACAGAATTATTACAGCTCGGTTCTCCTCGAGAGTCAGAAAAATCACCGTCATCCAGTGTTATGCTCCAACTAACTCGGCTCTTCCGGATACAAAAGAGAAATTCTATGAGCAGCTGGAGTCAACCATGAGGAAAGTGAGGAAGCGGGACATCGTGATACTGATGGGTGACCTAAATGCCAAGATGGGCTCAGACAACCTAGACCGTGAACACTACATGGGTTGCGAAGGTGCCGTCGGGGTGATAAACGAAAACGGAGAACTCTTTGGCGACCTTTGCTCTGCACACAATCTGGTTATCGGAGGAACACTGTTTAAACACAAGGAATGTCACAAAATCTCCTGGATCTCTCCGGATGGTGTGACTCGTAACCAGATCGATCAAATTGCGATAAGCAGAGCCTGGAGAACATCCTTACTCGATGTTAGAAACCGTCGTGGCGCTGACGTGGACAGCGATCATCACCTTGTTGTCGCCGAAGTACGTCTTAAGATGGCCGCCCCTCGTCGTAAAGTAGAAAAGGCATCTAAACGGTTCAATTTGCAGAAACTTAGCAGCGAGGAAGGTAGAAATGAATTCAGCGTCACCTTGCGAAATCAATTTGATCTCCTGAAAGAGCTGGATGCCGAGGACATGGATGAAGCTTGGGACCGTGTGTCCACTGCTTTTACTAAAGCTGGTCAGAAAGTCCTCGGTTATAAACGCAATAAGCAAGAACCGTGGATGTCTCAAGAGTTGTGGTCTACGATAGAGAGAAGGCAGGGTATTAAGATAGAGCTGTTGGCAGCTGACACCACAGTTGCAAAAGACGCCCTTGGTGAGGAATACACTGCCCTACGTCTCCGAATCAAACAACTGGCCAGACGAGACAGACGACGCGCCGCAGACGAGCTGGCGGACCGGGCTAACGCAGCAGCTGAAATAGCTAACATGAGGGAGTTGTATGACGTTACTAAGCGCCTATGTAATAAAAAACTCTCCTCCAAAAAGCCGCTGAAGGACGCCTCGGGACAACTGCCGTGTACCACAGAGGAACAACTAAAACGATGGACTGAGCACTTCTCCAACCTGCTGACCATATATACCAAGGCCAATCAGTAGTTGCTTCAGAAAGCCCCAGATCGCTCCTAAATCTGCCTACGACTCCACCAAGTTACGCAGAAGTAGTTGCCGCCATCAAACAACTGAAGGCGGGTAAGGCACCGGGAGTAGACAATATAAATGCGGAGCTCCTAAAAGCGGATCCGGTTAGGTCAGCCGAATTACTTCAGCCTCTCTTACAGCGTGTTTGGGAGTCGGAACGTGTTCCTAATGGGTGGAAACAAGGTTTGCTAGTAAAGGTACCGAAGAAAGGTGACTTATCAGCCTGTGATAACTGGAGGGGTATAACCCTTCTACCCACGGCGGCTAAGGTACTGGCAAAAGTACTCCTTAACCGTATGTCCCCTGAAATTGCGAGGACACTTCGCGAAGAACAGGCCGGTTTCCGTCCTGGACGATCATGTACTGACCACACGAACACCTTGCGCATACTGATAGAGTCGTGTGTGGAGTGGCGAGCCGAACTTTTCCTGGCACTCGTTGACTTTGAGAAAGCGTTCGACTCCGTGCAGTGGAGCGCACTGTGGTCCAGTCTCAGGAGGAGAGGAGTACCCGGCAAGTATATAGGTATCATCCAGTCCCTATATAACGGCAGCATCTGCAGGGTGGTACATGAGCGGGTTCTAGGTGAACCAATTCCGATGGCCACAGGGGTCAAACAGGGTTGCCTCCTGTCACCACTGCTCTTCATCATCCTGCTGGACGACGTCATGAGGAATGTCACAGTAACACCCAGAGGCATTCCGTGGCACAATGGCTCGCACCTGGAGGACCTGGACTACGCAGACGACATAGTGTTGATTTCGTCTTCACTATCCGATCTCCAAAGGAAACTTGACTTGTTAAAAGAGGAAGCTCAAGAGAAGGGACTACGAATCAACGCTAAGAAAACCGTAGAAATGCGTGTTCAGTCATGTGGGAATAGGCCTGTAATGCTCAACGGTGCCCCACTAGAATCTGTCGCAAAGTTCACTTATCTCGGCAGCATGGTGACTGAAAGTGGTGGAGCTAGTGACGACGTTGACGCCAGAATAAGGAAAGCGAAAGGCGCCTTTGCCCAGCTAAAACCGGTCTGGGACTCTAATGTGCTTACCAGGCGGATTAAGATTTCCCTCTTCAATTCCATTGTGAAGTCTGTTTTGCTCTTCGGCAGCGAGACGTGGAAGGAGACAAAGGGACTGACGAACAAGCTGCAAGTGTTCGTCAACAAATGCCTGAGGTTCATACTTCGCATATTCTGGCCGAACACTATCAGAAACGAGGATCTATGGAAGCAATGCCACCAAGTCCCAATCAAGCGTGAAATCGCTCAACGTAAATGGAAGTGGATAGGGCACACACTCCGAAGACCGGAAGACAACATCGCCAGGGCAGCATACACATGGAGGCCGCACGGGAGCAGACACCCAGGCCGGCCGGCGCACACCTGGCAGCGCACAGGCGACGCTGAGTTGAGAGCGGCTGGGTTGAGTTGGAGTGACGCGGAGTGCAAGGCACAGGATAGGAGCGGTTGGCGACTTCTCACGAAGGCCCTTTGTACCACTGGGGTACCATAAGATGATGATGATGATGATGATAATAAGTATAAATATTTCTTAAACATACGTTGACTAGTACCTTTAACACAAGTATTAAATTAAACTTACCAAGGGACTTTTTCAATTGGTGTTATAGTGTCCCAAATATTATTATTATTATAGTTTCGCTTGTATTTTTTATAATCTCTATACGAGTATGTATCCATATGTGGTAGAAACCCCGTTGATCCGTACGAAGCGCTTTGCTTCGTCCTTCTTGATGCGGACTGCTAAAGATTGGAATTCACTTCCCCCGTCTGTATTCCCGGTAGAATATAACTTGGGTCTCTTCAAGGCTAGAGTGAATAGGCTATTACTGGACCAGCGAGCTACATCATCGACCTCATCGTCACTTACCATCAGGTGAGATAGGGGTCAATCGCTGGACAGTTATTAATAAAATAAAAAAAGTATGTAAATTCAATTTCTCGCAGTGGCAACCCTATCCACCTCGTAAAACCGAAGGTGTCCAGGCGCCTACTTTATTCGGCCATCCAGCCCCGCGTAGCTGACAGACGACAGACGACGTGCTTAGATTCCCAACCACTGTTTTCTATCAATTCATACTCCTGTGCATAAGGATTCAGCGTACAATGATCGTATTCTCATGAATTTGTACTGTGTGTAGGAAATTACAGAACAGGAAGAGATTTGGAATAAAGATTTTATTAGTTGAGGATCAGCTATAAGGAAAGCTGTTATCCATGTTTTTTTTTATTACGAGTATATTTTATTAGTATTATAGTATTAGGGATATCTATTTAGTTACTTACATTACTTAGAATGTTTCAAAAGAACAGGAGCAACTCGTAGCGCCATCTCTTACTACAGCACACCAATTAAAGTACGTAGCTTCTTTGAACATTTCATTGAATTTATATCACTTCGGCAAGTTGTGAAATAATGAAGCTTTAATCCAATGTTATTGAAAATGTAAAAAGTAGAACATTTATAATACTTTATCTTAATACACATAGTGACTCCAATCCAAGACTCCACAAAGCGACATTACCCGCTCTACATTTGAGCAAAAAACAAAACATTTAATTATCCAAACGACATGCCAACACCGACAGCAAAACAAAGAACCCAAAATAAATCTTTTAGTTTCAAAAACGTAAACTTACAAAAGGGGACATCAACTTAATGTAGGGTAAGAATTATACGTTGGGTCAGCAGGTACAAAGGCAGACATTAAGAGGGAAGATTAGCAGAAAAAGGCCGCTGAAATACGAGTGGTTGCGCCTTTGAATGTACTGCTAGCCCCCTCTCCCGGTGAGTTGTGATACGATTCGACACTCTTATCGGGGCTGACGAGTAGCGTTGGCAGAAAGGTATAAAAGTTTTTTTTATTGTATTTTGTTGGGATACGTTGGTGTGAGATGTATGATTTATTTGTGAATGTGTAATTACAGCGTATAATTGTATATAAATTTAGTTTTTTCCGTCTAAAGAGATAAAAATAACATTTTTGGTTTGTAAAAAATATAAAATAAAATAAAAAGCATAACGTAAAATGAAAACGACTATAACAAAATTCTCTTTAATCATGACTTGAGTACTTACTTGTATAATATTTCAAATCCATACAATCGTATGTGATTTATCAATCCAAAGACACAAACAACACATCACATCCATAGATAAAAAAAAAATCTTCCCTACGCATTCGTAGTATCACATGCAACCTTAAGGCCCCTTCCTTGCCATCGGTACCTTAAACAAAGCTTCCTCGGATCGTCTGTCGGGCACCTCTGCCTTTTTTAATCTCTATAAATCAAATTTATGACTTGTGTAAGCTTTCTGTTTTATTTACCCCTTTTATAATTTTGTACGCCACCCCGAAAGGGAGGCCTATAAATAAACGCAGTTTGCTTGGGCGCTAATCTGTTACACACAGCCTTAGGGTTATTGTCATTAAGGGCGATTTATAGGATCTTTAGAGCGACAAGGTGACAAGAAAGATTTACGGGACTGATAAAAATCACCCTCGCAACGTTTGATTGTGGATTTGTTATATGTATGAAGGCAATAATGTGTGGTAATTTGGATAGTTGATCAGTCAGTGGTAGTGTAAATGTCTTCTCAAGGATATATTACAAAATATGTGTCGCTTATCTTCGGGTCAAGTAACCATTTCTTTCCTAATCCAATTTGCCAATTCCCGAAGATTATAGGTTGATCAAGATTTAAATTATGGATACTTAGAATTCTCTATAAACATACACATCACGCCCGATTTCCTGTAGAGGTGTAGGCAGGATCACGAATCCCTAATCTGACAAACCACTTTTGCCTCATTGACACTTATATAAACAATGTTAAACACATAAGTATAGTCAAGTGTAAGTACCATACGTATAACTATAAATATTCGTACATAAATTCATATAGGTTATTCTGTGTACGGTTTAACCTAGGAATAACCTAACTACATCTACCTGCAATTACCCAAAACACAACCCATAAAGTCCTACACTACCCATTCCGAGAGCTAGAGGCCGTCACCCCTGATGGACGGCCAGCATAAACCTGACGAGAGACGTCGGAATGGCTCAGTGGAGCCCCCTACATCACTTTTATGACGCCATCTTCATTTTCATATTTCATATTTGCATTAGGGAGGCGCCCCACGGCCATTAAGGGAGCGTATTGACGGACTCATATTTGAATAGACAGTGCTTGTTTTGTTTTTAATACGGGATTATAGATAAGATTAATAACTAACGGGACTTATCGCGTATGTTTTTATATAAAGTTACCTTTATTGACCCGACGTTTCGTTTCGTTTCGGTAATCATGAGTATAAATCGCGGATCTCTTGAAACAATAGATAAGATAGCTAATTTTGATTATGTATTGGTTCTTTCCGGTTAGTTTTGAGAGAGATTTTTGTTTATATAACAAGAAAACGAAACTTATCGCGGATATTTTATAAACAAAGAATTGTCTTTGTTACCTCATGTTTCGGCCATACATCGTAACATGGCAATTATTTTTTCCGTTTTCTTTGAAACTATGAATTAAAAGTGAATGGAATCACATTACATATTAATGTCATCGCAATTCCGATAGGTATACTTTGAACAGATATTATGACTAGTAAACAAGTTACTGTAATCAAGAATTTTCTTTCTTATATCAGTTTGATCGACACGATAAAGTATAGAGAACTACGGACCAATAACCCTAATAGTTTGAGGATAAATTACACCGACAGTGTTTTGTAAATAACTGACTAACTGTCGTATCATGATAAAGTATACATTGTCTTAATATACGTTGACTTACCCTTTACACAAATCTTAAATGAACTTAGCAAGGAGCTAGTTCAATTGGCGCAATAGTGTCCTCATTATTATTATCAATTTGCGATAACGTTGGCAAATTAGCGTGGTAATATTACTATTACATTAAATACTCCATCCTTCTAACCTTTCATACAGTAATATACGCTTGCTAGCTGTCAGAGCCTCTTGTCTTTCCCATAATCGGTCCTCAAAAGCCTCACACACCTTTGTAGCAAGCAAGTCATAAAGAAGAAATTAATTAACAGACACCTTACTACAACAGTAACAAGGCAAGTACAACGTGACCTCTGATTTCTATACGTATGCTACCAAATGAGAGGTCAGCGTTGCAAAGGAATGTAAAGGTTGTAGAGTATTCTGAAGGCTGTCAGGAAGGCTTTTCGATTTTCTTTTTAGTCTCGTGTTGCTTTGACGAAGAAGGTTAAGGGGTATTTGGTGGAAGGAACTCTTTGTAAGTAAGTGTATGATGTAAATATGTAAGTTATCTTACATACATACACATCACGCCTGATTCCCTGTAGAAGGGTAGGCAGAGATCACGGATCCCCATTTGTCCCGATCCTGACAGACCACTTTCGCTTCATTGACACGCATACATCTTCTCATACACACTCGGCGGTTATAGTTATCTTATATAAGGTTTTAAATATAGTACATAAGCAACTACTCTGGGAAACCTATCTCACTTTTACACATATAATAGTCACTATAAACGGTGATAAAGTTTTCCATCTAATATTGCAAATCTAGTGAACCATAGACTTTGAATCGATGACATCATAGTCTTAGACGATTTTTATGTGGTGACGCTAAACACGTAAGATTTTGACTATACATATAATATAATCCTATAAGTATCTCGAAGTAACGCTGATGACTCAAGCCACTGACTACCCAATAAGATTAAAAGTCACACCTGAACAATCCTAAATAATACGAATAGTTTCCAAACGGCCTTACAAAACGGCGGCCATTTATGCAAATGAGCGGCGAAATAAACAACTAGGTCTTATAAAGTAGTGTAACCAAAAACGCTTAGGCCAAGCTTAAGTCTAGTCTAGGAGCATTTGCGTCCCGTCCCAACACAACGGAGCTTAAATTTAATATCTATTTAAAGTAGCCGCTAAACCTGGCAACGTTGCGCTGGGCCAAATAGACTAGCGTTGAAATGAAACGGAAGAGATTAAATTAATTACAAACAATATTGTATTAAATAAATAAACACACAACACACATATACAACCGGACTTCGGTTTAGTAGATAAATTTATTTATTTAATATAATATCATTTAGTGTGTGTGTGTGTGTTGTGTGTTTATTTATTTAATACAATATTGTTTGTAATTAATTCAATCCCTTCCGTATAATATCATTTGTGTCTATTTGTCACCAAATTGGTTAATTACTCTTCTTTTCAGGCAAGCTTTCCTATGCTTCATGCTACGAATTTTATGGTAACTTTTATAAAGTCTCCTTTTTTCCCAAATACTTAAATAAATTTATTGTAATGATTTTCCTAATGCTTATCAACCATACAAAACTTCTGCTTTACTTTCCTACCTCTTGACATGCCCAAGAAAGAAGCATTTTTGTGCATTTTTGTTATATACATACGTCATTCCTAAATATCTACAATCATAATTTTAGACAATAAGATCTTTTCTAAATAACTAATGATATGTACACATTTGTCCGTATTCATTCTATGTACTCTTACACAATAGAACCTTCTGCATCTCATCTATTTGAGTCAGGTACTCTGTGCGGCGTCCGATATAATTCAGCGGGCAAACAGAGGCGGAGGTGGGTCCGTAAAGTGCGCTGTTTACGCGCAGTTTTTGCCCACCGGTGACCACTTGCACTGCGCTCGGTTAAGGGGCATGCCTACAAAATTTTAAAAAAACCTCAGAAATTATAAAATATTTAAACTACTGAAATTATTTGTGATGGCGATTTTTCATTGTATCATACATTCATTTTACAAGAAAACGGGGCTTATCGCATATATTTTATAAACAAAGAATTACCTTTGCTACCCGACGTTTCGGCCACTGCAACAGTGTACCAATACACGTGCGTGATAAATTGTTTTCTTGTAAAATGAGTAGAAAGCGTGAATCTCTCAATATTAGTAACTTAAATTGTTTCTCATAGTCACATACGATTTAAAAAATTCTTTTTTACGCGTACATTAACAATTTTATTTAAAGCTAAACTATTCTTGGTAATGGTTATAGGTATGTATAAACTTTTTGTGTTAACATTTTCGAATATAACTTAATGATTTTTAAGATTTATTCCGTTGTATCTAGGTATGTCTTTGGAATTTTACGTTAGTGAAATATGCACAATCTTACATGACAAGAGGTGATTAATGACAGTTCAATATTAGGACAAAATCCAGCAAGTCAGGTTGATAGTACCCTCACCAAAACCAACACGTTATCACTTCAATGGACACCTATCCTGATACTGTCCTGGCCCACATTGCTTAACATTGGCAACAGAATCAGAACCAATGTTACATCGTTATAGCGCTGTTATATTCAAAACTTTTGTGTGTATTTTAAACATTTAAATATATTTAATACGTAGAATTTGTCACACCCGCCTTAACAGCTAGGTATTTGGTGTGTCGGGCAGTAAGTTGAGTGTGATCTTAGGTTTTCGCCATACAGCACGTGATATGTAAACTACGTGGTCTCAGCCTCTTTGTTTGTGCTACGACTAAATAATATAACATAGGAGAGCTTTGTTTGGGTTAGGCTGTTGGGTGAGAAGCCGGTACTGTGATATTTATTGTATATTTAAAATGATATGAATAATTAGAATTCCCTTTACAAATAATATTTACTATATTATAAATACACTTCTCCTGAGAAGTTTTGATAGTCATTTTTAGTACGTTTTAAGAGTTACATTTAGCTGCACACATATTGTTACCCAGGGCGATTTACAAAATAAATATTTGAATATTTAAATTAAGCCTATTATTATTAATGATAAGTTTAAAAATAAAAAAATAGAACTTGGAGCCTGTCCTTAAACATTTTAGTTACATTAAACATGTTTAAACACGAGTAGACTAGAAGACAAAAACCAGAAAGACCTAAGAAAGACTAAGATTTTATAATACCCTCATCTTGTGCTAGTCTGGGACGTAATAAGAATTTTTACCAGCTGCCATTATTCCCGGAATGTCGTATGACGGTGACTAAGGCTTTAGAGGTTAATGAAACCTGTCGGACTAGCAACCTGTATCATACCAAATAATAACACTCCTTTATACTAAATTATAACTTAGATGATGTTTTGGTTCTCTGCACCCCGGAAGGGATTAAAAAACAATTGTAAATTAAAAAAGGATGCAACTCCCATATTACACAGCAAAACCTACGTAACACATTAGGCTGTTAGATAAGCTGGCATGTCCGTAGCGAATAGGCTGCATGGCCATTGTCAGTGACCAAAATTGTTGTGACTAAGTTATGTATTTGTGACGCCCTTTCATAATGAACGCGTTTCGACGCTCGCGGCTTTGATTTCGGGATAGTGTTGGGCGTGGAGAGGTTTCTTTTATCGTTTTAGTATTTGAGTGTTATATACTAATTTTTATTCATGTTAGTAGGACTAGGGATTTGGAAACCCAAGATTTTAGGTTTAGGATCTGTGCGGGTTATGTAATTATTATACTTTCGTAGTAATTCGTAAATAGATCTGTGAATCTATTTTCGATATGAAATCTCTAAAGTACCCAGCCAGAATTCCCTCCTCAGTACTGGCAGTCATACGAAACAATATCTGGCGCTTTGGATGCTAAATATCTGGTACGAAATGAGGTTGATATAGCTTCAAAAAGGATCCACATTATAGGATTGGTTATCAATAGTTCATTTGGATAAAGTATATTTCAGGATGATATGCTTGCTGACAGGTTGTTAACTTAGTATGTTATTAGTTGTGTTATCTTTTTGATCAGTTGCAAGATTTTATACAAAATCGTAATGATTCATGTAGTACAGTTATCATTAACAAAACCAAGGCAACTCTACACCATTCCTTATTCTGCTAAATTTCGCATTATCGCGACGTTACTATGACAGTTGGGTGATATATGCCCCACTGTATAATAAAAGCCATAAATAAATTGGAAAATTAGAATTCGACTTAATTTATGGGCCCGATAATGAAAGATGCCATTTCGGGTATCGGCTGTTTACTTTCCCTGATTTATAGGGGGCGCTAGTTTGAAATTAATGACGTATCTGCACTAGACGGCTGAGCCTTAGTATCCGAAAATGGAACCTACTTTTAAATTTAGGGTTCAGACGTGAGACTATGTTGGAAAGAAGAATAGATTCTGCAGTTACCACATATTAGAATGGGTAGGTATTAGACATAATGGGATATTAATGATTATCATATCAGAATGAAATAAAGAACTATACTACATAAGTAGATATAGAAATCTTTGAGACATTTTTGTAAGGAAGCTGGACATAGTTTAACTGTTTAAATTCGCGATAGGCAAGTCTTGAAGTCAATTTATCCATCAAGTCAATGGCATACCAAAAAAACTGTAACTTTATACCTCATTAAGAATGTTGTTTGTTATTTGTTTGTTGTATATAAATATACTAGTGCTTAAATCTTAGTAGTTATTTTAGTTATTATTGTACAAATATAGCTATTTGTACAATAATAACTAAAATTAAATTAGTAAATGATCAGAAAACCAACTTTATTGAGATTTTTTGTATGCAGTAAAGCTTCAATGTGTGTATATATAAACATTATTCGACATGTATGATAATCTAATCAAACTCATCCCGTTGATACCTTCGCGTCCCCGACAGATGGCATCCCACGTCGCGTCCAACCGGTTTTATCTAGATTTTTGCGGTGTTTGGCGCGCGTTGCTTTGACATCCGCCAACCGCCATTTTGTGAAATAAATAAGCTCATTTTTGTTGATAATGAATTGTGTTCGGTTTTAATGCGTCCCTCTGTTAGTGATTGCGGTAATAAATTCGCTTAAATCCTTTGTGTTG
Organism: Leucoptera coffeella; assembly: GCA_030578115.1. Taxonomy (NCBI): domain Eukaryota; kingdom Metazoa; phylum Arthropoda; class Insecta; order Lepidoptera; family Lyonetiidae; genus Leucoptera; species Leucoptera coffeella. Next base: position 483,898 of record JAMBLF010000059.1, on the reverse strand, counting down.
GTGTCGTGTTGCTGGTTAATTGTTTTTTGGACATTGTTTTGTCTGACTATGTGGGTTAGCTTCGCTGGGTAGGTGTGTGGCATTAGAACAGTATATACCCATCTAGTGTCCTTTCAATAATCATAACTCTACAACACGTTTCACGATGTTTAAAATCAAGAAATATCAACCTTTTTCTCTCAAAAAAAAGAACCTCTTCTATATGGCTAATATCCATAACTTAACATGAATTTAACCTCTTATTATTTAGCTAATATCGAAATATACACATCAATTTCATAATCTCTACAAGATTTAACCAATCACTGCAGCCTTAAACTCAAAACTCATCCTTCACATACAATTCACAATATAGGCTGATAATTTCTACTCCTTACCAAAACTCTGCAATATATCCGAACCAACCACATCCAAGATAACGGGGGTTCATCCAACTGGATGTATGTGCGTCGATAAAAATGTATCCATCTCGATATCCAGCACTAAATCACCGCCTAATAGTCCTGGCGCCCGTAAATATGTCGACGGGGCAATATCTCGGGATATATACAGAGGAGGCTTACCCTGCCCTCGTTTGTACTTAGACTACGACTCTATTGGGTAGGGAGTGCATTAAAAAGGTTTGAAGGCTTTAAGATTGTAGCTAGATAAAAAGGTTGAGGTTTGATGTATGTTGGATTCAAGCAAGAGGTAAAGCAAGTTCGAATTTGATGTCTAGTAAATTCAAGCGAGATTCAATATACGAGTAATATAACAACCGATCTATAACAACCATGATGGAAGGTTATCGTAGAACAGAGAATTATTATCTGGACGTAGTTTTCAGTTTCTACAATTGGGTGATGTAGAAACAGTAGAATAAATAAATAAAAGATGCCTGGATAGCAAGGCTCTCTAGTAGTCATGTAGAGTGTGTAATAGCTAGTTAAAATGGAGTTGCATTAGATAATAACAGCTCCTTTTAAATTTCGAAGACATAATTATTTAATTATTACCTGCAAGAGGTAAGTTAAACCTTAAAGCGGATCGTTCACGAATCATACTATTCCATACTAGGGTACAATCTTTTGCAAAACAGTTCACTTACTTAGCAATTACTGATCTATATTAGAAAAACGCGTTCCCGACCATTAACCCTTGCGGGGTAGTCAGAAGTTCAGGTGTCCATCTCCGCAATTGCGAAGGTAGTAATTCCATGACCACCTCGAACCCACGTGTTAACCAGATAGTCAGTATTTAATGTGACAGGTGGTAAGCCATGTTGCCATTTACAAGCATTAACTATTACCTGTTCGCGTAACAGGTAGGTTTCTTCACGATGTTTTCCCTCACCGTAGTGTTCGACGTATAAATGTATTTGTATTAGTTGTTCAGTGATAGAATGATCGCCTGATCCATGTTACATCTATATTACCATGTTACCTTTATTAATCGTACATTTAACCGATAATTTTACTCACACCAAACAATAAAACAATCACAACTATTACCTTTACATTTACTCAGACATTTTAACACCTTAAGTCACGGCCGTCAAAATCGGACGAGCTTAACTCTTGAGGCCCTAATCCTGGTTTCCACTTGAGGAGAGAGGGTTGTCTTAAGAGGGAACCGCAAACGAAGGTTCCATTCCTCCGTGTTACTGTTAATAGCTTAATCTGCTAAGGGCTGGACGGAACGGTGGTTTGCTTGAGGTGGATAAGGTAGGAGATAATTTAGAGCTGGTTGTAGTTTTGACACCGTCATATAGTATGTTGCTAGTAAAAGGATTCTGAAAGGGTTAAAATTAGGGTTGTGATTATATAATTGATTTGGCTAAAATGTACGAACCAAACAATTTCATTAATTGGACAATATGTGTGGCGTGAGTTGAATTCTGTTTTGGTTATATCAAGAACTTGTGTACATTTTATTTGCTACGATTTTATTTTAATGCCATTTCATAATTTAAGTTCTGTCTGCAGGCTTACATAATTTCTTTTTTTACTTAAGGAGGTCAAACAATGAAGGTACACCATGAAAATAGCATTGATTATAACTATCCAATAATATTAAAGTAATATCGTCACACAAAAAACAAAGAACCCAAACAAAAAACCGTCCAATCCACACTATCCTCCATCAGATCACCTCATAGGTGGCGCTATCGCCATATTTCTCTCGGCGTCACCCCAGACACTGAGGAATTATTATTATGCGAATAAATACTGAAAATGTCACGGCTAAGTGTCCCCCCCTGGATTAGGGGGAAGACAAACGGCAATCGAAGGGAGGTGATAGTTTTAAAGTGATCCGGACAACGTGACTGCCGAAGTTGGGTTCTAGATACGTTGTGTTCAAGTGGAGAGGTGACGCTTTGGGAGTTTATGAGGGTTTTAAAGACGTGATATTGATAGATATTACGTACGTACAAAAGCCCTTAATAAAGGGGCATAATTTGAAAGAACTTTTTACATTAAATCTGTATATACTTACATAATTCTTTTTCGATTTTTTTTATTTCATTATGGTCTACAAACTTATATACAAGAGATTAAAGTTAATAATATTAAACTTGGTTAATTAAATAATTGTATATACAACATCGTTTATCCAGATGTCATTAACAATAGTATAACGTAAACTACAAAAAAGAAACGATAATATGAATTGTGATAACAAAATATCTTTTTATTCACTTCATTAAATTCAGAAATTCATTAAAAAGTTACAAACCTATCACTCAATTGATTCTTTATGCGTTTCTTTCAGTCTCCATACATGCTAAGTAAAAAAGGCTTCTAGTAAGCATTTTATTACCTTTCCAAACTAGCACGGAACCTTCGAATATCGTAAGCTTCCTCTTAAACTACACTTTGATTCAAACTGGGCTTTGGTTTTGATGGATTGTAGTTAGATGATACTTTAAGGCGTTGCTTGGTGATTGGCATTTAGGAGAATTTGTACCGATTTGTTAGTTTTGAAGATTTATTAGGTATTTTTCTTATTGGTATACGTACTAGTATTTAATTAAATGTAATTTTAGAGATCAAAGCATTTTAAAATACTCTTGTAAAAGTCTGTGGTTAAACATCTTATAAAGTTTTGTTTCTCGTAAAACACATGCTACAAATTATTCATTTTTGTCACTTTGTGAATCAGTTAAGTGTATGTCAGTACACACCATTTAATTTGATAGGTGTAAGTTATATACAAATGCCATTCCAGTGATTTTAATTGAGAATTCCAACTGAGCTTGCAAGATTATTATCTATCTACATACATAATTTTAAATGTATTTAAATTACATACTTTTTTCTAGCTTCATATAAGAACCAACCACTAAAGCCGAAACTAGAAAAACGCCACTATCTAGTTAGGCGAACTCTTAAACGGCTAATTAGTGGCCTTATCCCGCAACCTGAGACCTTACAGTGGGCCCTTATCTTGCTTATTTACGGCCTAGGGTGAGTTATGGCCAATCGCACTTGGTCATTAAGTTCCTAATGGGCGAAGGTGGCCGCCGTGAAAACTACTACTACTGCCATCTGGAGAATTGCTGCGTAAGCGATTCGGGGTGACAAGGCTTTCTGCGGAATAGGAGGTAGGGTGATAATGAAGGACAGTTACTAGTTATATGTAAGTTGGTTGTTTAAGATGATACTTTTTGGAGTTAGGAGATGTGTACTTATGGTACTATTTTTATTTTAATAATTAATAATATGGACTATAATGAAAAAAATACTCGTGAGAACTTGTAAGTAAAATGTTGCCCACATCAGAAATTGTTAAAATGTTAACAACAAGACAATGTGTGAAACAAAGGATGCAAGGATTAACTAGAATAAAACTGATCTATAAATAGATTTCCTAAAATTTGTCTTCTTTGAGTTCAAGTTAAGTGAACCTTTAAGACCTGTGGGATCCATTCATAGTAACTCTATATTAATATAACAACTTCCTTATTTAATTTACAATAACAATACATAATCATGACCAAAATATAGTTTATTTCTTAATAACTCCTAACTTGCACGACAGATGGCATTAGAACCTCTAAATACATGCTTGCGCCGCGACTGGCATTAAAGAGCAGATCCTAGTAATCAAAACTCGTGGCAGATAACCGCGCCGCGTCGCGAGGGTGCGACCCAATAATTTTGGTACTTAAGCCGAAATGAACGCGGCATTTCATTCATAAAGTCCAATTCTCTGATGTTTATTGTTATTGTGCGAGTGGAAATTAGTAATAAGCATACTTTGTGTAAGCGAGTGTACAACGAATGCCGGAGTTTGATACTACGTTCAAATCAAGAGAGTGTACACATTAAGTACAATGGTACCGTCTGCCTTAAGATCGTGAGGATAGGGGGGTGTGGAAGAGGCTTTTTGTTGCAAATTAGCTATATTTCAATGAGCTTGCTTGGTGAACTTCTTAAGGGAAAATCTGCTGATTTGAAAAAAGATTTCAGCCAATATATGAAACTAACTGTTTTTACTCATGCTATTATTTATTCAAATATAAATAATACAATAAGCTGAGACAATCTTAGATAACATTTGATGTAAAAAATAATAAAACATGCATAGGTTTTATTACTTAGTAACTTTTAATTTTGAATCCGTTTAAAATAATTCCGAAAGAATACATCTAAACTGCTACTCATTTATATGGACCATTATCTAACATCTCAAACCCTACTCGTACGCATAATACTCATTACTTTGTAATAACATTAGATAAAAATACGAGTTTAATATACCTTTCACACCAAAAACCCCCTCCACACTATCCCAGAGGCAGGCAGAAGACATTCCGCGCAACGGATCCGGCTCATTTGGTTTTTATTCATCCGCAGCGGTGCTCTAATCGAAAGAATAAATTCGCGTTAACTGCCAACCTCGCAGCTGATAGCAGCGCCTGTTAACTAGTAATAACGAAAGTATTAAATTATTTCGGTCCGTTCATTATTTGTTTTTGTTATCTTAGAGCGCCTTTTTGTAAGGCGGTTTTTCAGAGTTTGTTGTTATGCTTTTTTTGTGGTGAATAGGGTTGGTATAAGTTTTAATTGGTTAGTTTTGTGTATCGATTATAATGATTGGATTATAAAATATGTGCATCTGTCACAATATATTGTGAGTAATAAAGATAAAAGTTTTAAACATTAATTAAATTGTATAGTAAATTTTGATACAGAATATTAATATAACTATATTCAATATTACATCAATGGCCGTCTCTCCCACACCGCATACCATATCACTCGGTAGAGACCACAGATCGCCATTTGTCTCGATTCAGACAAGCTACTTTCGCTAATACACTAATATACCTCTACATAAATTAAAACCTATCTTCTTATTAACACATGGCACAATACCTAAACACATGACATGAAACCAAATCATTTATCATAAATATTAAAAATATTTGCGTACCAAGAAGTACCAGAACCTCATTCCTTTTCACCCTTCATCGGATCGTCTTAAATAACCCTTCTAAACTGGCTTCTTATTGTTTTTTCTGAAACTTCACGGTCAATTTGCCGTGGATAGCCCTCCAAATCACCCTTCTGTCGATTAATTCGAATTTAATTAGTTCGCTTCTTCAGTCGAACGGCTTTGCCCCTTCACTAGTCTTAAACCCCTTACCTAGGCTTTTGTTTTTGAATGAATGGGGTTTTTCAGTCCTAAGTACGTACTTCATTTATGCTATATAGGGAGTAGGGTAGATATAGTTTCTTAAGTTTTTGTTATTATGGTAAAACATAGATATCGTTTATTAAGTTTTTGTTGTTATATCATCAAATGAATAGAAATCATGAAGGAAGAAGAAAAAAGAAAATCCAACCCAAACGCTTAAAAGTTTCAATTTTGATTTATCTTTTTTACGCGTAACCTTTTAATAAGGTCTCATTAATAACTTTACTATTTAATAAGTTAAACAAGTGATGAAATGATTAATTGCTATCCAATCACCCAATATGTCAACCAGTAAGTTGACAATCAGCGTATCTGATTCGAACCCTCAATACTGCTCTACATAAACTTGAACAATCATAAACAAAGCCGTATCATTGCATCGCATAAACAGCTTCCGTTTCCCGTTCAAACGCATTCACTCTACAACTATTAAACTTAAATGAAACACGTCGCTGCACTGCCGGGTATCGATACGCAATAAACATCGAGTTCTGAATCGATTCCAATCCACGTTCGCAATCGATACAATATATAGTGACAGTTTAACCGCTGGGGTAACCCTATTTTATGACAGACTGTCGGGTGATGGACACGCGTCCCGCCGCTCTATCGCCGGCGCCAGGCGGCGCTATTCTGGGGTTAACGGGTTAAATGGATGGTGGATATATGATACACTATTCAGTGTATTATGTGAAGTTAATGCGCTTTAAATATCATGGCGATTAGAAAAATCATTAAGATAAGTATATAAAAAAACTTCATAGCTGTGCAATGAATTGCATGGATAACACAAGATGCAATTAATAGTTGAATTAATGTTATAATAAGATATAATGTTACTGGGTTAATTATTCGATATAAGTGCAATAGTATCCTTAACGGCTCTTTTAGGATAGGTGGACATAAAGTTACTGTGTATAATGATATTCGATATATTCGAATGATATGAGTGCTGACTTGTTTATCCCATACAGTTATATTTCTTAAATATACCAGTACGTTAACTAGTCTAAACACAGGTCTTGATTGAACTTAGCAAGGGCTTAGCTGGGCTAGTCCTAAATGTTAATTATTATTATTAATTTATCTAAGGTTAACGTTTAACGTTTACCTCCAACAACCTTCTACAATCCAATCCAATAGCGTCTTCTCCGAATAGGCCTTCCAATCGACTGAATTACAATCGTTATTTCTTGTTTATTGGGCGCAGTACGATTGTTCTGCCACATTATAGAGTTAACTTATTGTCGCAATAGAGGCTCCGATTGCAGGGGGATCGGTGGCGATACAGAGGTTCAGTTTTTCTAATTAATTTATTAGTTGTTAGCAGAATAGGGGACGGTGATTAAGCGGGCTTTGTTTTGATGAGATGTGTGGTGAATATGTAAAAAGATAAACTAAATGTAGGTTTTATTATGTTAGTCATGTTCATGTATGCTCAGTTATGGTATTAAGACATATTGTTTGTAAAAAAACAATACAAAAAACTTCAACTCAGTTTTATAATTGAAAGTATAATTTAGTATAAGGAAATTTATGTTTTGGGCAAAATAAATATATATTATTTACAAAAAATATGTGCATAATGCAACATAAGCTGATAATTTCATATCAATATGATCTAAGCCTTTGCCGATCTCTTACCATTGCAAGTAAGTCATTCTATGTTCTATTATATTTTAAAACTAGAAGTATTAATTGCATTTGATATATCAATGCACGAATACATACTAAGAATAAATATGAATATACGAATACATATGGAGATTAAAATACTAATTGTATTTTATGTATTACACATATTTTCGATTATTGTATAGTAAGCACATGAAAAAAGTTACATTTAATACCAACCTTTCCAAACCTCTTTGTGCATTCGTACAAAATGAACTTCGCCAACACACCCAGCATTGTAAGTGACAATTTACTTGCAAATTAATTAAATTTTAATGGTTAAGCAACAACAAAGAGAGCAGTGACTAAAATAAACTTTTGACCGTTCATTAAGCCCTGATTTCACTATCATTGACGTTGGCGGCGCGATAATAATGCGATTGTGCTGATTTTATGTCACTCATGAGCGTAAATTAGCATTTGGTAGCGATTGCCGGGACGTTATTGCTACACAATTGCCGTGATGCAACGCTGGCGGAATAAGGGCTTTGTTTATGATTTTGAACGAATATTCCCTTTTAGGATGAAGGGAATCCGTCCTAGTCTGGGATGAAAAACGAATGTTAACTACGCGCCGTTCTTCCCGACATGTAGAAGGCGACTAAGGGACATGGTATAAATGAATCTATTGGGCGATGTGCTAGGAACCTGTCGCTATGTTCCATGTTACATCATAACCCCATTAATGATAATATGTCACCTAGAATATATTATTGTGTCTCCAGGGTTCTGTTCACCCCGAAAGGGATTAAAGGACGTGAATGTATAAATGTAGGGTGAAGGGTGAAAGTGTGGGTAAGGTCAAAATTGAGCACATTTAAGATATGTGAATGCATTATTACACTATTCCTTTTTTCGCATTCAGGTGTACAAATTTTCAGAAACTCATCAATGTTTGTAATAATTTTTCGAATTATTGATGTTGTTATAGCTTGAAAATGCATAAAATATCGGTGATCAATCCCAACTAACCGTAGTGTCTTAATACATACATACACAACACGCCTGATTCCCTGTAGAGGGGTAGACAGAGATCACTGATCCCCAATTGTACCGACCATGACAGACCACTTTCGCTTCATTGACACTCATACATCTTCTCATACACACTCGGCGGTTATAGGTAGTCCTCGTCTCTTAATCACCTCCTGAAACCTGAAAGACATTACTACTTACTATACTCTACTTACCAAACTATCATCACTTGTAAAGATCAGTATCATCCTCCTCCCTCAATATCATCCATATCACAATACAGTCCCATTTCTCCGAAAACAAACATCTGAATATCGTAAAATCACTTTCCATCAGGACAATCTGGGTCCGATTCTACTCGTAAAGTAAACTTAACGCGCGCGCCGATTGCACTAAAACCGGGTTTAACGTGGACCGGCTAATGTGATGGACGATTATGGCCGAATAAAATGGCCGGCGTCGACACCCGCTGAAATAGGGGTGTCACGCGATCCAGATAGTGCATCGATTCATGTCGATCGGTCCGCTGGGATGGGATGTATCGATATCGATAGAAGCGTGATGTGGTTGGTGAATTGGGAGGTGAGTTTAGAAGTTTTTTTTATTATGTATGTTAATTTTTAGGTTTTTAAATACGTAAATGTAAAAAAATATTTTCTTCCGTAATTTATTTACTATTGAGCGCAAGTAAAGAGCAATAAAGTAAATTGTATAATATATTTTACACGTTTTGCTTAACCAAACAATAATGTATACATGACGTAAATGATTAACATTAATAAAATAATTCTGTTAAATATACTGTATTATACCATTCAAGAATGTTCAGGTTTTTCCTCGTAAATGACAGTCAGTTTTTATTTATTACAGACTACGAAAACGTTTAAACATGCTCAATATTAGTATAGTATTCCTACATATTCAGTATTTAGATCTAAATAGCTCATTTGCTAATGGGCAGCATCGATAAATCCGCCATTACACTATCCAGAACTTTTGGCAAGTGAGCGACATTCGTAAACACGACAATTCGTGTAAATCTCTTAAAATGTCGAAAAACGTAAAACGGCCGTTAGTAATAACTGACAGTTCAGGGGTTCAAACGCCGAACCACTATATTTAACCAACTTTGACGCTTATCGCTCCATTTTTAAAGTCCAATTTCGCTAAAAGCTGCTACAGCTACAAAGACTATGTGAATTCGACTTTATTACTAGTAGTTTAAGGTGGGTATTCGCTTGCCAATCGCAGTTTCTCTCCGTGACTATCTAGACAGCTGTTTGTCAAATTTCATTGTGCTTTTTTAAGTTTTCGTTTTTGGAATATCAGTGGCCATGTACACGCCGTGCAGCGAAGAGGTTCTTTTGGATGTAGTGACCTCTTTGTTTGTGTTGTAAATGACAGCTCCACATTTTGAACTCTGCAGTGTTGATATTGCAGATACTTGTAACATTGCATGTTTTAACTGCATTGTTTTATTGCGAGTAAGGTGTAAAGAATAGAAGGGCATGTATGATCAGCGGATGTATGTGGGATTTATTAGGATCAATTATGTTTGTTGTCGGTATAAGTACGCAGTTAAATACAGTTATACAGATACAGTTAATATGAAGTATTTGTAACGGTTAAATAGGTATGGCGTGTGAAGTATAGGCAGTTAATAAATAAGTGTATTGTTTTGCCTCGATTAAAACGTCGTGAAACGAGTGTCTTAGCTTAAAGAAAGTCCATAAAACTCTATAACTAACTCTATAACTGTATAGTAACATTATTTATTTACATACACACATACATCCGCTTCTTCTCAGGATGGGCAGATATCTTAGTTCCACTTCCCTACTCTGACAAATTAATCTTCATCAAAACCATTCTACCCTTAGTTTTACCGATCTATTTATTCCCAATACCCACCATTCCTTAACACAAATAGTGATATGCTAATCTCTGGCCACCCCACCTGATGAACGGCTGGCTACAACTGGCCTCCGCAGTTGATACGTAACTTGGACACACATCGTAAACTAAGTGGCGTTGCGTGCATTGGATCTGGTGGGAGCTGTTAGAATCATTTGGGATGACGAATCTTTGTTTTATTTACTGTATGAGACCTGGTTGTATCCCAATAAATTAATTTATTATTAACGACCGAACGATAATTAACGACTCGGTCTACTATAGTAAATAAAATGGGTCAAATCACGAGTGTTTAATGAATATTTGGTATGTTATTTTAATACTAATATTAATTTAATATAAATATCGCTGGGAAGAGATTGGCATGTCATTAAAGTTGCTTACATTAAAGTCTTTTAGTTATTGCTTTCAAGGTTTCATATGCAACTTCGCAAGAAATAATCAATACATATTCTTGTGTTTAAACTATAAAATTTATCACGTCTAAAATCTTGATGCTATTCTTTTATTATGCAGTGTACGGTTACTTAGCATGCAGTTTTATAGGTTAGCTGTAAGGGTGGATATAAAACAGGGACAATATAAGACCTACTTTCAGTTTTACCTAAAATAATTCAACTAAATACGTACTATGAATAGTTAAGAATGTTTCACAAAACGACGAGACTAAAAACTTACTACGATTAGTTAAGAATGGTTACATAATAAAATTAATCGTAATGTTGATACAAACATGTCCTTTCAATATTTATTATTCCATTAATACTAACTGTATATTACACGCACAATAGACTGTAAAACAAACCTCAGTTTTGAATATGAATAATTTATCTAGCCCGTGCTAGTCTATTACAGAAAAAGAATGCAAAATATGTGCTGTTCTTCCCGGAATTTTGTAGGTGGCGACTAAATGACTAGGGGATAATGGAATCAGTTGGGCAATGGGCTTGCAACCTGTTATCAATGTTTCATATAACATTATAACCCCAATATTCATGCTAGTGATCTTGGAAATATTAAAGTCTCCAAGGTTTTGTCCACCCCGTAAGCGATTAGAGGACGTGAATGTATATGGGTATATGTATTATATATCACTTGTACCATGTTTTATAATTTCCCTATCTAACAGCTCCCACCGATTCCGGAAGCGTAACAATTAACCCGTCGAAGTCCGAGAGCTGGAGTCTTAAATCTGGATCTCCAGCATATTGCCTCTGCGCCCTAACAGCCTCCGTGCAGCTGTATTTAGAGCTGGAACGTGGCTTCTGGAATGTTCGTTTGACCACATACAGATGGCGTTATATAGAGTTATAAACGCTTTATGTGTATATTTATTCATACCATAACTACAAGTCCTATGTTAGCTGGGATGTAAAAGAATACTAACTAGCTGCCGCTCTTCCTGGCTAGTCGTAGGATGTAACTAAGGGACTAGGTGTAAATAAAATCTTTTGGCGATGGCCTGATAATCTGTCACCAATGTTCCACTATGACATCGCAACCCCAATATTCATGCTAAATAGCAACCTACGTGATATTATATCTCCGAGGTTCCGTTCATGCCCCAACAGATTAAAGGACGTCAATGTATAACTACAAGTCAAATTGTCATACTTTACTACAAAATATAGATGAATATTTAAACAAAGGGTTTCAAGTGTCTTTTTAGCATTGAAATTCGAATAAAGTATGATTATTAATATATTTTTAATGAATCTAACATTGCTTTATTTGATAATTGCCGTAATGTATTGGTAACATGTAAAGAATGGTTTAGTATATCATACAAGTATAGATAAGTCCCAGGTCAGTTTTAAACCACATATTGTTCATACTTTTCTTCGAAACATTTCCTAGAAAATCAAATAATAATTACAATAAATAATCGCGAATATTAAAACATGCTTTAGTAACACTACGTACCATAAATACGTGGAAGCAGCTTTTACAAAATGGCCGAATTAAAACGCAGTTCGAAATCAAGTGCTACGATAATTAGGGGCAATTTGGAACTCGTAGTCTCCATACTACGGGTTTTAATTAGAGCTAATTTTAATTTATTTTAACTATAATATCTGCGCTAATGTACTTAGCGTGTTAGTAGTAGCTTAGTTTAAGTGATAATTTCTAAAAGGCCATAAGTAATACTGTTTTTATAATTACATGTGGACTTTTTAGAAATCATCGGTTCAATTGCAATTTTATATTGACAGTATTATAAATACCAACATTATGGTAGGTAAAGGTTAATTGACTACTTCTAAAAATATTTGCTATAGTCATTTAAAACCTACTTTTTTAAGTAGTCATTCCTTACCTGTGAACTTACCGGTCTGTTACGATATGTGCAATAATTACTATTTGAAATATTGGTTATCAATGAAAACATAAAATATTAAAGGAATTTGAAATACCAGGCATGTTAGGATTGATATATAACTTTATGCACAGTCAAATCCATTACTTTCGAAGACAAGATTAGAATAAATATTCCGATAAATAATAATTAATTTGAATATACTTGTAATTATATTGAAAAAAAAAAACTCTTTTTGTCTCGGACTTTTTTCTCGTCTCAATAGATTCGCACCCAAAACTTCCTTCTCAGTTCACTCAAAAATTCAATTCTATATAAATTAAAAAGCTCCCTTACCAGTGAACCGGTGCATTCATTTTCTGATGACACAAAGCCATAGTGGTTCGTTATAATGGCAGGTCATTATTTCCGCCTCTAATTAATTTATGATAATGCCCCTTGATAAAGGATTCGTAGCTCGTAAATTTCGGAAATTACCCCCCACTTTAGGGAGGGGTGCATTATTGGATAAATACGGCTACGAACGGAGATTCACGGCTTTTCAATTATTGTTAGGTGTAATAGGTTAGTTTGTAACATATGTGGTGTATATAGATGTTTAGAAATTTAAATATTGAATTAGCAGATATGAATAATCTCGAAGTTGTCTATGGTTTGTCAACAATATCAACAGCTCAATGATTGTTGGATATACAAAAAAATATTTATTGATGCCGAACTGGCTAAATACATATGTTTGCTTTGGGATAATACATATATATTTGGTTCTTCGATTGGATTGGCTAATAAGGATTTAAAAAAAAGTATTCTTGAATGTATTAGAGTTGGCAATAGGTAAAGAACGGGTATCACATCACCGATATTCATAATAATAAATATTAGCCTCTTAATACAATTATCGCAATTATTTAGCGTGAATAACAAGATAAAAGTGTAATCAAAAATTAAAAGATGGCGTCTTCAAAAAGCAAGATGGCGCCGCAGCAATAATTCTCATTTTGGCCAATCACTAGAGCGCATCCGAGACGACAGCCGACTAATTCTATAACATAATAAACAGATATAACCCGGACATAAATAAGCGTAACTGCTAGCCATAAATAATGCTGGAGTATACCAGTACTTTGTATTTAGCCGGTATATCACGGACGGTGTGTCACAGCGACTGAAATATGGCGTCACAGAACATAAAATATACAAGAAAAACTCTTGTTCTTCCAGCAGTTTTGCCCCATATTAAGAATGGGCGCAAACGGAATGTGGATCGGGGTTACAGAGGGTCGTGGAGTAGGATTTAGTTAGTATTCGATAGTATTAAATAGATAAATACTATGTATATGTAATTTGAATACAGCGTAACTAAATTGAACTAGAGAAAGATTAACTTATTTTCTTGTTAAATTCTTAATTTAATTAATAAATTTTATTTATTTTATTAATTTTAATTTACTGCCCACTTGTCGTTTTCATATTTAATTATCTTAGTAACTTTGCTAATGATCTAATTAACCTACGATAAACTGAGTAATATTAGTGATAGTATTTTTGAGAGCCTCGCGATTTTTATTCATTTTACAAAATAACATAAGTCCCGTTTTTTTATAAAATGAGTAATATTTCTTCATCAACGAAACATCAAACAATTTTTACATGGAGAACTTACGATAAATAACGTTTTGACTACTTGGCACAAATATTGAACAATAAGTAAACGAACAGCCTATTAGGCAACTCTAATACGCAGTTTAAATGTTAGCTATTGGCAACCAAAGCCCGCGTTTCACTACATAGACAGCACCCAACGTGATAGGGAGTGGAACGTATCGCCATATACATTGTTTAAGGATGACACACAAAAGCATGAAATTTTCCACATATATGAATATTTGAATCATCATCATCATATACCCTACTATCCATTAGTCACCTCCTTACATACCTAAAGAGAACCGTCTCCACAGCCGTCCCAATTCGAGTCGGGGGGCGAAGTATCGGGGCCAGTTCGGGGGTAATTTGTTATTTTTATTGTTTTTTGTTATTATGATCCTGTCCCGCGGATTACGGGGCTTGATACGTAGACCCTGGCAGGGTGCGTTTAATTGCTACTGCCATCTCTGGCTCAAAAGGAGGCACTATTCACTTACTACTGATTCTTATGCACTCATGTTTTTCCTCTTCAGTGGGGGATATAGGTGGAATACTCGAGATATTTAAATATTTACGTCGATTTATCACTACATGCATACATACTCATAACGCTTGATTCCCTGTAGAGAGGTAGGCAGAGATCACGGATCCCCATTTGTCCCGATCCTGACAGATCACTTTCGCTTTATTGACATTCATACACCTTGTCATACTCTTGGCGGCTATAGGTACACCTAACGTCACCTTTTTTCAATATAGCGTCTATCTGACTGTTATGTCTTATTTATCACTAATAGCATGAATATAGGTTTAGTTAGTTCGCCAAGCTTTAAGATACTTTCCATAATAATATAACCTATATCTAACCTACCCCTTTCCGTAATATAGCCTACGAGTTTAAAGACGTTACTTAAGGACTAAGTGTATTCTTAGTTTTTAAATATAAGTACATTATTTTGAATCATCTATATTTTATGAAAGATTATTCATACATTATGTTCTGTAAAATCTTCATATAAGGTTTATATTTACGCTAACCGAAATGTGTCTTTACAAAGCCTGTACTTACTACTGTAGCATTTTATTATCTGTGACAAAGCATTAACAAATACTATTCTAGTACAGCTGTTTTCTTTCCCACGATTTAAAATGATAAACCATTAAGTAATACACTAAGCTGTAACAAGTTGATAATGATATCGTTAAATAAAAATCTCATTGATCGGTTTACCGACTATACAAATGTAAACCATTTGTTATTGTGAATTATATTTATGTACAAGAACTTATTTAATCTTATAATCAGTCTTGCACTCATTTTAATACTAATATACGACTCCAATGTAGCACCTTTGTAGATTAAGAATATAATAATATATAAATTAACAACTCATTATGATTATACTGGTTATGATAGTCTGGTAATCATTAATCATTATAAATAAATTTAATTGTTCATTCACACAATATATCTATGTAGGTGAATTTTGGCGTGTGTGACGTTATGCCGAAAGATGTACTTACAATATATAACAAAACTCAACTAAGAGGAGACATAAGAAGTTTATTTCTTACAAGAAACGTGACGCAGGGGTTTATATTAGATTATGTACTATATGATAATTAATGTGAGGGAGATATTGAACGTAGAGTGTGTGCAGGTAATAAGATTAATGGGGCTATGTATAGTGTTATGGGTAGCCAGTTGATTTCTCAATCGGCACGTATGGCTATTCATAGGGCTGTGCTGGTTCCAACATTGACTTATGGTAGTGAAAGTTGGGTATGGCAAAAGAAGCATGAAAGTAGAATCAATGCCGTCGAAATGCGGTCACTGAGAAGCATGTTAGGAGTAACATTGAATGATAGAATTAAAAATAGTGTGATAAGGAAAGGTTGCGGTTTGAAAGAAGATGTAGTGACTAAGATTGAAAAGAGCATGCTTCGATGGTTTGGACATGTTATGCGGATGAATGATAGCAGATTGACAAAAGGAATATATATGAGTGAAGTGGAAGGGCGGTTACGTAGGGGCCGGCCTAATAAGACATATAACAGTCAGATAGACGCTATATTGAAAAAAGGTGACGTTAGGAGTACCTATAACCGCCGAGAGTGTATGAGAGGATGTATGAATGTCAATGAAGCGAAAGTGGTCTGTCAGGATCGAGACAAATGGGGATCCGTGATTTCTGCCTACCCCTCTACAGGGAATCAGGCGTGATGTGTATGTATGTATGTATGTATGATAATTAAGCTATTAAGACTAAATAGTCATTATTGTTATCTAATAATCGCTCATTCATGCTAACTAATAGATAATTAAATCATCTCATTTACTAATGACAGGTATAATTAAAATATCTATAAAAGCAAAACCACCATCATTTTACTTCAGTTGACTCGAAACTGTTAAAGGGACAGTGCGTGACGTTACACGAAAGAAATGTGTTCGAAACTCTTGGATTCTGACTCCATACTGTCTGGCAACGAACACTGGACTCGCCTGGACGTTGAATGGGGTACCCCCATAGACCTTGATGATGAGGAAGAGCTTCCATCAAGCCCCGAAAAGGAACAAAACCTAGATTTAAAAAGACCCTTAGATTTGGGTGTCAAAACGTATCTACGATCACCTGTAATGAACTATAAGGAATTTAAACAACATTTGGACCCGGAGAGACAAGAAATAAAAAGAGATTTCTTCTTCCTTAACGGGCAGATAATATCTGCAGCCTCCGTGGATGATATATGTGCTAATATAGACAAAGTGTTTAGTTCCATAGAAAAATTATCGTCAGCAACTAGTACCTTGCGTGACCGTACAAGAAAACAAATTAAAAGAAACGTGCCTGATGTAGTGCAATGTAGCATATCTACTGGTAATTTATCCTTTGATGATACAGCGAAAAATGACAGTGATGTGGACAGATATATAGACGACCTGTTCGAAGGATTGAACGCGACAATAGTCAGTTTGCACAAGACTATTAACCCGACATGCGAAGATGTGTCTCAGGAATCCGTGACGAGTTTAGTTAATAAGTTTACAGCGGTGCTAAAAAGTCCAGGGATCAAATGCAGCCCTAGGAGAAAAAGGGAATGTTGTCAGAAATACCAGGATTTGGCTGCTTTCTGGAAAGCCCATACGGAGAATGCTAATCAGAAGAAATAGTGATGTCAGGTTAAGTTACAGTGTAATTCTTAGTGATCGGTACCAAGTGATTGAAATGTGTGATTATTTATAGAATATAGTGTCGGAATATAAGTTTGTGATAGGTTAATGGTGCATGTAAGTAGAATAGGATTGAATATAATAAGTGGGATAAATATGAATTGTATAAAAGACGATTTTATAATGGCAAATAATATATTATTGTACTTAACAGTGTAATAATTTATCTTATTTCTGTTTAAATATAAATATTTTATACTAATAAGTTTGCTTATTGCATATGGTTTTATACTATAAAAATGACTGTTTTTAGTTATTAATGTTGACTCATCGTGTAAAAATACGTAATTTAGAACTAAAATTGTAAAATTCTTCATTATGTAGGTATGTTGTCAAATAAATATTTATTTTAAACCATAATACTACAATTTCTTTTATTTACAAATCGAAAACAAAATGCTTTAAGGCCAACAACACAACGAACTCTAGCTTGTTCACGACTATTAACCCTTGTAGAATAGTCAGAGGTTCAGGTGTCCATCACCGCAACCGCGGAAGTAGTAATTCTATGGCCACCTTGAACCCATGGGTTGACTTGATTGCCAGCACTCAATGTGACAGGTGGTAAGCTATGTCGCCATTTACAAGCACTGACTATATTAATCACGATGGTTTCTTCACGATGTTCTTCCTCACCTAAGATTCGATGCATTCGTAAATTGTTTTTTTTATTACATAAAGTACATAGAATTTATAAAAACATGTTCCTATATATGTATTCCATACACGCCGAAACTCCTCCCTTATACATTTCGTTTGTGCCTGGTCCAATTAAGCTTCATCAATAGTTTGGTACAGAAGGTCGTCTAAGCGGGGGCCATAAATTGACAAAGTGTCCAACTCCGCTATGCAGCAGGACAGAACCTGCCCCGTCCAAGACCTGATTTAAGAGGGAACTTATCTGCTATTATTTAGCATTAATTAAAACGGGGCCCGAGACACGTAAGTTGGTGGATAAATAACAATTGAAAAGGTGGGCGTTAAGGAAGATTAGTTACGATTAATGTTAGTATATTTAATTTTGATAGCGTGCGAAATAAAAGGTGACATTAGAAGTGTGTACATTAATGAAGTGTAAGTGAACTGTTAGAATCGGAAAGTATGGAATCAAAAAAGGTAAGGTGTAATCTATGCCATCACCTTAATAGTAAAACGGACATGACCTGTACATGTAGGAAAAGAAAGTCGTTTTTCAATATTGAAAACAACAGAAGTCCGTCATTTTTCTAGACCAAAACATTTTTAAAAAAACGTTAGTAATGTGTATGTTTGCTCAGGCAGGTGATAAACTGTAAAATGGCATCAATAATAGGGTATTTCATGTCTTTAGGCGTAGCTTGTTCTAGATTGCCTCAAAATGCTGTCAACGGCAATCGTGGTTTCCTTATGTTTTCTCTTGATTACACACATACATACATCATTTATTATCTATTTATTTTTGTCTTCTTTTCCCGACGGATGCATTATGACACATACTTATACACAAACGTTGTTCTATTATACTCTGGTTATTGAATCGATATTCCAAACTAGCTATTAGTTCATCCTCAAATACATATCATTTGCCTTTTAAACCAACATGATGTAAAGTCCTATATTTGTCGTAAGAAGCGACAAAAGGCTAGCACGTAATCCCTATGGCTATATATATGACAAGCCTATTTACGAGATTAATAAGTAAGAGAGTCCATTAGTGCCGCCAGGGGCCGCTCTCTATCAATTTGGGACGACTTGCGTAAAAGTGTTTTTTAATTATTTTTATGAGTGAACTTTGTTACGGGACTGGGAAGGTGTGGAGTAGGGGTTGAGGTTGAAAAAATGAATACTTGAGCTATGTCTTATGTAAAGTTGAAAATGAATATAATCATTAATTGGTGTATAGTATCATTAATTGGTATAATAGTGGAAGTAGAAGACTAGAAATGCAGAATCTGTTCTTGTTTTGGGTATGGGTTACAATTACTGAAACAGAATAATATATTATTAATATACAATCTGATACAAGATAATATATTAAGGTAAGTTGCCAAAATTTAGAAGCGCTGTTCACAGACGTCTTAGATGTCAAGATAGCCCTGCATCAGTGCAGGATCATTTTTTATATCAATTTCTGACAAAACTACAATCACATTTTTATTTTCTAGACTTCAAAACTAACTTATTAACTATTTTACTTTCGTGAGCTTTCATTGAAAATTATTAAAGGCAAGCCACTCCATGCCTTTGTATCGCGCAGTGAACTTCGGTGGTCCACGCACTAATTCAATATCTGCAGGCCATTTGGTTGACGCCTGCCGAAAAACATCCGCAAAAAAACACCTTGACTGAGCTATTTCCAGACACGTTCACACAGGAGCATTTCACGAGATAAAAATTTGTACATTAAAGATTTGGAAAAATTATTTATAGTAGTGTTTATTTTATGTATGGAAATTAATATGATCTAGTTATGGCGTTATGTATATAGAATGTTTCTTAGTTTATCTATGTTCTTTTTAGCTGGTGTAGGATGTAAGTATGTACTTATAGTCTCTTTTAGATAATTCGTCAACTCACTCTTACTCCTTACCATTTCTTAATATTAAACTACATACATACAGATCCCATTATAAAGCAGAAGGTATGTTTATATTATAATAGGATATGTATATGTATGTTGTATACTTACCCTAGGAATAATTTCTTTATACGTACATATCACACACACATTGTTTCCCTAACGAAATTGTAAATAGCCAGAGACTATCCATCTCCACATTAAATGATCCTTGCAAATCTCTCTTTCTTCACTAACACCCATCCTTTTTCTATATTCCTCCCCCATACATTTTCCCTTAAACAACACCCGAAATTAGGTACTCAACTTTGGTCCTTCGAACTGTCCTAGTGTGTTCAGTCCCTCGCTATCTCCGGGAGGGCCATTGAGCCATCAAAACACGTTGTCGCAGCCGCGGTGCCCAACTTTGACAGCCCACCAGCATTGTGCCACGGAATTGACTTTTTCACTAGATTTTATTGCTTTTAGCACACATCAGCTTTTGCTTGTCTCGTCTAGGTTGAACTATTAATAGAAAGGGACAATGTTTGGGTAGGTATTCAAATATGGGATAATCTTGGGTTGTGAAAATTGTATGATAGTGTGTGAAAAAGCAGGGAAATTCCTTGAAGAATTAGGGGTAAGGTGGAAACAACAGCTGATGGCAGATTTTTGTTGTTGTTAATTCTTGCTGTCAATTATAGAGTGTCTAAAAAACTAGTATACAATTCACTTCCCAGCCATTCACATTCGCATACCTATGATATCATACACATCATACTTTATCTGAGCGCTAAGTCAAAGCCCATTGAGAGATACGCTCTTTATCAATTAATGTTCGGTCTGTAAGCTCCCATATGTGTATATATGTTAATAAATGCTTTCTATTCACCACCTAAACTTAACAAAAAAACCCTTTACCCATTAAAGCAAAGGCTCGTCCACACGGCCTCCGTATTTCATCCGCAAAGCACAGCATTATCGGCACCTGCGCCAGTGTGCACGCGTCTTTATGGCTGACTGTTGGCCTTGATTTATCTTTACGAGCAAACGATGGTCCGCTGCAGTGATAGTGTGGGGAGGCTTTAGGGCTTACGCTGTTTTAGTCCATCTACTAATGGCCAGTAGAGACGATGGTCGATATTTATAGTAGGTAAGTTATTTGGGTGAAGATGGATTGAATGGATTGAAGTTGGGTTGCGAATGTTCTAAGAGGCGACTAAGATAGAATATGCTAAGGGCTTCTAAATCCTGACTTAGTGGACTAATGGGTTCTAACTGATTAAACCATTCTGACATAGTTTTTATCCGTTATATTATTCATTTCATACCACAAGGGATTCTAATTTCTGACTAAAAAGTTATATTTGTCTCGTCAAAATGATAAAAAAAGTTAACAATGGTCGCTCAAACCTTTAAAATCTACACTTATGTTGTAGATAATAATAGTACGGTAATCCAAGCCGGTGCAATGATCAAAATTACCCTTATTTCTTAAAAACTAATGTACATTTTCAAATCAAATTTATAACTTTTTTGTACAGTGAGATAAAGGCATCCTAAATCCTGCCCATTTTTCTACATGAAAGTCAATGATAACCTGTAAGTCGAAATGTAAAAACTAGGGTGTTTCTCTTAACTATCTGGTAAAAAAAAGATTCCGTATGATTATCTACTTAACACTTGCAGAAAAATAGTGTGTAATCTTAAATTAAAAATAGTGTGATAAGGAAAGGTTGCTGTTTGAAAGAAGATGTAGTGACTAAGATTGAACAGAACATGCTTCGAACATGTTATACGGATGAATGATAGTAGATTGACAAAAGTAATACATATTGGTGAAGTGGAAGGGCTGTAACGTTGGGGTCGGCCCATAAGACATACGACAGTCCCAAATTAAAGCAGGGTGACTTTAGGAGTACCTTTAACCGCCGAGTGTGTATGAGAAAGTGTATGAATGTCAATAAAAGACCGGGACAGATGATGACGATACACGGAATCAGGCGTGATTTGTATGTATCTATGTATATACTAACAATCGTAAAGTCTACACAACACACTACGTAAACAACACCTCATGCATAGAAAGACCACAAATGAATTTCCGGTGCCTTCCCAATCAATCCGTAGAGCGATGTCCCGTTAGCGAATGAGAGCACGTTAATCCGCGGCCGTGTTCACACGGATGCTGCGTCAGCATGTATTGATGGGGCAGCCCGGTGAGATATGGGCTGAACGGGACAGCGGGGGTACTGTGGTGAGGGAACTCGATTGAGTTCAGGATTGGTTGGGTTGGGTTGGCGATGGTACTTTAAGCAAAATTATTGTCAAGATGATTAAAATGCACAAAATGTTGCTTTGTATTTGGAATTGTATAAAGTTTTACGAATATTATAAAATGGATCCATGTAAACATAAGTCATCTGTAAAAGAATTCATTATTGCTGCAATCATACTGTACCTTCAATATGCATTTCAAATTGATATTAACAGTGAAAACTGATACTTAGCCAGTCCTTAATTATTTTGAATAGGAAATACATTTTCAATGACACGATTTTTGTGTTGGTTTCGTTACTTATCCCTCCTTTTTTCCACAACATAACGCACACCCGCTAAAATACTATCATAACTCAAAAATCATGTTCTTTCAGTACAGGCAAAAACGTTTTTGAAAAACAAAAAACTAGTTATTTATAATATAAATCTTTATTAACCAGTAACTTGCCTTACATTACTAGAATCAGTTTTTAACGTACTCTTTAGTTTTTAATAATAAATTAAATAAAAAGCCGTCTAAACTACATTTATGACACTTTTTTAGAAAAGATATTAGACATTTTGTCATAATTAGGTTAACAATTTTGAGTTATAACACTAAATTATGACAAAATGTCTAATATTTTTTGCATAGATTTTTCTATATTTTGACTTATGATTGTCTTGTACAATAAATAGGTAGGAAAAACACTGTAACTTCTCGAGTTGTTGCTTGCACAAAGCGAAATGTAACACTGTTTGAGGAAGGGCGGGGGACAATCTTCTATAATATTATACCATCACAACGCCATTTGGAGGGTTTTTTGTGGAACTAGAAATGTGGTGTTTTTGTAGAATAAAATACATGAAATTTTAACAACAGTGGCTTACTTTTTTAAAATTTGAAAGATTTTGATTTATGACACTATATTAGCGGATGTGCGATAATTTGTTTCTAACCTGAATTACTTCACCTCTCCCTACAAAGCCTACCTTCACCACAGTACCCCTCCCAATGATGGCACCGGTTAACTAAGTTAACCGGATTAATTTGTGGGCGTGCACTAACAAAAGGGATGCCCTAAGATTGAGTGCCTCTTCATTTGGCCGGCTTATCCATTTGTCTGCTGGAGACTTAGTCACTACGGGGTTACAGTTAGCTATCGAAAATTGGTGATTGAAAGTGACATTTTATTATAAGCTAAGGTAAAGCTGAGTGAAATATGTTTACCCCTCAATCAAAGAGTTATTTTTAATTACTGCCTGAGCTTATACCAATGATATGAATTTCTATACATTCAAAAAAAAAAGCTTTTTACTTACTTTTGTGAATTTGTACCATAAGTTCGTAACTAGTTGCTAGTTTGCTTGAACCATGATGGATCAACATGTAGAATCTGCGTTCGATTAAGAAACGACATTGCAAAACGCATAAATGAATAAAGTACCTAAGACGACCAAAGTACTTAAACTACGTGTGTGTGAGAAGATGCGTGTAAAAGTACATAATTTCTTAAGTCACAATTTAGCCAATTTTTCTGCTTCATATCTAGTAAGTACATTGAACTGGTAACAGGCAACAATTGATACTTTTCATGAATTTCCTTACCGTACGTACACTCACACATTTTTTTTAACAAAACTATTTAATCTTTTACATACTTTTAAATATGGTAACTGATTCCTTAAAAACCCAATTCGTTTATCAAATTCCACTGACAACATTATCAAAAGCTTTCCCGTCAAACTCCGTAATTCTACTATTGAATCCCGACAATTAATTCGCCGTGCGGGACAAAGTTTGGTCATTATTCCTCGTGAAATATGAACCAATACAGATAGTTAGGTGTTTGCGAACACATGCATTGTCTAGGAGACACATTTAATATTAAATCAACGAGAAATATAGCGATAGTTTGCAGTTCGACGGAATTGTTGCCAATGTTATGTGATAGAGATAGCAGAATCAAGTTTCTAAGTTTTACTATACGGTGTTATTTGAATATGGTAAATTGTTGGTAAATGATTCTAGGTAAGATAAAAGTGACTACAGGTGTTATTTATTCGTTTTTAATTTATTTTTACTATTCATAATTAGGTTTATTAAGATTTTTCCTAATTACTAATTACTACTAAATCGGGACCTAACTATTTTTTTTTTGCTTTATTATTTTTTTAATTTATTTATATCGAATTAGGTTAAACTTCATGAAAAAGTGAGCTTTCAGTTAAATACTTTATTATAAACGCACTTATTTTCTTAAAGTGGTCACTCAAAACACGACTACACACAAAAGATAAAAAAACCATTGATGCGTATATAAGTTATGAATGTAAGTCGAGTTTTTCGGGGTTTACAAGAATGATATTCAAAGAAATGGACACAACTCTTTCTTTTCGCTGAGTGATAATTTAAATTTGAACCTAGCACTAACATTTCATGCTGATATCATTACAATAGCGATAACAATGACAGAAAAGATATGATAACTCAAACATTTGACCACCATAAAACACCATAAAAGTACGCTTCCAAAACACATCTAGCGCCATCTCTATATCATAACCAACTCCACGAGAGCGCCGTAAAAGATCATCTGTAAATTGGCGCTCGTAACTCTTATTGCGAGGGACCTAAGGGCCATTTTGTCATGCACGCGGCAGCTGTGCTGGATATACAACGCACCTGGGACGGAATTAGCTGTGACATGTTTATGAGGACGCTATATGGCCACCCCTTCTGGCTTCGCACTAATTAATGCGATCTTTTTCATACGCGACACATATTTTTAATCACTATTTCGGTGGTTGTTTTGCCTGTTCTAAAGTTATTGAAAGAAAGAAAGAAAATACTTTATTTACTCATGATTAATAACTAACGGGACTTATCGCGTATGTTTTTAAATAATAAAGTTAAATAATAACTTTAAAGTTAGTTAGTTCAATAATAACTTAATTATTTAAAAACATACACGATAAGTCCCGTTAGTTAAATCATGAGTATAAATCGCGAATCTCTTAAAACTATACTTTATTTACTGCATATAATCACAAAAAACACAGGTACTGTGCTAGTCTGCCACGTGCTAACTAGCTGTCGTTCTTTCCAGTATCTCAAAGGAGGTGACTAAGGTGTTAGGGGTCAATGGAAACTGTTGGGCAATGGGCTAGCAAACTGTAACCAATGTTACATTGTAACACTTTTAAGCATGAATATTGGGGTTTTGATCTAATATTCATGCTAAAAAGTGACCTAGGAGATGTTATATTTCCGATGTTCTGTCCACCCGAAAAGGGATTGAAATACGTGAATGTATATGTATAAACAAAAACATTTCACATTTGAGAATGAAACATAAAAACAAAATGGAAACCTTGATGCATTGAAAAAGTGCTGCCTCAGTATATGATGCTAGGCTGCATCACTGGTCTTTCGGCAGCACCCAATTTAGAATCTGTCACATGCTACGTATAAAAATATTTAATATAATTGCTGGTATCATCTCCGTTCTAATAGTCAAGATCTACAGTTAAAAACATTAATGATCTAGACATTAACAAACGTAATCTAGGACTTCCCCCTGCAAGCTGGAAAAAAGCCCTGAAAAAGGTCGCTGATAGTGGTGGTGTTTGCCATACCCTTGGGTAGGCCAATGTCCTGCAGTGGACTGTGATAGGCTGATTGATTGATTGATATTTAGTTATTCTTCAACACTCGCGATTTCTACTAATTTTATTTACTATGCGACCACGGCCTATGCAACTGGGTCGAAACGTCAGGTAAAATAAAGGTATTTATATCTTTATTAATTTATCGTGAAACGACCCGATCTCACATAGTAGATAAAATGATTCAAATTCTTTAGGTAAATGTTTATAGATATATTAAGGGCTAGTTTTACTAGATAGTAAGTACTCAAATTGTCACAATTTCATAGGCGAACAGAGTTACATTTACAACCCAGATAACAGATTTACTTATCTCCGTTTCTCCATTTATCACAGCAACGATACAAACACCTACACACACAAATTCAGTCCCTGATTAATTAGTCACCCACTATTGAACTGTTAACTCTACCGACCCTTATCACCATTGAAAGCGTGACGTGACCCCTGTCGCCATTTTTGGATCACCATCAATCGCGTGGCATGCCGAAGTCACGTCCTGTGACTATGACTATTAATCACGCAATTGTTCCTGAGCCCCACATTGATTGCACAATGGCCTATTGTCTATGGTCAAGTTGATTGTGCATCTTGAAGTGGCGTTTGTTTAAGGGCTTAGGGAGTGTAGGTGGCTGTTAGGTGTACATACATACTAAATATATATTAGCATACATTATTAAATAGTATATATTAGCGTATTTCAACCCCTTTCTGGGCAGACAGCACATCGGAGACACGAAACATCTTGATCACAATATTTATAAAGTCAAAATGGAAGGTAGCGTTGGACGGGGTAGGTTGCGTAGAGCTTATACATATCAAATAAGATACATTCTTGTTCGTAGAGTGAAGAACAGAAGACAATGTATGAGAAGGTTAATGGGTGTGAGTGAAGTGAAGTCAGGATCATTCGAGGTGGCGATCGACAGTCTCTGCCTATCCCGTTGGTGACCTAGAGGCGTGAATATATGTATGTATGTATAATATTGTTAAGTGTATTGCTGTCAAACGTACCGTAGGTGTTATTATGTGCTATTATACTGTGATAATCTCATTCTAGTTTAGATATTTCATGGAATGCTAAATGCTAATGTAATATTAGCTAATGCTAAATTTAGCTTTTGTTTCTGGTATTTCGTAGTAGTACACTATAGAATGAAATGTATTTACTGCCAAGGAAATGATTCTTGAATTAGGTATTAAAAAACGTAAGAATTATTAAATCGTTACTGCACAACATTGTATTAAATTTATATTCTAGAGCATTCTTTTACATTATTATTTCGTTTCATATTTCTGTTTTAATAGAACTTCCGAAAACAATCCGAATTTGAATAATACTAACATAACAAACATTCAAAATGATAACCAATGTTTCTACAAAAATATATCTAGTACTAAGAAATTGCAACATTCAATATTATATTATAACAATCTAAGACACAGCAAACATACAAAATTATACCCAATCTCCCAACATAAAAAGATTCCTACTAATTAAAAACATTCATTGTTACATTAATCATACATACACCAATCTAATCCCAATCCATAAGGGCATAATTCACCTAATTAATCTGAGCCAATACATCAGAGTCCCACCAAGGCGGCAGTGCGAGCGACGTGGCTTAGCTCACTATTAGCCCATATATCGTCACTGCATGCCCACTGCACTGCCTGTGTATTGGCAATTGAACTAATCCGGGAACAATTGATATCCTTCTGAATTTATCACGTGGTAAACACTGGTGCGTAGTGGAAGGTGGTGGGATGTAGTTATGGAATGGTAGTGTGTGTATGTTCAAAACACACATAGATAGATAGAGAATAGTATTTACCGTACTAAGTTGAGAATTGAATCTAATCAGTAATTTACACGACGTAGGTTTTTTAGTGCAATTATACTATATGAAACTAACCACAATCATTAAATTTATGTATTTATTTATATTTTTTTAGGACAACCAACAATGACATACACAAGACATTACACAAAAAAACACATTTTAAATGTATACAGATAAAGGCAGCCTGCATTAAATGCTACATAGGAAAAGAACATTTAACAATGAAACGGTAATAGTTCTGTAACAATGCAAGGACATAAAACAAAAGTAAAAGTTAGTAAAGTCATCAACACACACAAATACTTAAGTGAGGCAATGACTTTCGAGCAACGTCGAGAAATGTCGGTACATTTTGACCTCAAACGCAGGATGACTTAACAAACATTATTCCATCACATTGTTGAGAAAAAAACCACCCCAAATTGAGTCTGCAAAAACACACCATGATTTTATTTCTAATAATTTGGATTGGATTTTAACTATAATTGCAACTTAGGTATACTTAGATTTATCTCTGTCTGTGGCGCTCTAGAGGTCATCACAATTCACTTCAATTCACAAATTCACTATTTGTTCACACATTCTCAAATGTAAATCAATCTCCGAACATTTGGTTTTCGAATCATCCGCGCCATTAAGCCACACTTAATTCATATTATGTAGCATACACATACATATGCTTATCAAATCCAAAGTACTTAACACCCAGCCCGTACAGGCCTGAAAGGGTGACAGCCCATCACCCAGGGCAGGTGCTGATAAACGAGGCTCCCAATTTACTCCGACATCAATTCGCCTGTACGCAGTTACCTTATTAATTGAGCTCTCCCGTCAGGTGGAAAGGCCGAGGTACAGAGGGGAACGGGATAAAATATAATTAAAATAAAACGTAGTGATAAATTGCAATGAATGTAAATATGCTCCGGATTAATAAGTGGTTTGAATGACCAGATTTGTATGGTATATGATGTATAATTTGTAGCACCAGAGATTCCTTATTTTAACTAAGACATACATATATCAAATTATCGTTATACCTACCCAATTGAAATTCTGATTTGTAATCCCAAATCTCGTACAACAATTGAAGTATAAATTTTTCGAATTATATGTTATTTTTTGCATTAAAATATACTATGTGTTATATTATCTATTATATTGGCCACACATTCTTTAAGAGTCAACAAAAGATTTGTTAAGAAAATCTTACATAAATATAAATTCACGTCCCTCAATCGTTTTCAGTATCTACAGATCTTCGGATATAATACAATACATAATATCACTTGGTTACATATAGGAAAACTGTCGAGGTCATTCATATAGCCAATTAATTTTGATGCCCTGTGTGGTTCGATCGGTTAATCATCTGAACGCTAATTATTAGGTTCTAAGTTCGATTACCAGAGGAGGCAGAGTTAGGATTTTTTTTGCTTTACAGTCTTTTCAGTGTATTTGTATACTATACATGTATATATAATACGTATGTATACGATTACTAGTACTCTTAACGCAAGTCTTATATGTACATAGCATATAACAATACATAGTGGTGTAATAGTGTCCGACTCACTCAAATGTTTGTATTTAATACAAGTACAGTACACTCATTAAAAGCCAAACCATGTATGTGCCACTGCTTGTCTCTCAATATTAAATTCTACTTTTGGTTCGGAAGCCCTGGCTCGGAGAAGAACCAACAAGAAACTCTGGGTTTTAAGATTTTTTCCCATTGCCAGTACTTGCAATTTTAAATTATTACACAACAACACTATTATTATTTATTTTATAATTTCCCTCTAAACACCCGTCGTTTCAAGCTGAGAAATCGTCTGCCGATTTGTCGCCGTGTTGTGCCGACTGAACGGCGATAATTAATTTAATCGGGCGATTAATCCACCGATTAGTCGCTCATTTTTCAAAAGCCTCCGTCTAATTTCCAATGATTTGTTTGAGGCTTGAAACACGGTGTCAAAGGTAATGGCGACATTCTATTTAGCAGAAAACAGCTTTACTTGTTGGTAGGAAATTTGCGTAGGTTTCTAAACGGTTTTATTTAGAGGTATCTCAGGTATAGCATGTAAATAGAATAATCTTTTGTTTATTACCATTCTATTACTAAACTAGAGACTAGGGGTGAATAGAATCATTTATGCACATAAGACAAAAAAAAAACAAATGCGTTCACGACATTATTATATATTAACCCTTGCGAGTTAGTCAGAGGTCCAGGTGTCCATCTCCGTGATTGCGAAAATAGTAATTCTATGGCCACCTCGAACCCACATGTTGACCAGATAGTCAGTACTAAATATGACAGGTGGCAAGCCATGTAGCCATTCACAAGCATTAACTATCCCCGAACAGGTGATAGTTACATTGCATAAAAGAAACCTCTTTTATGCAATGTGCTAGTAATCAGTAATAAGATTCCGTATTTAAGTTCTTAGAATTTTTATATTTACACAAATGCGATATTGAAGACATTAGTTTCAAAGATAACAATAAACGGGTATAAAAGATATAATTATGCATTAACACACGCATGGAAAAAAATCAGTCTTATCCCAAAAAGAGGCAGTCACTGAATACCCTAAAAAACTAAAATAACTAGTACTTATCTAACTATACTTATCTATGAGTCCTATGTAACAAAAAACTTATTATTTAATGACGTATTTTAAGGCAATAAATATCATCTGACATTAACGTATCAAAAAATTTCATCACCATGACAACCAAACAACAAGCCCACGTAACGCAGTAAGTCCAAAGGTATCCATTCCACTTTACAGCTCGCTTGGGATCTGTCGACCAGAATCCTGATACAGAAAACTCTGCCCCCATAACATAAACATCAGGACACTATTAAAACTTGGAGTCGTTTTGTGAGCCAAAATATTATGCGAGCACCTTCCCTCCATCTTTTAGGGTTGCCAACGGATCTATTTACATTTTTGCCCAATAACAAGAAATGTTTTTATTGCAAATAGTTCTGAGCTGGTTCCTGGGAAAGTTCAACCCTAACTTAGCATAGTTTAACATTGTGTGTTGTTTTATATGCTTGTTTTGATGTTATCTCGCTTGCTTTGGCTGGCTGGATCTGGAAAGTTGCTGGGATTCGCTCCAGTAGTGTATGTGATGGGAAATTATGTTGTTTCTGTGAATTGCTTAAGAAACTTCGCTTTGGAATGGACTGGTTACGTATGAGTATTTCCATTCGGATAAAAAATGAACTTATTCTTTGAAATTTAAATCGAACGTTAACTTGAGAATGGCCCTGCGATATTATTATTTATACGACTTAATAAGGCTCAAAACAGCTATGAAAAACAGCACAGTGGACATGTATTCATTTAAGGTTGGAACAGACTAGAATATAAACTGAAATTCCCCAATTTTGTTTGAAATGTATTTTTTAACTTATAATATAGACTAATATTCATAAGTTATATATATATATGTGTGCGTGTGTGTCCTCTGAAACACTTTGCTTCGGGATAATTAGAAAGGATATGACCATGAAAAACTAAAATGGAGTAATAAAAAATAAACCTAATCTTTTTATCAGAATATACTGACCATGTCATATTGTAAGTGTTACGGATAAAGATACTCTTATCTTTAGTCCACAATTTAAAACATAAGTCTTTATTTTACCAAATAAACCTCAAAATTCTCTAACCAAAACCTTTCAAAATGTCCGACAAAACTCATCCCCGTGTCAACCCTTGCCGCTCCGCCGAGGTGGTCGGCCGACCCTGGCTTGGGCCTCATAAACATGGTCTCGTATCAGACGTAATCTTCGGGATTTGTCGATCAGGGTCGTATCCAGTGGCTAGATTTGTACCGGGCTTTGCTCCGATATGGATGGGTCGGTATCGGTCCATAGTTTATTCTTTCACCCGG
The DNA here is from genome assembly GCA_030578115.1 of Leucoptera coffeella. NCBI lineage: Eukaryota > Metazoa > Arthropoda > Insecta > Lepidoptera > Lyonetiidae > Leucoptera > Leucoptera coffeella. The sequence continues at coordinate 452,234 of JAMBLF010000059.1, read as the reverse complement.
TTGTAAGTTACTCTTTAATATCCTGGGGAAGGGTTAGGGTAGTGTTTTGTTTTAGAGGTAGAGTTGGTGTGCTGTAAGGTCTAGGTGTGTAGGTGTTTAAGGAACATAATAAGTGTTTAAATTATGATTTGGTAAACAGACATTTGTTAGTTAGTTTTGATGAGAGATAAGTTTTTAAATACGTATTAATTTGTAATGTTTTTATTTTTTATTCAAACTTTTCGTTGAGTTCATGAGCGCATTCATAATATGTTAGTTTATCGATATATATGTTATGTATATTTATACATGGAAATACACGAACATACATTCATATTATTAAAGTACGAGTAAAGTACTCATATTTCAGATACAGTGAAATTGTTTGTATGCCTCAGCATTAGATGCAGATATGCAACTTAGCTGAAGATCCTCTTGGACCCAAATTACATTATTATTATCCATACATTTAATAATTTATTCTAGATTCTTCTTTTTTCATTGCCGACTATTGTTAGCGGTTACCATAGCAACATCCCCGCTAGTGTGTTCTGAAGCATTGCTTTTTTCACTCGAAAACCTCCGTATCCAAATTAACGGAATGGCGTTCATAAATAATAATTTATGTACCATCAAAGCCCGACGCCACCCTAATAAACAGTTCAAGTATAGATAAAACCCGAAACCACCCCCTGGGTGTTTCCTTTCGTAAATTATCCAAAAAACAAGGCCCCGTAATATCTCTGGGCAATAACCATAACTCCCGTTAACTGGCTTTAATTACGGTCATTGAGTGTCGTCTTACCCTGGCGGGAATCAAAATGGCTGAGCTGTCACTCTTCTGTGAAAGCGTCACACTGCCAAGCGAAAGTTTTATATAAAATGTACGTGAAATTTGAATTTATTTTTTTATTTGTATTTTTGTAGTTTTATAATTATAGCATGAAAAGAAATATAATAAAGAAGTATTAGTACAAACTAATAATAAAGAGATATTTTCATAAATATTATAGTTTAACGTCATGTGCTTAAATAATAAGTTGTGCATGACAAGGGTATTAGTGTGGAAATGGTTTTTCATTGAACGTTATTTACTATATTATCAATTCTTTTATAGTTCGAAAGAATAAAAAATTCACAGATGAATTAATGTATTCACGAGTACATGATATTATCCCCCAGATTTTAGCTAATATATGAATCCATATAATTCTATACATTAATTTTCAAACTTATAACCTCTTCAATGTATTCATAGATAGGTACATAGCTTATCAAATAACCAATAATCTACCAATACAAGTTGTAAGTTACACCTATATCTTGTACCTAAATATTATCCATACCATATTAACACAAAACACTAAATAATGACACACTTTTTTACTGAAAAACCTTCATAAGAAAGTGTCTAACAACTCGTAAGCCTTAAACAACCACCTACAATATTTTCGTAACTCCGCCTCAGCTAAACCATTAAACAATAAATAACATTTTAATGTTAATGTGATGTCGCCACTTTAATGTTCGCTTTCATAAAACGCATTATCAAACAGCCTTTGTTGGCGTTATAAAGTGAAAATTGTCTGTGTACAATGTTGATTAGTAAAATAATCTAGTGACCATCTGGTATTCTACCGGTATGTATAAGGGATATATGTATGTATGTAATTACGGGATGCTTATATAAACAAGAATTACAGGTAGTAATATAGACAATATTCATACTAAATAAACGTGAATTTATCTCATGTGTCATGAAAAACTATAATAAACTAATGAGCATTGTATCTCATGTAGAACAAATATAAAATGCAAGTTTAATGCATTATTGTACAGTGTTGATGGCTATTAAGACTTATCAATAATACTTATTCTGATGACCCAAGTTTAAATTTTGTCTATAAGGTTCATATAAAAAAGGCCACCTTAATCTTTCGATGTATGGCCATATTCAAAATAAAGAAGAAGAATATTAAATATAAAAAAAAGAAGTTCATATAATATAGAGATCGCGATAAACCATAAATATAATAATTTATTACCAAAAAAGGGCCACAAACTCATAAACATCCAAACTAGTTTGTTCCTCACTCACTTTTCATAATAATAATGTTTATTAACTACCAAGAAATAGACTTTGTCTCTTATCTCTTATTATATCTCTAGACAAGATCAACGTCACTTTACAACCAACTCAAATCTTAGAGTATCTACATACATTAAGCCCGCTTCTCTGTAGAGGGGTAGGCAGAGATCATAAATCCCACTGTCCCGAACCTGACAAACCAACCTCATACACTCTCGACAGTTATGGATACTTCTAACATCACCGTTTTTCAATATGGCGTCTATCTGTAATAGTTAGTCTTGCAAATGGTGACATGCCTTACCACCTATCACATTGAGTACTAACTATCCGGTCAGTACGTATGTTCGAGGTGTCAATAGAATTACTACCTTCGCAATTGCGGAGATGGACACCTGAACCTCTGACTACTCCGCGAGAGTCGTGAAAGCGTTTGTCTTTTGTTTTGTTGTCTATAAAAATTGAGCCTTTTAGGTCAGAGGGATAAAGGATTGCAAGTTTATTAACAGCTGAACGTCTATTTACAACCAATTCAAACCTAAGACCATGTACTTACTACGAATATACAATTCGATCGTAAAAGCTTGATGCTGATTCAGAGGCGTCCAAATAACCCTTTCAGTGCCCCTTCGCTTGAATTATTTGCCCAAGTTATCAAGCCTGCGTTTATCACTAAAATGTCACATTTAATAATAATTAATGATAATTGCCGTGAGGCTTAGTCAGGCGATTGGCCGAAGCTCATAAGTTGTTCAGAAGTTCCCCACTCGGAATTTGACTATCTTGTGTAGTTCGACGTAGATTTTGTGGGCACAGGGATTGGTGTGGTGTTAGGTTATACGTGTTTTTTAATAGATATAATAAGTGTTGTATAATCAGTATTATGAAATTTATATTTATATACATTTACGTCATACAATCCGTTTCGGGGGACAGAATCGCACATTAAACTCCTATGAATGAAGAACATAAAGTGTGTAAATAAATAAAATGTATAAAGCAACGTTTTTGTTGTATGTGTCTTAAGTAACACCGGGATTTTATTCTAACTTCTATATCAATTTATATATTTTACCAATAACAGGTTAAATGCGATAAAATCCTTCAAGTAAATTTTTCGCTTCAGATTTCAAATTTAATGGATTTGAATGTGAAAGTTAATTAATTTTAACACATTCATATTTCTATAATCCTTTACCATCTATTACGAAAAATAAAAATTTCCTTATTCTATTATTTAACACTACATTTAACGTACTTTTATAGCCTCAACATTTAGTAAAGTACCTGCAAATATCAATCTCATAATTATAATCATTCATCAATTAACCTTTACCAAAACTAAATTTCCTTTCTAACTCCACTCCACAGCTCTCCCTAACCCCTACTCCGTGCAGCGTATTCTTAATCACTTAGCAATGGCAAACGGTAGGCGACAAGGTAAACAGTGTGAAGAGGCCAACTTGGGCCATAATTCAGCGTTGACTCCGAAGTTCTGCCTCCCTCGCTTTGTTTGGAGGCGTGAGGGTCGCGTTGTGGTCCAAAAACAAAGCTTGTTTGAGCAGCAGTGACCGGTACTGGTTTATGGAGTTAGGTTGTAGGTTCTAGGCTGAAGGCTAGATGTGATATTTAAGTTTAGTGCTAGGTGCAATATTTAAGTGTAAATGTATTGTGTAGGGAAATACTTTTTCTTACTAAAGAGTTGGGATGTTTGTTTTTCTTGAATGAAAAGAATAATAAAAGTTTTAAGTCATTAAAAATCTTGAATGAAAAGAATAATAAAAAGTTTAACTAAGTCATTGGGTAAAAATTAATTTATTTCAGTTTTAAGTCATTTTAAATTTTTTTTGTTGATACATATTTAATTGTGTTTGTTAAATTAATAAAGAATTATGACCAAAGAAATAATTAAGCAATATTACAATAAATAATCAGAAATAAGTATTTATAATATATTCATAAGTTGGTAAATTAACTACTAGGATGGTGGCATTTACAGTCCTTCAAAGTTAAGACAAATAAAAAAATATTTTTCAAAGTTTAATAGAGGTGAAAAAACCATAATAAAATCCTAAGTGTTTTAAAAAATATAAATTGTGTAGTATACAGCTAGTATACTAGCTTAAAAGTACTGTAGAATTATTTCCTATAAAAAAATACATACTTCGGTGTATTCTACGCATATCCCTAATCAGTACAAATCACATTAATCCAGCAACATCACGAATACTAATCAAACAAACTCTAGTGATTTCCTATCGTCCCATTCGAGTCGTGTTTAATCGAGCATCATGCTGTATCGATACAATCGAATAGGTAATCAGGTGACATTGTCTAACGGCCCCAGTTGCCTAACAAACAAGGTGTTTCGTTAATCTAACTTTGCCCGAATCGAGTTTCTTCCTAAAACTCAATCGAATTAATGGGATGCGAGAGACATGGATAAACATCTGTGCGGAGGTGCGAAGGTGAAATGGATATGGTATTGAAATGCATATTTTTAGGGGAAGAAATAAAAAGTACTTAAATACGGATAAAATTTTACGAAATGCTTAAAATGATAGTGAAATATAAATTACCAATTATTTATAATAAAAGGACGTATTTATTTTATTTTTATTTAATTAATAAACCTTTGTATTTATTACTTTACTAAGTCTTTATATATCATATGCTTTTTTAAATAATTTCATAGTAGTAAGTATCCTACTAACAGAGCTCAACCCTAATATAATTGCATCTACAATCATGAGTATTATACATTTAGTCTTAATGTCACGAAGGAAATAATAGCATTTCTGATAATCCATGTCCATCCCAGAAGTAAAGCATCATACTGCGTATATACTGTTTGCATTGACTCCATTTCCATAAGCCCAATTTCGATCGTATGGCAACTTTCTTACTAATACCACATCCGTGATCTCTTACCTCCGTGGCGCACCCAATAATAAGTGTGTCAGTTACTTTGATACCTGTATCGATGATCTCTTTGTAGTGAAGGAGCGAATTAACTCCCGATTCTATCTCTGTATTATATTATATTTGTAACGACTTGTTATGTACTTCATATATTGTATTTACATCCTGATTTATCGTATCAATTTGTACATGTTAAAATAATAAGTTTTCTTTAGTTATAAATATGAATACATCCCTTTTTGGGTTGTTAAATAAATAATGTTTCTTCGGTTTTCCTTACCGTAATTATTTATGTTTTTAATAATTACTCATATGTGCGTGCACTGTGGTAATTTTAGAATTTTTGTTCTGTGTTTGCTGTAATTAAAAAGAAGATTTTGATACACAATAACAAACTACCCTCTGTTTGGTGTTACGTAAAAGTTAACTAAGGGTTTCTGAATGTAACGTCATTGGTGTAAGAACTTTGCACGATATCATAATGGAACACGGGTGACTGGTTGTTAGCCTATCGCCTAATAGATCCTATTTAATCCAAGTCCCTTAGTCGCCTCCTACGACATGTCAGGAACAGTTAGTAAGCATCCTTTTTACAGCTAGCACGGGATATAACGATAACTAATTACAATTAAGTCCTTAACCTTCAAACCATCTTTTGTGTCCTATCTACATACCTATTTCTCGTCCCGTGCTAGTCTGGGTCGTAAAAAAAATGAGAACTAGCTGCTTTTCTTTTCCGGCATGGAGGTGACTAAGTAACCTGAGATAAAATAAATCTATCAGGCGATTGGCTAGCAACCTGTAATCACTGTTGCATATGACATCAAAACCCCAATATTAATGCTTAAAAGTATTCTAGCTAATTAATCATTACGGAGATGTTTTCATGTCTCCTAATTTCTGTCCACTGTAAAAGGGATTAAAGGGCGAAGGAATATACATGAACGTAAATTCACAATGTACATATTTGTAGGTAGCTATACCTCATTACCTCTCAGGTAAAAGTAAAACAGAGAGTAAAACAGCCAATAGGAATCGATCAATTAAACTCTTTTAATACCTGTCCATCCCTCCGGCGTTTGAATCGTGATGGAGCGAAGGAATTTCATTAAACACTTTCTTATTGATTGCCACTCTTGAAGGTGCTACGGAAATATTTCGTAGTATAGGTGCGATCGTAGTATAGGGTTTAGGTGTATTTGTCTCGTGTTTTGTTGTATAAAATGTATGAATATATATACAAAGGAATTCATTGAATATGCAATAAAATCAATACATAAACATAACATACGCTTCACGACTTGTGTATACACACTCCTTTTTTGTTATTATGGCGGGGTAGTCAGAAGCTTGAATGCCCATCTCCGAAATTTCGAAGGCGTGTTAGGTATGGGTCATTTGAAGCCCGCGTATCACTTGATAGACAGTACCCAACGTGATAGGTAGTGAACGGTATCGCCGTATATAGGCACTGACAATAGTAAAAACCTATCCTGAGGGATAGGCGGGTTTCCTCACGATGTTTTCCCTCACCGTTAGCGACTGTAAATTATGTAAGTAAATGAAAAACACATATTTAAAATTTATTCATTGGTACATACTCAATAGAAATATCGATAAAATTTATAAACTTTTGTTCATTAACTTTATTTAATTTATTAGATTCACTTACTTAATTAGTTATTTTTTTTGATAGTTTTAATAAAAAATACCATTCTGTGGGTGATCTGTAACACAGAATATAACAAAAAACAAATACGTATGACATATACGCTATCAGTATTCTTAATTCATAAATGGTTTTGATTTTCTATACTTATTTAAGTATTTTCTTTTAATGTACATTACCTTAATAGGAAAACTTTGCTGTAATGTACAAATACTTACTTATTTTATGTAAGGAATTATAATATTTCGACATTATTACACCAATTGAACTAGCGCCTTGGTAAGTTCGTTTAAGACTTGTTTTAAGGGTACCAGTCATTGTATATTTAAGAGATATATTACATATTATATATAGATAAATATGTACATATATAACTACCGAACAAACTGGAAAGCAGTAGAAAAGCGTAGTTCTTAGCTCTGCCTTCTCCGGGAATCGAACCCGGGAGCTCACGATTAGCGTTCCGGCGGCTAACCAATCGCGCCATGGACGTCGTCAGGAGAAATTATCATTTACATACATACACATCACGGCAGTTTCCCTGTAGAGGGATAGGCAGAGACAACGGATCCCCATCTATCGTTCACTTCAATCACACGTTCGCTTCAATTAGAATCATACACACTCGGCCATAACCTAAGCCTATAATTGTTGCCTAGTTGCCTCTAATTTACGTCCCAGACTCGCAAAAAGGACAGTGGAACCAAAATTAATCACAGCAAAAGGTAAACTTGATTCCTAGCAACACTTGTCAGCACTTGCGAAAGTATTTCAAAAAGTGGCTTATCACGGTGAAACCGTTGCATTTTTAATCGAAAAAACAAAAATTAATTAAGGATTTCCGAAAACTTGGCGTCGTTACCGAGATTCGCTTTAAAATTCATTCGGAAACTTTTATCAATGTTGGAAGGGGTGGGGAACTGTTCTTCCTTCATTTGTTTTAAGGCATAAAGGTCTAAACTTTAATTTTTACCAACAGCTAGTTAGTTAGTGGAACCTAGATAGAATGTTATGTTATATCTTGGTATAATAGACAGTATGTATATTTGAGAAACAGCTCATATTCAATTTTAAAATTTTCGTAGAAGGATGAATCGCTGGATGATTTGATATTTCGGGGTTTGAAAAAAACTAGGCATTTTGCGAAAACACGGATAATTAGACAATGCTGATCATTCCTTATCCTTATGTTACCTATCAACAGAAATCCAAGTAGGTTAGGTTAGTATATGATAAACAACGCACGAGCAAAGCGTATTTTTTTGATAATAGTTGATCACCATCAAAAAGACCACCAAAAGTTTATCAAAACATTCTGCCACATATGTAATGAGAAAATTCAGTTAGTTAAAATAAATAATTAAAGTAATGAAGATAATTAAATAAATTAAATAAGTAATTAAAATACCTGACTTCATAATATTAGCTTTGTATTAATATTACAATTCTAATCATTTATATTTGCTCAACACATCACTACAATACCCTGACTTAATAAGTATAAATGCCATATTATATTCATATTATAATTAAAATCTTTTATTACTACACAACATTACTATTACTTGTCTATATTATTGACGACCTCCGTGGCGCGATCGGTTAGACACCTGAACGCTAATCGTGAGGTCCCGGGTTAGATTCCCGGTGGAGGCAGAGTTAAGAACTACGCTTTTCTACTGCATTCCAGTCTAGTCGTTGAATATATATGCTATATATGTATTTATCTATATATAATATGTATACATTTCATAAATATACGTTGACTGGTATCCTTAACACAAGTATTGAATGTATTTACTAAGGGGCTAGTTCAATTGGTGTAATAATGTCCAAATATTATTATTATATGTATACTTTCCTACATCATCACACAACACATACCTAAACACAACAAAGCATTGATGCTTACACTCAGCATATCAGCACCAATCACCATTACGGAGCCACAAGCTGTGTCCCTAGGCAATCCATTTTTATGGCCCCCACCCAATGGCTAGGTCGATGCCCCCCATCGCCTCTATACATCAACAAACTGTGTACTGGGTGAAAGGGTACTACGTGTACATGGTAGGATACTTAAATGGTGTTTTAAAAAGGTAAGGTGGTATGGTGAATGAATATCGAAGATAAGTAATTTAGAGTAAGTTTGTGAATGTCATAGAAAATTAAATGTTATTTTTACATTCATATATACATATAATGTTTTTCTGTAGAGGGTGGGAGATCGTAGATAATTTAATATGTAATAAGGCTAATTTATATATATTTAAAAGAAGCCAGCGAATTATAATTTTTTAATGAGTACGATCAAATTTATATGGAAAAAAGTGTGAACTCGTATGGCAAAATATTCATAAATTACCTTCCTACAAAAAAACACATTTTGCTGCCTTCCTCTTCTAACGCTGACGATGAGGGACAACATCGTTAGGAAAACTACCTATACCTCGTAATAGGTAATAGCCAGTGCCTATATATGGCGATACACTACCTATCACATTGGGTGCTGACTATCTAGTGAAACGCGGGCTTCGAGTGACCCATACCTAACATGCCCTCGAAATTCCAGAGATAGGCACTGAAGCCTCTGACTATCCCGTCACAAAAAAAGGAGAGTGTATACACAAGTCGTGAAGCGTATGTATATGTTTATGTTGTTCCTCTTTCAAAACTCCGATGTACACTGATGGTCATTGTCCACCCTGTTATCATATATCTATGTATTCTCAAACAACAGCAGTTACCCGCCCCTTCCGGGGGTGCGTTGAGACGGCCCTGCATTTGCACAAGTACAGAAATATGTGGCCAGTGCTAAACATTAACGATTATGGCCACCTCACGTCTAATTGCACTTAAGGATGCACTGCTGCGGAACTGTAGCAACTAGTGATGTTTAGTTCTTAGGGTTTTAAACGTATGCAGAATAAATATAAATGAAATCTTATATAATCTTGTAAAATTAATAGATTCCAAACACGTTATGGCAATATGTGGTCTATCTAACGGTAAGTTACAAATTGTAAATCGTAATAATGGAGTTTTATTGCAATGAATAAGTTATAGTTACTAAAGTATGCAAATCCGTTATTGTTTTAAATCACACTTTCAAAAAGCACGGCGATTATTCTATCATTAAGCTATAATAATTCACATCCATTAATTTATGAAACTTTTTTTTTTAACATAGGCATTTATTCAGAAAACCAATATATTAAAATAATATTTAAGAACTTAAAACATATTTCTGTCAGTTTGACAAACAAAATAAAACTCAATTTATTGTACATATTAGAGCATAAAAAAACTTAAATGTAACAAAAAGTAAATATTTACACAGCGCCATTAGAAGTGTTCTGAATTTGAGTACCAAAATAAAGTATTTTATGTTAAACTAACAAAATATTTTATATAAGTACAACATTAGAAATATTTTACTATACGAATAATTTTATTGATAATTTTAGTTGTAGTAGTAACTATGGGCTATTTCTTTTTAATGTTTGCAAGCTAGCTAACCAAATCACTTATAATTTAAAATCCAAAAATCGTAACGTATTTAACTCTATATGTAGTATAAATATACACATATTTTCCTGTGGAATTTTTTTTTGTTGACTTTCAAGAAGTGAATTTATAATCCTCATGTTGAATAAAAGGCATTTAATTTATTTCAGCATCTCATTTCATAAATACATATAGTATATGTATAAAGACAAGACTGAAAGCAGAAAAAAAAACGAACACATGTATATTGTAACTAACCTAAACTTGTCCCTGACAGCATAACTCCGTCCAGCTAATTGTAAGCGCGCGTTATCTGGAGACAAACGCGTCGCCGTGCGCATAACCATTCCCACTCTTTTTGGTTTGGGGTATTAGAGCCTTTTTGCATTGCTGTTACGATCATTGAGTCCCCTTTTTTCTGGGGATTGGTTGTCCCCATTTGTTGTGGATATATGTGGAGTAATTGGGACAGGAATGAGAAGTAAATATACAAAGACAAAAAAGACACGCGTTCACGACCATTAACCCTTGTGGGGTAGTCAGAGCTTCAGGTATCCATCTCTAGAATTGCGAAGGTTGTAAATGTGAATGCTATAATTATGTTTGTAAATGTAGTGCTTGTAAATGGCGACATGGCTTACCACCTGTCACATTGAGTACTGACTATCTGGTCAACATGTGGGTTCGAGGTAAATAGGTGGATGTCATTATTATCATTATTACAATACAACTACAGACTTTAATAGAATGTTAAAATTTAGGTTCTATAGTTATGTCAAGTATATACAAGAGAAGAAACATTATCAAAAACTCATTGTATATCTAAAGTTTCGTAGATCCTGAAAGAAAGAAAATGATATAAATTAAATCACTGAAGCATTTTTAAATACGCGCAATCTTGGATCTAAAAAGAATAAAATGCTAAAAAGACTCTTTTTTTGGACATTTAGCCTGTTGTTGGGAACAAATGTGTAAAGTGTCATTATTTTAGTGACGTGAGTTGTAGCCATTCAAATCAAACAATCACCTCTAAAAACCCACCTTTTCACGAGATATTCAACCCCATCTCACCACCCTTACCCCATTTCTTCACAGCAGTCGAATATTCATCGCGGCGTAAGCACGGGTTAATTTCCTCGTGGATTCAATTAATGAGATCAAAGTCGGTGTCGTTTCTTCGGGAACATTCTTAATTAGCTCTGCAAGGCGAAACGTGTGTGGTGATTTCTCTAGGGCACACCTCGGCGGTGCTAACTGCTGCTTAAGGGCGCTCGACTGTTTGTGAAACCTTAAAAGGGGCGTGGTTAATATACACTATATATACTACATACTATTCTCTGTAAAACAATAACATGCACCAGCTTATACCCCCTAGTTTGTAAGTTTAATTTGTAAAATATTTGTATTGTGTATTTTTTTGTAGCTGTAAATAAACGATTTACTATTATTATTCAACAGCATTCATCTCCCATTTTGCTCTACAGAATATGTACTGAAAAAGTAACTAGTTTATTATTTAATATAGGCTTATGTTAAAACGCCTACCAAAAAATAATGTTTTGCACACCAAAATAATACAGTCCCAACCCAAACCTAACCGTTGCTCTATTTTGGTGTGCGTTTAGCAATATTTTTGTGTACATTTCATCCATTTTGATGAGCCTTCAATTACTTTCCTTTAATAATACATTTTAGAATAAGTTTGACATATTTATGAAGGTCTGTTATACCTTAATAATAATAATAAATCTGATAAGAAGTAAGCTTCTTGTATTATTTTCATATGTGAGTAAGTTTAATCACGAATATATTTACAAAAAACAATACTTTCAAAGAAAAATAAAACGATATGCCCATTTCACATTTACTACATGAAATTATAGCGATTTAATCTGTGGCATGTAATTTAAACTTACATGTAGTCAATAGCCTAGTGTCTTATAGATCCTAAAGAATAATTTATACAACAGTCAAGTGCCCAAATCAAAGCCGCGATCGCCTCGCAATTGGGGAGGTATTGTTTAAGGCACAAAGCAGCCGATGAGACTTTGCCCTCTTTACGACTGCAGATCCATTGCCGGTTATAAGTTGGTTAGCGAAAGATTGCTCTAATCAACCCTGCCTTCTCTCGAGTGCTGTTTAGAGTTGGTTTTAAAGAAATATGAAATTTATATCGAACTGACTTATATACTAACTGGTTTGTTTGTTTCATAACTGGATTTTACAAAAGCGCAAGTATATTGACTTGATCATATTTAACGTCCTCAGAATAGAATACAAAGACATAATCACGCTTTTTCTGTCCTAACAGGGTAGGCGGAGATCGATAGCCACCATGAACGATTTTTACCAATCTCCCTTGTGTCAATAACACTCATTAACCTTCCCGTACATGCTCTTCTGTTCTTCACGCTACAGAGTGCCTACAAATATTTACCGTAGTACCCAGAAAAATTTAGATATCATATTTTCTTTTTAATTTCTTAGTATATAAAGGTAATTTAGTATTGTTTGTATAATTTATTATAACTGAAGGATGTATTAGTGGAAAAAAGTAAGTACAGTATTTTATTATAAAAGGTAAGAATAAGGTAATCTTTATTGTTTATAGAAAGAAAGAAAGAAAAATAGTTAATTCACTGCATATTTACATTAAAACACAATACAAACATTACAACAATAAAATGGTAACCTTGATGCAGTGAAAAGGTGCTGCCTCAGTATACGATGCAGCTAGGCTGATTTATGTTGTATGATTTATATTTAAACATAAACTGTATGTTGTGTGTGTAATGACATAACAATGTTTCATAAAAATACAGATAAGCAGTAAATAAAGAAACCTGGTTGTAACCGTGTGGTCATTCCATTTCCGTGATGGCCTACGTGTAAACGGCTCCCGTTTTGATCATGTGTCGTCCCGCGGGATTTATTTATCGGTCACCCTTTACGGGACTCAATCGGAGATACGTTGTCACAATTTTAAAATGGATTAATAATAAAAATAATATAAACTTATTTGGCAACCTTATGTGTAAAGTATGACTTCAAGTAGTATATATTTATAGACATTCACGGCTGTACAAACCTCTTGGGGTAGTCAGGGGTGGAGTGTCCAACGTAAACTAATTTTTTTGTTGGTCTATGTTCACTTGAAATCCACTTTCTAACTGACAATCAATATCCAAAGGGACAGGTGGTAAATTATGTAACATATAACTATGTACCTATGTTTAATGATTTGTAATTAACTGCAAATTAACTGCTAGTGGGACTTAGTGGTTGTGTCAATGACATAGAGATTGAAACGATGAACGATCGACGAACTTTTGCAAATCTTACATTGCATATACTCGAAGAAAAAATACTAAATAGTATAGTAAAAAAAATTGCCATAAATCGGTATAGGCAAAGATAAGATAAACTGATAAACTTTGACATGCTCCTGAGTATTTCTGTAATCTATCGATATATCATTTAAAATACATGCACCTCCAACTTTCCACCAAGTATATTATTATCCATCATGACACTTATACCTCTTCTTTAAATCTTTTATACAGTACAGAACCCTGTAACCAATAGCAACCCTCCTAATATCACTAAAGGGCAGCTCAGTACATGTTTGTTCAGGATTGTCACTGTTCGCTGTTTTCCTGTAATTTATTTGAATATTAATTTGTATTTGCCTTCCTCAATTCCGCTTTGTGATGAGCCGTATTTGCTGACGTATACAAAATGTTGTTTCGTTAGTCTGGGACAAGAATAGAATGGTAACTAGCTGCCATTCTTTCCAACATGTTGTAGCACACGACGAAGTAATTATGGTTAATTGAATCTATTGAATAGGCTAGCTATTTATCACCAATGTTCCATACGACATCATGAACCCAATATTTATGTTAAAATGTGACTTAGGAGATGTAATATATCTAAATTTCTGTCCACCCCGAAAAGGATTAAAGGACATGATTGTTATAAACCAAACTGTCACAATAATTTCAATATCATAACTCGTAAATCATAGTTTTTGTTATAAGTGACCAAAGATATGTATGTTACGTCTCGAAAATTCTATCCACCTTGAAATCGATGAAAAGACTTGATTCTTTATGTATACGGAAATAAATATGAACGATATTTCATAAGCACAACCTATATAGAGTGGGAAGGTTGTGCGGAGGTGTACGACAGTGATGAAGCGAAAGTGGTATTGGAAAATGGGTATTTGTCTCCGCCTATTACTCTCTGGGGAAACTTGTGTGATGTCACCAGAGCTTAAGACAAGTGGAAAAGCTTATAGATAAGAAGTTAACATGTAAACAGACAGAGCATGAGACATACTGAAAGGAATATATGTGGGTGAAGTGGAAGAGCGGTTACGCAGGGGCCGGACCAATAAGACATATGACTGTTAGATAAACGTACAGCCCTTGCAGTCAGAGGTTGAGTGTCTACATCATTTTTGTGATCGTATTCAATAACCCAAAGTTCCTTTATTTCTTAAATGTACGTCACCCTAACAGGGAGTCTTTCGGTGAAATACCAATTACAAGGTTATTCAACACATTCAAGGTAAAGCAAGGTTAACAAATTCATAAGGAATTTCATTCATAAAATTAATTAAAATATGTCATTAACTGAAATACAATATAATAATATAAAAATAAACAAATACACACCCACTTATACCTCGTAACTCAGGTAAAGCATAAAATTACACATTTTACCTGGTAATCAATATCAAATAAGAGAGATGTTAAACCAAGTCGCCGTATATAAACTGACTATTGATAATTTCGAGAAATAGGCAGGTTTATTCACGATGTTTTCTTTATGTAATGGAATGAAATGAAATGCTTTTTATTCAACATAAGGATCATCATTTATTGAAAGTAAAAAAGAAAACCTCATGAATAATTGTCGTGAAAACAATATAATCTTAAAAAAAAACTAGTTAAACTAATGGCATTTCGTAAAGGAAAACCTGCAGAGAAGAAATGCCAAGAAACTCTGCACATACATAGGTTATTAATTACACATTGAATACTTAATTACCTATTTAGGCATTCACAACAACTTATAAATTTAAGGCACAAAGCATTAACTCTTAATACATCTTCCGGGTCGGTCGTTAGTTGCGAATATGTGTAGCGTCACCCTTACAAATAAAAGCCGACACAAAGAGCACAAAACATTAGCCGGACAAACGGACATAAAATTAAATTTATTCCTATGACAAACTATTGTTTAAATTCAAATTGTACGTGCAAAATCTTCTCTGACCGACGCAGGAGGGTGGTGGTTGGATTGCGTGAATGGGCGGGTTAGGAAATGGCTGGTTTTGTTAAATGTACATATTTACGTACGTAATTCATATACAAATATATTCAAATATATATGAGTGAAGTGGAAGGGCGGTTACGTAGGGGCCGGCCTAATAAGACATATAACAGTCAGATAGACGCTATATTGAAAAAAGGTGACGTTAGGAGTACCTATAACCGCCGAGAGTGTATGAGAGGATGTATGAATGTCAATGAAGCGAAAGTGGTCTGTCAGGATCGAGACAAATGGGGATCCGTGATTTCTGCCTACCCCTCTACAGGGAATCAGGCGTGATGTGTATGTATGTATGTATGTAAATATATTCACAGCTCTACGTTCTCATACATGCTTTAATACATACATAAATACGCCCAAAAATATACAAAAAGAATAAATTGTAGTGACTTAAACATCTCGAGCATCAATCAATAAGATTATAAATAATTATAGATTTTAATAATAATAAGTATATCATCGTACGTATTTATAAAAGCATCACATGTGTTAACATGTAAAAGGATACGACAACCTATCACACTTCAGTAATTATCACAGGTTATCACTGGAACATTGCAATACAGAAAAGGAAAATTAAGAATAAAACTCTACTACTTTTACATAACACCATACAAAATATTCATGCACATATTCATCCACTAAAACCGGCCATTTCACAGTCCACCCGCTTTCCTTCCCAGTCAGCGTCAAGTTAATATCATTGACCCCCTTTCAGGGGGGGGAGGTCCACTCGGAGCGTGTGAGGAAACAATAATTGTGATGAAGAGGCCCGCAGGACCCTCCTAATGGCTTTAATAAAGGTACGCCCGTTCTTACGTCACGCCGTATTTATGATTTTATTCCGATAAATTTAATTAAAATCCACATGTTATGCCACTTGGTAGCCATTTTGTTTCGTAATGTGAGCTTTTGTGGGGGAGGTTAATGGTAGAGTGTTTAAAGTGTTGGTGGAACTTAGATAGGATTGAACTGTTTTGTTTTTTATTTTAGTAACGAGATTAGAATTTCCAATGGTTTAATCATTGCTTGAATTTGTTATTAGTTACATATGTAAATTATGTGTACTGTTGCTTTTGAGAAAGAAGGATGAATATTAGTTCTTAGTATATACTATCAATATCGTTAGATTATATAATAGCTTAAACATATCGAAAAGTCTCATTATGCACTTCATTTTCAAGATTTATTATTCTTATTAGTCATTTAAAAAACTAGATACCTAATGATAATCAACCTATCCTGTAAAATTATCTAAATCCATTAAACATTTTATTTGCCGTACCGAAAACAAACTATACTAAACTAATACATACGTAGGAATTTATTCACAATTTTATACTTACCCAAATTATACAATATATAAACTAAGCTGTATGAATATCTACTACTATATTTAATACTTATCCAAATTATACAATATATTAAGCTGTATAACTATTTATACCATCACTTCTACAACACCCTACCAAGTCCAGACATTACATAAAAACACTGACTATTCCACTCCACTCTCACAACCCTATTAAAAGTGTCGAATAGTCATAAATAACGTCTCACATTAAAAACATTAGAACAACGTCCATATATCAATGGTTTTGCAAATGGCGCCGATGAATAATGGAAATAGTGCTCCTTTTTTATCTAAGCAATTCTATTTGTCCCGTGGTAGTCTTTGGAGTGTTAGTAGGGACTTTTAATGGAATTGACTATATGCTTTTCTTTCTTATATATTGCAGGAAATTAGTAAAGGCAACGACTATAGAAGTATATGAAATTTATTTAATAATAGACTTGTAATTTGAATTTCATTACATATTCGACGACCTCCTTGGTGTAATTGGTTGAACAGGACACTAATTGTGAGGTCCCAGGTTCGAATCCCGGTGGAAGCAGAGTTAACTACGCTTTCTTCTGTTTTCCAGTCGGATTGTTGATGATATATACTATATATGTATTTATCTATATATAACATGTATATATTTCTTAAATAAACGTTGACTAGTACCCTTAACATGTCTTAAATGAACTTACCAAGGGGCTAGTTCAATTGGTGTAATAGTGTCCTGAATATTATTATATTATATTAATTCTCATACCACTCTAAACGGTATGCCAAAGAAAGATAGCTATTTATATAGACGAGCACTTATGTATTTATTTCTTTTTTATTTGACAACCCTTTAACTTTTATACGACAGTTTTACGCACTGTCGTATTGGACTACGATATGTTTGTACTACGGATAAAACGATTCGTAGTTTCCCTTATTTTACGGCTTCCTTAGAGTAATTTGAAAAGATTGAAGTGAATCGAAAGTTTGAGCGTATTTTTGACGAGTTGAACTTTTTATTACTTTTGCTGGGACATTATTGTCGAGGGGCGTTCGGTCACCGAAATGTTTGTCTGTTTGGCATGCCATCCGTTTCGAGAGGGTGGTTACAAGTGAAGAAAGTTACGTAAAAAATAAATGTTTATTTTAAGTTATTGCTGTATTTTAATATTAGTATAAGTGACAATAACTGTAACAATAAAAGTAACTGTTCATTTTTTCTTACGATTACTTACATCTGTTATATAGAAAGATATAAATAGGTAATTACATAAAGCAAATACTCTTACGCCTGGAAACATATTATTATCTTATAATAAACAATATTATACTAAACAAATACATATGTAGAAATTTATACATAATTTTATACTTACTTATATCTTACAAAACATAAACACAACAAAGTATAACCAATTATATCAAGGTTTAAATTATCAGCTAGTTAACTAATGTTTGTAGTAATACAAATAAATATTCAAATTAGTCTAAACACAACTTCAAACCAAACCTAGCAACATTACCCATACACCTAACCATTACATTACATACACTTGTGTTTACACACACACACACACACACACAATTCGGGAGGCACAGAAATAATCCTTAAATCATACCAGTGGAGGCTGCGGGACGAAATTGGTACAATATTTTGGGGCCTGTCTTGTTTATGTCTTGGGGAGGGACCAAATAACCCATTTGAATGCATGCTAGTCTGTCACTCAGAAGGGGTGTCATCGGAGAAACGGTACACATACATACATGTACATAGATACTTATATTTGTATTACAAATGTTGTAAGGTAGAGTACATTGTAACTGACTTTCGTGTAACTGACTGCTACGTAGTAACGTAACGTCTAGACGTCAGTTGTAACGTCGCTTAACATAGGTTTTGAGGAATAAATAAATTTGATTTGATTTATTTTGTTACATACTGATAATGACGACGTCCGTAGCGCGATCGGTTAGACACCTATACGCTACTCGTGGGGTCCCGGGTTCAATTCCCGGTGGAGGCAGAGTTAAGAACTACGCTTTTTTAATGCTTTCCAGTCTGGTCTGTGATTATATATGCTTTATTTGTATTTATATATATATATATATATAATATGTATACATTTCTTAAATATACGTTGACTAGTACCCTTAACACAAGTCTTGAATGTACTTACCAAGGAGGTAGTTCAATTGGTGTTAATGTCCAAATACTATTATTATTATACGTAGACTTTACAAACCACAGTTACAGGAATATTCAACTCAGAGGTAGATATAGGTTAAGAATTACGGCTTACGTATATGTGCATACAAACAAACATACATATACAAAACCGTATAAAGTAGGTTTAGATTATGGATGGTTCTAGTTACAATATAAATGTCACTACAGACATTTAAAGATCATGAATCATTGTTTTTCTCGATTCTGGTAAACCTTCGCTTAATGAATGATCATTAATCTAGATGCCCATAGAATCCTATACAATCTATTAAATTCTTAATTTTTGAGAAGGCCGTGTATATGATTGACATAAATATTATGAAACCTACTCCTATCTAGTATCGCATTCCTGTTTCTTTATCGAGAAAATCATATTTAAGTATTTTTGATGCATATATCCTGCAAATGATTGACTTAGACGGTATTGTTAAGAATTGCTAAGTGTACAGAAATCTGAACCATCATGTTTCATCACGACTTACATTAATTCTATTCTACATTTCTTTTCTTAGAATTTCAGTACCTATTTCTTTCTTTTTTGTACCTTAGGGTGGTAGTCCCAATAAACATTTCTCTGCCAAAGTGCTGCATCACATCGCGTCAGCCGCTCAGATTTCATTACCATAAAGAACGGTTGCGTTAAAACCCTGCAGCAGTGCGCCGATTCTCCTACCCAGGTAGAGTTCAGTTGCAGTTGGACGATTACATGTTGACTACCTCCGTGGCTTGACCGGTTCACCACCTAAACGCTATAAGGTTCTGGGTTTGCTTCCTGGTGGGGGCAGAATGTAAAAATTGCAATTTGAAGTTATCTTTTCTAGTGTTTGATTTGATGAATTAAATTTCTTATATTTATCTATGTTTTATAAATGTATACACATCATGACTGATTCCTTGTGGAGGGGAAAGCAGAGATCACGGATTCCAATCTTTCTCGATCCTGAAAAACCACTTTCGCTTCACTGACACTCATGCACCTCTTTATACACACTCATAAAAATAAATATATTCTTATAAATATATATTTGTTAGATATACGTTTTCTAGTAGGTACCCTTTACCTTATTCTAAAGTGAGCAAGAGGCTAGTTCTATTGGCATAATGCTGTCGTAAATAGTATTACAATAACTTAGTATTTGTATTACAGGTTGATCGTATTTCATTTCTGCGTTTAATACATTACAATTAAGTAAGCTAAGAGTTTTTTTTTTGAGCATAGCCTTCAATCAAATAGCGGTATTCCATCGAAGACACTTTTTTTCATACCAAAAATCTATATATGTGATTTATAAGATCTTAGTATAATAAGAGTATTGTTACACATTTATTATTATAGATCACCAAAGTGATTAAAGTCAAACACCAAAGTTAAGTACGATGATACTTCAAACAAGCCAAAAAGCAGAATCAACTCCCTAAAGTAAAAGGTGACGCATGACCGACCAGACAAGATGACCCCTCAACTTCTGTGCAACCGGAATTCTAGCCTCCAAAACTCCTCAGGCGGACTTGCGGGGGATGTCACGTTAAAATGGTCGGGAAGTATACCCTAGGCGCGCGGGTTCGGGCAGTAAATCGTCATAAAACTGTCTCGGGCCATGATGTGACGTAGCCCGTTGGGTAATTAAAGAACAATTTATAGTTTCACTCAGCGTTCAGGGTGGGGTGGCTTAACTATGAGATATCGACGCCTGATGCCCTGTCTTAGAGCTTTGTTGTCAGGCAACTTTGTCTGCGTGTCAATCTTGTTTACTTTGTTGTATAAAGGTTGTAGGTGTTAAGCAGATGTCGGATTTTGTTTCTAGTTTGAATGACCATTGCAGAGATGTAAAAATTTATCTATGGAATATATTATTGGTATATAGGTACTAGAAATTTGTACTACCTTCGCGATTGCGGAGATGTATATCTGAACCGCTGACTTAATAGCAAGGGTTAATGGTTGTGAACGCGTTTGTTTGTGTTGTTTTGTTATTTGTTGGATAATATCCATACGTTAAGGTATTAAGTCACATATTACTATTTTATATAATACTATTTTTGTTTTGATGTTTGAGTGTATGAATGTGATAAGCAGATTTCGGATATTTTATCTACTTAGAATCACCTGCCGCAGGGACATATAAATTAGTCTATCAAACGGATTATTCGTATATAGGTACTAGTAATTTGTGTAGAACAGAAGAGCATGTATGAGAAGATTAATGGGGAGTAAAGTAAGAGAGTTCTGTCATCTTTCTATCTGGCGATCTCTGCCTATCTTAGAGACGCAGATGAATGTATGTAATTTGTGCAGTAATATGGATTTGTTAGCAAGTATTTTTATAAAGTTTTCTTATAAAACCCAGTTCTCATTCATGAAAAAATTACCTATATATGTAAAAGGGTAGTGTTTAAAGGAACATCAGATCAAACCTAGCCTTTGCTGTGCGTCTAGCTATATTTTGGTGTACATTTCAGTATTTTTGATGTGCATTGAATTATTTTCCTATATAAAACGCCACGCAAGCTGATTCTCAAAACCATAAAAGCCTTGATTTAGCTGCTTTTAAAGCGCGGTTAATTAAGGAGGGTTTCTGTTACCTCTGCGGAGGGAGACAGGCGTGATATCCTCTGATTTGTGGCTGAAGAGAAAAGTAATGAGGTGCTTAAGCTAGGATTAAGCCGCGAAGAATGCTTCGTGAATTAAGAAATTCAAACAGTGAATGTGCGGGACGGTCTACTTTAAACATGGTTTATGTTGTGGGGAAACATGCCTGATTTTTGCAATAGGCAAAAGATACCCCTATCTGCATATATTATAATAGGTATTTCAAAAGATACTCCTATCTATATTATTATAGGTATTTTAGTTCATGATTATTTGAAGAAAAGCCACCTTAATGATTCTAACTTACGCTTTGTAAAGAATACTGTGTTTTGATTACGAGCCTGTATTTAATATTTTTTACCATACTTGAAATATCGATTTAAAATACTATATATTATATAAACTTTCGGTGACGTACTAATTACAAGGTTATAATTATGAACAATGCATTCTTCAATATAAGTAATTACAATATATCATTAACTGAAATAATATTAAATAAGTATAATATTATATAACAAATACCCACACCTCGTAGCTCAGGTGTGTGTGTGTCTGTATATAATAACAAATTTCTAATAACAAAAAAGCCATCAACATAACACGAAAATTTTGCACCTCGTCCAACCCGCTTCGCAAATTCATTGGACGTCCATTTTCCCACAGCCTTCCAATTTCAAACCCACCTATCGGCTGGTCATTGCCAAAACAAAATGGATACGTTCCCTGCAGCTTAATAAAGACCCCAATTTAGCACCCACCATAAAGGATACCCGTCAACGACGTGTCATAAACTACGCAACACATTGTAAACCAGCTGATTGTGATCGGAAATTTTGCGCGAATTTTGCGCGCTTGTCATGATTGTAATGTAAACAACGGTGTGATGGAGCATGTCGTAATTTGCGAAGCTCCTATTGGCTACGAACAGGTGCTGGTTATTCGTTTGTTTTAGTGATATGTTGGGTGGGGTATTGGTGATTAGGTTAGACAATGCGAAGGAATTGTAGATTGTTTATTTTAGTATACACTAAACTTGATCTTGGTACAGAGTGATAGTATTTATCGGTTGTGGTTATCAAATGATTGATTGAATTACCAGGAAAACTTTGGAAAAATGTGAAAACTTTGCATAGGTGTCTTCTTGTACTTTGGATAAACGAGAGATATGGTATCTTTAGGTATATTCCATCAATAATGAAAACTGTGATGAAAAGAAATAGATCTTCTAATGACGTATCCAACATACATTTTTTATGAATATACGTCTACCAAAGTATAATCTATTAAACTATTTTATTAAATCCGATGTCAACTTTCAATTAAACCACTACCCATTACCGGATCCACACCATTATAAATTAAACGGAGGCAATTCCCCAAATAGTCAGTCGGCGATATCTTGGCCGCAATAAATAAGAACTCCGAACCAATAACAGGCAGATAGGATCGTATTTCAAAAACTTTAGGGCAATTAAAATGTGAATTTTCATAAGTAATAAATTTGGTCGCGGATCGATTGTTCACCGATTTACGGCGTGATAAAATCAACCAGGCACGTCAAGGAGTTAAGTCTCGCAGGGGTAGATATGATAAGACATTGGCTACAAAAGACAAACGCATTCACGACCAATAACCCTTGCGGGGTAGTCAGTGTATTTTATAACATAATCATTCATTAAATTTTTTTTCCATTGGTACATGCTCAAGCGGAATTTGATCCCTATACCCACTGATACAGAGTCAAGCTCCAAACAAGATACGTCGAATTAACAAATCAACATTAGATACATTATCACTTAAAATATAGTCAGTCTATATATTATATGTCGGTTGGATCAGGGCACAAAACACAAAAGTGTGTCCAGGGACTAAATAATTGTCTGATACTATGTAAATATTAAAACTGTAGCTGGCTTTTCTCGAGCATGTCGTAGCAGTAAGTGTCTAGAAGTCAATGGATGATGGACTAGTAACCTGTCACAAACTTTACAAATCAAAATCACTTCCTCACATTTATTTAATGTGAGGAATTTAATTTAAGATGTTACATATCCAAGGTTTTATTCACCAAGATAGGGATTCAGTCGTCTATGGTTCGTCAACAAAGTCAGCAGCTCAATGAAAGTTGAAAATACAAATAATTATTTTCGGCTGAATATTTAGTCAATTGTGATGCCGAACTGGCTAAATATGTTTGCTTTGGGATAAAATTTGGATCCTCAACTGGAACGAACCGAAGAACAAGGAAGAGAGCAAGGAATTGGAGCATCGATTTCGTTTTTCTTCGGTTGTAGCGGCTGGCGGCGTTGGTGTAACCATGGCGATGGAATAACAAGAAGTTCAAACGCCGTGGCATCAGTGTTTGTACTTCAGCCGACATAACCTTAGTGGTGAATGGTTTAATAAAGAATTTAAAAACAAAAGATAGGGATTGAGTTAATACATTCTCATATAATACATTAATACATACATATATAAATTTACATACATACACATCACACCCGTCGTGTGAAGAGGCGTAGGCAGAGATCACGAATCCATTGACACTCATACATTTTCTCGTACACACTTGACTGTTACAGGTACTTCTAACGTCATCTTTGTTTAAGATATGGTCTATTTATATAAATTTTACAGAGAAATAAACATAATTTAACAATAAATTACCTGTTAATGAATCTGTTGAAATTTCAAAGTGCAAATATGACGATAAATTAGCGAAAACTTTTTTAAAATGCTTAAAGAGGCAATGAATTAACCGATTAAGCCACTGCAAATTACCTCGGCAGATGGCTTAAGTTAAAACTTTAAGTAGGCCCTAAGAACGAAAGATAACTTAATGCTGGATAATGCTTAATTGTAAGTTTCAACTTATCACTTAATACTGAGTTTTTGTGAGCTTTTGATTTTATATGATCTATAACAAAAATACATTTACGAAATGCATCGAATATTACGGTGAGGGAAAACATCGTGAGGAAACCTACCTGTTCCCCCGAATAGGTAATGGTCAGTGCTTGTAAATGGCAACATGGCTTACCACCTGTCACATTGAGTACTGACTATCTGGTGAACACGTAGGTTCGAGGTGGTTATAGAATTACTTCCTTCGCAATTACGGAGATGGACACCTGAACCTCTGACTACTCCGTAATGAATAGTCGTGAACGCGTTTGTCCTTTATATGAACTATAATCTATTTTGATTAAAAATATTATTCGTAGTTCCTAAGAAGCAAGCGGTACTACTTGTAGTACTATATATTTTTTATACCGTATTAATCTAGAGTAAAAATAAAATCCGTTGGAAATACACTTGCATATCTGACCGACAATACATAGAAGAAATCAAAGACTATGCAAATGAAATGTATCGAATGATGGCTTGACAACCTTTCACCAATAAGTAGATATTCCATCACACGATTACCCCTTTAGGTATGCTATTAGTGACCAAGGACATATTTCTTCCAAAAGACAAACGCGTTCAAGATCATTAACCCTTGCGGGGAGGTTCAGGTGACCTTCTCCGCAATTGCGAAGGTAGCAATGGCAACCTCGAACGTGTTGACCAGATAGTCCGTATTCAATGTGACAGGTAAGCCATGCCGCCATTTACTAGCACTGACTATTACTTATTATTATTTTATTCTTTGAAAAAAAAACGAAAACAATTAAAAAGAAAGAAAATTTAAAGCAAAGGATTTATAATTATAGTCTGAGCCGAACTTTAGGCGGCCGGAAACTTAACCGTATCTTAGTCTTTGCAACTTCGCGGCTACAGTGTCAGGGGCCAACAGTAATAATGATAATTCATTCAATAATGAGCGTCACTTAAGCCGGAGTTTTGCAAACACGTCCCTAGAGGGCGCTGCGAGGCTTGGAGTATAAATGTATGCACTGCTAAAAGTAGGATGGTATTTTAAAATGGCGGAAAAGACGAGAACTTTTTATTTACATAGTTGTGTTAGACTATGTTAGGATTGAGATTAATATGGTAAAAGTTTGGTTTATTGTGCATTTAACAATTAATTAAATGTAATTGTTTAGAATAATGTTTATGATAAAATGTTTCATAGTATAGTGTCATAGTATAGTATGTTGAACGCATTCACATCGCTCTTGTATTTTTAATTGTTTAGGCAGTTTAAAAGTGTTCTAAGTACCTGTTAAGGGTACGCAAGTGTGCCATATCAATTGTGCTTCAGTATTCAGTGCTTGCTGTCGTATTATGAGCTACAGCTGTCAAGTTATTCGTCTTTAAAGTTGTCATAATCAAGGGCAAGAATATCATACTACCCTCACTTTTGGATTGTTCACTTTGTGCACTGAGTGTTTCTTTGTCAGGGGTTGGCAACATTTTCGATATGCAGTGTGCTACTTGTGGTGAAGCAGTCATTGATGTCGTGACGTGTGGCCAATGCCGAAAAAAGTATGGATTCTGTTGTGCGAATATAACTGAAGGGGGTTATCGCAAGCTCGGTGCGCGACAGGCCAACTGGCGTTGCGCTGCGTGCAAAGATTGTGGGCCTTCGTCTCCTCTGCCTGTCTCGCTCGAGAGTATTATGTCACAGCTTATGGCTATGCAAAAGTCATTGGATACCCTTCCACAACTTTTGAGCGAAATTAAGAACATCAAGCAAGATATAAACGATTTGAAGAAAACATGTGAACATGTGTCCGAAGTCGCCTCCAATAATGAAAAACGCATTGCTGTAGTTGAAAAGGAACTGTTAGTCTTTGACAGTTTCAAATCTAGCATAGATTCTTTGAAGCACCAAATGGAGTCATTCGATCAAAGAGCTAGATTGAACAGCGTCGAAATAAAAGGTGTGCCGCATTCCCGATCGGAAAATTTATTCAAGATTCTAAATGATGTTTCCGAAGTAGTAGGTTACCCAATTCAGAAAGCAGCTGTTAACTACATATCTAGAGTTCCGATAAGAAACAGTTCTGAGAAGAATATCATTGTCAACTTCACAAACAGATATGTCAAGGAGGATTTTGTTGCTGCTGCTCGTGGCAAGAAATCGTTGAGCGCCTCTGACATTGGTTTTGATGGATCTCATCGTCTGTTTGTCAATGACCATCTTGCACCTAATCAGAAATTACTTCTTGCAGAAGTAAAAACTGCAGCTAAGGAACGGGGTTTTGCCTACGTATGGGTCAAATATGCAAAAATCCATGCCAGGAAGAATGACGCATCGCCCGTAATTATTATCAACAATAGTGTTGATTTAAACAAGTTGCCCTAAAATGGTTTATATCAGACTTTAGTAACAACATTTTTTTTAGTTTTATTTATGGTTTTCTCATTCTACCAAACATGTTGTTAACTTCTGCATTTAACCGTATTTTTTTCTTGTGTATTTTTTACTTCTTTTTGTTTCGTCGATTCGCCGATGTATGTGTGGTTTGCGTTGATGGAATGTACCTATTATTTTGGTTGCTGTTAACTATTCGTGTTATTTGTGTTTGTTTTGCATTGTGTTTTTGTCTGTTTTCGCGTAGTTCTACTAATACGAGTATGTCGAATGGGCCTGCGCTTCTTGTACTGCGTCACTGTTATTTCAGTGATGCTTACCATGGTGCGCTAACTGACAGCCACAAACAACTCTTTGTTATACTATCATGCCTAATTATTTTACTTAAAAGATACGATAACAGTTTGTCATACCTTTATATTGAGCTACTTTTACGTAATATATTGTTAGTCGTTCTTTTACTCGTGGATAGTGTTTTTGTTTTGTCCCTTTTAGTTGCGTGTACTACATATTCTTGTGAACATGTATACTATTTATCTGCATCTTGTCTTTTACAAACAGACTATGTGCTTATATTATTATTTTGTTGCAGTTGTTATATATACCTATTTCTAGGAACTGCCGTTATTCAGTTATGCCCCTTTACCTCAAAAATAAATATTGATCATACCTACTACCTATTTGTGTTCCTTTTAAAATCTTTTATTAGTCCCTGTTCTGCAAATAGTATATCCCTTAACTACGCCTTACACAGTAACTATTATAGCGTTCGCGTGGACGGGGTCATCGCTATACTTGTGTGGCGCGAAGAATACTTAACTAATCTTACTTTGTTACTACTTTTTAATGCAACCCATAGTAAAAGGCCTTGACAAGGATAATATGTTACTTTTATACTATCAGAACGTTAGAAGTCTGCGTGGTAAGACCAATATTTTTTACAGGAATCTCTGTTTGAGTGATAACAAATATGATCTCATAATATTAACTGAGACTTGGTTGGTAGACAGTATTTTGGACACTGAGTTGTTTAATAGTGGTTATGTGGTATGGCGTCGTGATAGGGACTATTCATTGACAAAACAGAAATTCGGTGGGGGGGTTCTTATTGCAGTACGCAGAGATATTAAACTGTTGCCTAATTTTGGAGTTCAGTCTAGTGCAGAAGATCTCTGGATTTCTATTTGTTTAAGTGATAACCCTCAAGTGAGGTTACACGTCTGTGTTCTTTATTTAATTGATCAATGCCATGGACTTTCATTCTACGATCAGCTAAGCAATCATTTCTCTAAAGCTGATGATCTGATGGCAGAGGCGCCCTCCGATATATATCTCATTGTCGGTGATTTTAATATGCGTAATATAGTATGGGTACCTAATCCAGATAATATCTCATTTGATGGCGCTAATCATCGGTCAATGAGCGAGTGCTTACTGATGAATGAAATGGCTTCTTTGGGTCTTAAGCAATATAATTATCTGCTAAATAGTACTGGTGTCATTTTAGATCTAGTCTTGTCAAACTTTCATGTTAGTGTCACCCCATGCAATGAAGCACTTGCAACCCCGGTAGACGGGCATCACCCTGTATTAGATATCACATGCAGGTTCAAAGTTTTTGATCGTTTGGAGACACAACCTTTTGTGCGATTTTTGTATGACAAAGCTGACTATGTGGCTATTAATAGGGAATTGTCTTTGGTAGACTGGCAACTAGAACTAACTAAGAGACCTTTTAGTGAAGCCGTAGCTTTTTTCTATTCTACATTTGAAAGGCTTAAAAATGAATTTGTTCCCAGTAAATCAGTAGCTAAAAGTAAATATCCAAAGTGGTTTTCTTCGGCCTTGATCAAAATGATTAGGGAAAAATATAAATTTTACAAAAGATTTAAAAAATATGGCAATAAACATGATGGGCAAACTTATAAATTACTTAGAAACAGAGTGAAAGATTCCGAGAAAAAATGCTATGAAAGTTACTTAGCTTCTGTTGAAAAATCTATTGTGGACAATCCTAGGTACTTCTGGTCATATGTTAAGTCTAAAAATAGAAACTTTGGGGTTCCAGGCTGTATGACATATGCAAGTTTGCCTTTGAACAACGGGCATGATATTTGTGAAGCTTTTTCCGCTTATTTTAAGTCTAACTTTATGGATCCTCTTGCATTACCTGCTCATGACTGGTTTGCTGTTCCCTATAATCAAATAACCGGTATATCAGACATTTCTATTGATGTTCATACAGTTTGTCTTTTACTTAAACATCTAGATGTTTACAAGTCTGCAGGGCCAGATGGTATACCAGCCAAGTTTCTTGTTGAATGTCATCAAACTGTTGCCTTACCTTTATCTATTCTTTTTCGGTTATCACTTGTTTCTGGGGTTGTACCTACTATATGGAAAAGTGCATTCATAACGCCAGTATACAAAAAAGGTTCTAAAACTGATATAGTCAACTATAGGCCCATAAGTAAACTATGCATAGTATCTAAAGTTTTTGAAAAAGTTATATATAAACAGATATATGCTGCAATCAAACACTCATTCAGTGATTCGCAACATGGCTTTCTTAGGGGAAGGTCTACTACTAGCAACTTGGTGCTTTTGAATGAATTCTTAACTTCATCCTTAGATACTGGGAAACAAGTGGATGTCATTTACACTGACTATAGCAAAGCTTTTGACCGTGTCAGCCATAGTTTGCTTATCAAGAAGCTTGAATTGGTGGGTATTAGTGGAGACCTACTTCGCTGGTTTTCTTCTTACATTGAAAACCGTAGCCAGGCTGTTGTCATTAATAACTACATGTCAGGATGGGTGCCTGTGCCAAGTGGAGTGCCACAAGGATCCTTGTTGGGCCCTCTGTTATTCTTGATTTTTATTATTGATATCGAATCTTGCTTGAAATCCTCTAATTTATTATGCTATGCTGATGATATGAAGATCTTTTCCTCCATCACCTGCCACCAAGATGCTGTAAACTTGCAAGAAGACCTCCATAAACTTGAACACTATTGTCAGCAGCACCATCTTGATCTCCATGTTTCCAAATGTTGTGTAATGACATTTAGTCGCAAACATCTGAATATCACATTTGACTATACGATAAAAGATAATATTTTATTAAGAGAATCTTATGTCAGAGATCTAGGCGTTTGGTATGACCCTAAACTTCTATTTGACTCTCACGTAGATAAAATTGTCAATAAAGCACATAAGGCTTTAGGTTTTCTCAAACGTTGTGCCAAGGATTTTAAATGTGTCAAGACCTTGAAGATTCTGTACTGTTCTCTTGTAAGAAGTAATTTAGAATATTGCACACAGGTTTGGAATCCAAAATACAAAATTTACACGGACCGTATAGAAGGGATTCAAATGAAGTTCATGAGGTATATTCGTTTCCGGACCTTTGATTCCTGTACTGACTATGATGCTCTATGTAGGAAACATCATTTATTACCCCTTATTATGAGAAGAGAAATAGCTGATATTGTGTATCTTTTGAAAATAGCCCAAGGCCTTATTGATTGTCCTCTACTACTGTCTTATCTGTCATTAAAAGTACCTTCTGGTCGACAGCTTCGTAATGTTCCACCTTTAAAAGTCCCTTTAGTCCACACCAACTACAGGCAAAATTCATTTTTTGTTAGAGTAAGTAATCAATTCAATCATCTAAGCATTGAATTGTGCAATTTAGATCTTTTCAGTGGTAGCATTCCAGCAACTAGAGCCATATTGAGTCGGCGTTTTTTCGATGATGTTTAATATATGTTTTATATTATGTTTGTGTTACACTTGATTTTTAAGTTATGTTTATGTTAGTATTATTTGTTATTTTGAAATTTCTCATTGCGTAATCATTGGTAAATAATCTTTAATATGAACACCGTGTTACTTTTTATGTACGTATATACCTATTGTTACTATAAGTTGAGACCTATTATTGGCTTTCAAGGAGTTACTTTGTTATATATTAATATTAAGAAGCTGTTGGTTTCACTAATAAAATAAAATAAATAAATAAATAATAAGAAATAGATACTATCAATGTTATTATCGGGGAGAATATGAGTTTAATTATTGTAATTACCTTAAATTAGTACCAAACGGTATTACAATAGAATTAGTTTTGGTGCTGTTAACGCCATCTTGTGAACGAATAATTTAAAACAAACAAGTAAATAATATTCTTGTTTATTGCTTAAATAACGCAATTAAAGCCCTTACCTTCGGTTAGTTTTTAACAAAATTTAAGAATTTATATAGCTTTTTAGGTGAACTATTACCTTTAACATGCTTACATGGTACAAGCACAGATATAAGAATACCATACTAGTAAAACCTACTTAAACAAGAAAGCAGTTATGCAAAGTAATCAATTCATATACATTTATCACTAAGTAAATAAAATAACTAAAATAATAATAGTATTATTTTCTATTTAGTATTAATTTCATTGCGTAAAAATTTTATAAATTTGTAGTTCTATATTTGACATTCAGATGGCGACTCAGTACTTACGAGATTTTCGCGCGTAATCGCCTTCATTTTGACATTAGGATATTGGTTTGTTTTGTTTGGATATTGTAGGTTAGTTTTAGATCTAAAACTTTTATTTTCAAGTATTAAACTTTCATTAAATTACTTAAATTCAGTTATATTAAGTTACTGTGATATATAACACATAATCCAAATGGATCCATACGAAATTGAGTTCATTGGCGAGAACCGGCTTATAAGTATCATACCAAACTTTACTTATGATAAAATCTATCTAATTTGTGGTGAAGTGGGACCGTTTCGTGCTGGATTACCTCTCTACGTTCCATTATGGCTGGCTGTGATGTTGAAACAGAAGCAGAAGTGTCGGATAGTGCCACCTGATTGGATGGATTTAGAAATATTAGAAAACATAAAAGAAGAAGAAAAACGGTCCAGGTAATGTTTGTTATACTCTGTTTCTTCTACATAGAATACTAGTTACTGCCCTGTGACCACTAATTAATTGGCCAGGCTAACATTCATTCAAACTATAACATATTCTGACGGACTTGGACATTCCTTTTCTTAAAAACAAGTTTTATGGAGTCTGTTAGAATGTGTCTTGACACAAAGATATAAAGAGTTAGATATCCTGGTTTTGTTTTAGTATGTGTAGTATGAGTCCATGGCTATTCACAGATTAACTGTTACTTATTCAGAGCTAATAACAGTTATTTGTATATAATGTTCCCTCATAAACACCAACAGCATGTACTCACTTAAATGATTACTCCTCTAAGCAATGAATAATTGAAACCTGCCTATTCCTTGTGATGTATTCCCGACAAAAATATAACAATAGTCATATCGCACCTTCGAGACCAAACACGCACTTATGCAACAAACCTAATTTCACAAGAGAGCGATTTTTCACTCTAAAATTCTCTTTCAATTACACGTAATGACATAACATACTCCCCCGCCTCACCGCTCCATTTTTCCAAGGATTTTAAAACTTTTTGCTGTGTATATAAAGTCGATTATCACGGTTAATTCTGTATACTTAAGTCATTTTCGTAAAAACTTGCACAAGTGCGAGTTTGGTCCCGAAGGTGCGATATGCATATGATAGTTAGACAACTCACGAAATCCCTTTTGGTAATTTATCTTATTTACACATGCACCATAGCAACAAATACTAATTCGCCAACCATTACCAATTTCAGGTTCTTCACAAAAATGCCAAACGAACACTACATGGTAGAAGCAAAATTAATATTAAACATAGCTTCCGAAGACATACCACAAGCGTCGGAGATCAAAACCATGATCAAAGACATATGGGACATTAGAATGTCTAAGTTACGCACTTCCATAGACATGCTGATGAAGTCTGGAGGAAACTATGGTCGATTGGACCACTTGACTATGATGGAAATCAATTCTGTGAAGCCCCTTCTACCATCTGCGATGGATGATTTGCTACGGATACAGAATGTGAGTAAATGTAACTGTAGTTTAGTTTAGTTTATTGGGGTCCGTGGTTTCCGCAATTAGTCCCCACTGGGACCATTTTGTGTGATGTTGCTGGCTATTCCAGCCAGCCTAGCTCCCGCCAGAAGTGCAGAAGACATCTAGTGTCACAGGCTTCCTGAAGTGAAGTGACCCCGGTTTCCTGAGGATTTTAGTCCGTTCTTCAGCCACGGACCTGCACTCCAGGACAATGTGGCCAATGGTTTCCATGGAGTCAATGCATGTAACTGTAGTATAGTCAGACATGTTCATGATAAATACAATCCTTTAAGTATATACTATAGAAATTATGATTATTAGCTGTGCTGCTCTAAATAGATCATAAATACAAAATTTCTCAGTCATTAAGCTTTAACGGGTAGTCAGAGGATCAGATGTCCATCTGCACAATTGCAACGGTAGTACTTCTACCATCACTTCGAACTCACATGTTAACCAGATAGTACACAATGTGACATGTAAGCCCTGTTGCCATTCACAATCACAATGACTATTATCTGTGAATTAAATTTAAACTACAGATTATAAGCAAACTATATGCATTGCAACTACAAACACTTATGGACTATTGAATTGTGACAGTGATTATTAGCTACACTGAACTGAATCAATCATAAAAACAAACACTTTCAAGACTATATACCATAATGGGGTAGTCAGAGATTTGTGTGACCGTCTGCAGTTGTATAGGGAGTAATTTTATGCTACCTCAAAGCCATGTGTTGACCAGATAGTCAGTACTCAATGTGATAGGTGGTAAGCCGTGTCACCATTTGCAAACATCATTATTATTACCTGTTCAAGGAACTGGTAGTTTTCCTCACAATGTTTTCTTTTGCCATAGTAGTTGTTTGTTTTTGCTTGTCTATTTTTAGTGTGAAAATGTATAAAGATAATCAGGAAACTACATTTTCATTGATTCAGAGTCAAACCCTTCTAAATATTAGAATACAATTAACTATGGGGTGTACTACTACTATAATGACATAATATCTACGGACATTATTTGGTATTACAGTTTAGGAGTATTGCACTTTGTAATGATTGGTGTAATGAGACATTATTTTCTCAATTTCAGCTTACGAAGAAAAATGTTCCAGCTAGTCTCAACACATCTTCATTCACACAGTCCGGAGGATCACAAAATGTCTAGGAAATAGTTAATCCATGTCATATTAAGTCCCTTGCTAGTCTCAGACGTAATAAAAGTGCTAACTAGCTGCTGTTCTTCCCTGCATTACGTTGGAACCAACCAACAAAATAGGGGTATATGGAATTTATTGGGTAATGTGCTAGCAACCTGTCATCAATGTTCCATATGACATCACAACCCCAATATTCATGCTAAAGCGACCAAGGAGATGTTTACATGTCTCCAAGGTTTTGTCCATCTCTTAATGGTTTTAGGATGAGAATATAGATGTATGTAGTTAAGTAAATTAAGCAGTGTCCTGTTGTGTAGGATATAAATAGAATCTTAGCATTCACACTAACAGGCTGCAACGCTTTTGATTACACCAATTCAAATCCTTTTTATTTTATATAAGCCTCGCTAAAACCAATTATTCAAATTCAGTACAGATTCTAATATAATATTTAACTCACAAACCCTGTCTTTTACAAACCATTTTCAATCGACCGTTACCTGCAGGCGCTAGCAGCCAAACGATAGTGATTGAATTACTGACGTTGTCTGACAGATTACATTTTCAATCCGTCACATGACGTTTTCATGTATTAGTAAATTTAAATATTTTATTGATTAACAGTTATTTAAGTCTAATAGTTCTAAATTTAATCAGTTCCCCTTTGTTGCTATTCATAAGTTCTAAAAACTATTTATCAGGAAAACAGGGATAACATTAAACAGTTGCATGTTGCAGGATAGTCGTTATACTGCTTTGTGAAGCCCAGTTGTATTGTTTAGCAGAATAAAAGTGAATGAGGTGATATTACCATACTTTTAGTTTAGTTATTATTATCTACGTAAAGTAACCCATCAAAAAATTTTGTACTGAACAGTTTAGTTAACTATCAAAAAGTGTTTATGTCGTGAAACATTATAGTCTGTAATCTGATTGAGCATCTAAATATTATTGTGTTTGATGAACTTACCATTTTACTGTCTAAAATTATTCCAAATGTATTTTATACAACATGTGTAAACATAGTGCCTAAGAGTCGATGGAATGTGGTGATGAGCTATTAACCAGCCAATAATGTTCCATATCACCTTCACTATGTTATAATATCTTAATAATGATGATGTCTTCGAGGTTCTAGCCATCTAGAAATGGATTAAAAGCCTTAATGTTATGTTATGTGCCTTAATGTATACTTAGAATCATAATAATTGATCAATATTCAGGTGTGATAAATAAAAAAGTTGTTGCATTTAAGGTAAAATAATGTATTTTTGTCAATGTACAAAAGTTACTTAATATAGTTGTAAATACTAAAACATTAAAGTTAACTTAATACTCGAAATCTTTGTTAGTCTTATTTGCCTTACAATAAACTAAGTTATTAAGTAATTCTTTGATAGGCAGTGCTATGTTATAAATAAGTGTATACTTATTAACTTACTTAACTAAACTTACATAGTTTCTAAGTAAACCAAGTTAAAATCTACCTATTCTATACTACCAGATACAAATCATGGAATGTTCTATTTCTGTTGAGATTTTTGAAGAGATCTAAGCGATTACTGGCATTTTTTCCTGATGTATAATGCCTAATTTTAAATAAAACATTTGCCTTAAATACAATTATAGCAGTAAAGTACAGTAAATTATAACCAATTTATAAATAGATATTTTACTATTGCATATCAAGAATATAATGTTACCTTATTAAAAAAGAAACCAAATTATTTGAAAGCAATTTATATGATACAATACCAAATTCATTGCTTTGTAAGGTACAGAATTATTATTATTAAGAGTACTAATAGGTGAAATTTTATATGAGACATACATAACACATACGCTTCATGACTTGGGTATACACACTCTTTTTTTTATTGTGGTGGGGTAGTCAGAGGCTTGAGTGACCATCTCCTAAATTTCATAGGCAGGTTAGGTATGGGTTACTCGAAGCCCGCGTTTTACTAGATAGACAGCACCTAACGCGATAGGTAGTAAACCGTATCGCTACATATAGGCACTGGCTATTACCTATCCCGAGGGATAGGCAGGTTTCCTCACGATGTTTTCCCTCACCGTTAGCGACTGTAAAATATATATGAGAGTAGAGGTAATACATTTACGTCCATATTACAGAGACGATTGGCATATAACTAATATGAATCTTGTGAGGCAATCAGGTGCATAGTATTTCATTGTAAAATGATTCTTACGGGCACTTAAATAAGACTAAACTTCGCATAACTTATACAACTAGTGAGCAAAAGAACTTAACTAAAAGAAAGTTAATTCTACATATTTTCTCAATAGTTTATTTTAACACGTAAAGTGTTCCGATTACTTTGCAGTTTCAATCACATTAAGGTCCTATTTAAAATAATGTAATAAAATGTAATAAAACGATAATAATACAATGATATTTTCAATATATAATTATGTATATAAATTGAAGAAATACAAACCAAAATTTTATTTGTCGTTTACAATATTAATGTTTAGTTACGAATTACATCATTGTGTTTGTTAAATTCACTAGTAAACATTATGATTTGTCAGAGAAATATCTATTTTGATAATTATATGACTTATTTTCATACAAAAAATATCTATATGTTAAATGTATTAACGTTTTCAAGCCTCCTTAACGTGATTGGTACAACCTCACTGCGAAAGTGATCGTATTAGGCATACTTTGGTCTAACTCCAGCTTGTTACGTGAATCGCCAGACTTAATAAGAATAGTTCTATTTACAACATTATTTACAATATTAGCGAGTGTACTTTTGTAAATACTAGTTATTCAGCCAACTAGACTAATGACAAAAACAAACGCGTTCACTACCATTAACCCTTGCCCCCGCAATTGCGAAGGTAGTAATTCTATGGCCACCTCGAACCCACGTGTTGACCAGATAGTCAGTATTCAAAGTGACAGGTGGTAATAGTTGGAGAGCCAGTGAACCCTGGGAGTAACGGTCTTCCTGTAAGGTTAAAAATTTGCATACCTACAATTTATGGCATTCTAAAAGCAATAGCCATGACCTGGCAGGCGTCTGCCCTGCACGTCATCAACCCCTGTATTTTTTATACTGTTAGATAAAATAAATTTTAAAACTTGTTTCTGTAAGTTTGAAAATTTTATAGGATAAAGTTTATTTATTGTTCATCTTAAAAACAAAATGCCAGGCGATTTCAATAAGCAGAAGTACATGACAGGTGACTTAGAAAATGCACATTGATGAGGTAAAATAAACTTTATCCTGTATGATTAAAACTTTTATATGTTTTTAAGTAACCGTCTTAGAATATATATGTGCAATGCCAGGCGGTTTTGACCAGCATAAGACCTTGCCAGGCGATGGTACAGCTGCTAAGGGCGTGCGCGTGAGAGGTGTTGCGTGAATGCCTATAGTGCTAGTGAGACCGTTTATTTAATACGAAATTCTTCTCTGAACGTTGTTGCTCGAGAGTAGGTATACGTCCCTTCGTATTAAATATTCTAAGACGGTTACTTAAAAACATATAAAAGTTTTAATCATACAGGATAAAGTTTATTTTACCTCATCAATGTGCATTTTCTAAGTCACCTGTCATGTACTTCTGCTTATTGAAATCGCCTGTCAATTTCTTTTTAAGATGAACAATAAATAAACTTTATCCTATAAAATTTTCAAGTTTACAGAAACATGTTTACGTTCATATAACACCTCTCACTCGCGCGCCCTTAGCAGCTGTACCATCGCCTGGCAAGGTCTTATGCTGGTCAAAACCGCCTGGCATTGCACATATATATTCTAAGACGGTTACTTAAAAACATATAAAAGTTTTAATCATACAGGATAAAGTTTATTTTACCTCATCAATGTGCATTTTCTAAGTCACCTGTCATGTACTTCTGCTTATTGAAATCGCCTGTCAATTTTTTTTTTAAGACGAACAATAAATAAACCTTATCCTATAAAATTTTCAAGTTTACAGAAACATGTTTGCGTTCATATAACACCTCTCACTCGCGCGCCCTTAGCAGCTGTACCATCGCCTGGCAAGGTCTTATGCTGGTCAAAACCGCCTGGCATTGCACATATATATTCTAAGACGGTTACTTAAAAACATATAAAAGTTTTAATCATACAGGATAAAGTTTATTTTACCTCATCAATGTGCATTTTCTAAGTCACCTGTCATGTACTTCTGCTTATTGAAATCGCCTGTCAATTTTTTTTTAAGATGAACAATAAATAAACTTTATCCTATAAAATTTTCAAGTTTACAGAAACATGTTTGCGTTCATATAACACCTCTCACTCGCGCGCCCTTAGCAGCTGTACCATCGCCTGGCAAGGTCTTATGCTGGTCAAAACCGCCTGGCATTGCACATATATATTCTAAGACGGTTACTTAAAAACATATAAAAGTTTTAATCATACAGGATAAAGTTTATTTTACCTCATCAATGTGCATTTTCTAAGTCACCTGTCATGTACTTCTGCTTATTGAAATCGCCTGGCATTTTGTTTTTAAGGTGAACAATAAATAAACTTTATCCTATAAAATTTTCAAACTTACAGAAACAAGTTTTAAAATTTATTTTATCTAACAGTATAAAAAATACAGGGGTTGATGACGTGCAGGGCAGACGCCTGCCAGGTCATGGCTATTGCTTTTAGAATGCCATAAATTGTAGGTATGCAAATTTTTAACCTTACAGGAAGACCGTTACTCCCAGGGTTCACTGGCTCTTGGACTATAAGCCATGTCGCCATTTACAAGTACTAACTATTACCTGTTCGGGGAATAGGTAGGTTTCCTCACGATGTTTTCCCTCACCGTAGAATTCGATGCATTTCGTAAATGTATTTTAGACTAATGATACCTTTCATTTACGTTAGACAGAGGTTAAACTGACCAATGAGACGTTAGTTAATGAGAAAATAAGTCACATTGATCAATTGCAGATAACCGTTGTCACGTCTCATTGGTAAAATCGTGGGTGCAAGATGACGTCACTATTTTCTTAATACGAATATACTAAAGTATGTAACTATTTCAGACAGGTATATAAATTGAATTTCGTCTTTTATCAATGCTTTTAAAACATAGTTATTAAACTCCCAGTTTGTAAATTCTGACATAGAACTGATGTTACAAAAGTACAAACGCGAATAATATTTACAAAATAATAATATAACAAAAAAATATAAAACCATAACTTTTAGTTATAACGGAATAAATAGGTTCGTATATAAAGAAATATATACAGAGAGGTGCCGATTTAGCATAACGTATGCTGAACTGTCCCTTTCAAGTCTAATTCATAGTCCAAACTATTTTAAAAAGCCTTTAAATTAATCTAGAAGGCAGCAAAAACGCGTTCGAACAACTAGAAATACAGGCACACCATTTTTACAATTATAAAAATATGTGTCTAATATAATTTAAATTAAATAACCAACTGTTAAAAACAGTGCAAAATATATATTATATTCCAACTATACATCGCAAAAAAATGAGTTTAGAAGCAATATATTTGAGGTTATAAAAAGCAGTTTTACTTTAAAATATATAAAATGATGTTAGTATACTTTGGAAAAGCCAGTAGCTAGTTTAGTTTAGTGTTTAGCTAAAGTCAAAGCTCAGAACAGTTCAGCTGTTAATCAATTGAAAACGGCATGGAAACACAAGAGATCTTCAGTGAAAGGACAACAATGCTGCAAACGCGCGTCTTAAACTAGTTATGTACACCAGTTAAATTTAACCTACAGTTAACCTATGACTTTTAATTACTCAACAACTGACATGAAATGACTTGACGTGGACCCAACGACCGATTTTGAGATCTAATGAAATCCAAAAAAATGAAACTAA
Source organism: Leucoptera coffeella (assembly GCA_030578115.1). NCBI lineage: Eukaryota > Metazoa > Arthropoda > Insecta > Lepidoptera > Lyonetiidae > Leucoptera > Leucoptera coffeella. Next base: position 412,284 of record JAMBLF010000059.1, on the reverse strand, counting down.
AATGATAAGGTATTTTCTAATTTTCGTCTATATTTGCTTAGTTAAAATTTCGGAATTGATACTATATATATCAAGAAACTACAGACCATTTTCTGTAGCTTCTCATATAATTACATCTCATTGTACCAAAACTACCAATTAATAAAAACCTGGTCGCCTGAATCCACGTGTTCAACATTTGTGCATCTACGCTAACCTAACCTATCATTTTAGTTCAAACAGCTACAATCTTACTAGGATCAACTTTGACTCTTAAGAACATGACATCATCTTTGACGAAGCTCCTCTTCTTCAGCATTTCATGGGAGACAAACCTCGGGAAGCCAAAGCCGAGTGCATCTGGCTCTTTTGAAGGTCTTTGAAAGTTTTTCCAGGTGGGATCTGGGACGAAGCTTTCTACAATATTGCAGGAGCGGTCCGGACAGGCACTCTGGTCGAAGAGAGTGAAAGAGACTGTGTGGGAAAAGGGCCAGCGTAGCAGGGCATCGTATTCGCCAGGAAGGATCTTGATGTAGACCGACATGTGAGTTCCTTCGCCTGCGCCGTTGCCGTTCAGGAAGAGAGATGCCTGGAATGAAAGAAGTGGTTAATATTGATGGTTTTTGTAGGTTAGATATACTTAATAAAGATATAGGCCTAAGTTTCATAAGGTTTATCCTAGATCATATAAATATGTCGAGTTACAACATACGTATATCTACACCACTACAACTTAGTGTGGTAGGTACAGAAGTTGTTGAATATTCGATTCATGAAGAACATGTTCAAAAGGTTATACCTAATGTCACTGTGGATTGTATGAAAACGAGATAATTACAAAGAAGGTGATTTGATAATGAATAGTGTAATACTGATCAAGCATATTTATTCCGTTCCCGAATTTTATTCCTGACTTATTTTTTATTCTACCCTACATGATAAAAATAAATATAAAAACGAGGGTAGTAAAATAACTCTGAAGTGAAAAGTGTACAGTTTAACTTGAACCTTCGCGAGCTCCACATATAATGTAATTGTCAGAGCCGATATTTCCGAACAATCCTAGCAATACATCGAAACAATCCTAATGTAAGTCATTTTCCTTTCGTTTTATATACTGTCTAAACTTTTAGTATTTTTGCACACATACTTATAATGGTACCCAATAAAGCTGCGTATCAAATATTTAACGCGAATACAAAACTTACAATTATAAATTACATTCTATTTCAAACTGAAGCAAGAGTATTTTTGCTTTCACTAATTGAAATTGTTATTGCGTTGCCAACGTTACATATGATTTACGATACAAGTGACATTAAAAGGCGAAATTATTTTCTGCGAGCACTATGACTCAATTGGTTAGTCATTGACTTGCTCATATATTGCGTGTGAACATAATGGAAACTCAAGTAGAACAAGTATCTGATTTTATGTACAGGAAGTTGAACAAAATATTTTAGTTTTATACGTACAAAATAATGGATATTTCAGGTCTTTTTGGACTATTGAAAAGTGTATTAATGTTGAAATTATGCAACTATAAGGCTATTTTAATTCCATTTCAAAAAGCTACTTATCTCAATTACTATAAATTTAATAAAAAATATCAATAATGCAAAAGATAAGCAAAACTTTCGAAACGCTTGATAACTCAGTTGTTTATAAATTATTCTTACTCATCTGTGTATAGTAAACACACATACTGAGGCAAATTTGCTTAGCGTTCACAAATAGCTTTCCCTATATTGAGTCATCGGAGGACATTAGTATTCGAAGCACGAAATTAATCCTCGCGAAACCTGCCAACCAATGTTTTGAAAAACAAACAGAAATTGTTGTAAGCATTGTTTCATCCATATTTAGTTCAGATGACGCATAACTATCTTTCACAACTTGTGCTTGAGTATTTTATAATAATGCAGATGGCTATGGAGTTTTGTGGAGCTTAGTTATGGTCTGTTATGACGCGATTTTTTTATTAAAGGAACGAGCAAAATAATATCTGTAAGCTACGTTGAAATATTATTATTATCACTAGGTTACCGAAGCATTCTATATCGATGTCAGCTGGTTCAACCTTATATCATATTGCCCTAAATATTCAATTAAAATCACATTCCAACCAGTCGCCTCTTAATACCTGTAAGCTAGCACTTCGTACTTTTTCTATACGCCCCACTATAACGCAGTAAATATAAAATAATTCAAATCTACCCGCAACTCACCTGCAACTTATATCCATATTGGCTAGTATAAAAAGGTGGAGAAATCAACTCCACTCCATCCTTTCCCTTCGCCTCGTTCATCTTGGCTGTCCAATCAGAGATCCTCCACACCAAAACCCCTGTGTGGTTGACAGAGAGACGAGAGACCGCTGCTCTTAAGGATTCCAGCTGTTTGGCTTGCCGACTTGCCAGGGCTGACACTAGGGCCAAATGTTGCTGGCAGCTCTCGTCGATGTGGCGGTCTAGGGCTTGTCTTGTACCCTGGAATTTTGATAAATAGCTTGTGAAAAAAGTGTACCAATTTAGAAGTTTTTAGGGTGTCATAAGATTTGTTGGAGTTTTGTAGTTTAAGAGTTGAAGACAAATTTTAATTTGTTGATAATGGTTACATATTAGCATAAGATATATGTAGGTCTAGTCGATCTAATACCTAAATTAGCTTTCTTCTACAACCCTTATATTCAATATCTGAACCTATATTAAACCAACCATTAGCATTGCAACAAACACAACTTTTAAAGGAACACTTTCAATCGAACCCAATCGACTTAATGAATCCAAATATCCCATAACAATATTATCACGAACTTTTAGACTATATGAACTACTAGAAAAAGTAAACCAACCTTGAACCTGCACCCAGCATCCTTAAACGCGCAGCAGACCCCATTGACGCTGCAGTGGTCCCTCAGATGGGAGTCCAGCTCGTCCCTCGCCACGGAGCCCACCTGGCAACGTTGGGGACACGGCACTGGGGCTCTGGCACATGTGGCTCCATGGGCTGCCACTGTGTCCTGGAAATGGGAGGTCAGGTTAGCCTTATATAGGTGATGGTTAAATGAGAGTGCTGATGTACTGGTCAAAGGTGAAATTGGATACATTCTTGCATTTATTGTAAAAAATTATAGGTTCTGAATGTTTCATATTGTAGGTTACTCGGTAAAGTTACATTATATCTAAATTGTAGTACCTTTTAAATGAAACTGTCACTGAAAACTGATTCAAAGTCTCAAAATTGGTTCGAATACAACAATTATAAAAACATTCAGCACCTTACTTAATACATTAAGATGAAGATGCTGTATTTTTTAATTTTTATCGATATATCCGTTCATACAGAAGCCCCTCTCTTATTCATACTTAGAATAAGAAAGAAAGACTTCACAGAGTCATGAAAATTAAATCACCTATGAGAAAGTACCAAAAACTCCGTACCTGCGTGTACCGCTGGTTGCAATGTCTGCAGGGAACAAGCCTTTTGCTGCAGTGCTGCTGCATATGCTGTTGGGTATGTCTTCTCTGTACCTTGGCCCCACACTTATTCTCGCAGTAGATGGGCTCATGACCACAGTTGCCTTGGTGCTCCTGTAAATATGAATGGGGAATGGTTATTTGGGGTACAGGGCTTACAAATGACGTATATTACGGAGAGATATGCGAGTTAAAAAAGTAAAGGAGGTAGTAGCAATTTATGAGGCAAAAACTTGTTTACGACACAGTGCATTATACTTAAATGACAAAGGAAATTTAATAAAAAAGAATGTGATTAATAGAGAAACGTATATATAGCTCAAATAGACATTATTGTAAGGCACTTTTGTGTTATTTGCTTAGGAATATTTATATTTTATATATATCACCTTCAAGGTATGAGCATAATTCGAAAATGAAATGACTGGGGAAAGTAAAAATTCTATCCCAATATAAAGGCATTCTACGTCACGCTCCGTCCCCTACAGAGAGGTAAGCAAATATCACAAAACCCATATTTCTGATCCTGACAAACCGCTTTTGCTTTAATAACTTCCATGTTTTTTTTTCTAGTTACCCATTCTTCATCCATCACCCCTCTAAACCCCTAATCTCAGTCCACCGTTGAACGTAGAGACCTACCTCCTACATTCCAATCAAAATCAATCAAGCAACATATATTGGTCCAATCCCTGTTACCACTAAGTCACTTATCATACAGTTCTCAACCCCTATCGTCATCATAACTGTCCTCTCTTCTTACATAATACATTCCTAATTGGACGTGAAATTTTACCTCCAAGGCACTGCCAGAGAACTCCTTGCCACAATGCTCGCAGTTCGCTCGTCTCCTTGGACAGGTGTAGCGCAGATGGTCCTGCATCAGCACCCTGGGGATCATGGCTCCGCATTGGGCAGCACACAGCACTGCGTCGTGCTTGCAAGTGTTGAGGTGGGCCTGGAAATTAGATGTTAGACTTAGTTCTGGATGTTGGCTGTAATACTGGATTGTTACGCTCAAAGTAGGGTTTGTATATTTTGTGAGCAATTGTGCAGCATTTGTCATTCTATTTTTTGAGCATTTTTGCAACTAATTTAATAAATGATTGCTACGAATAAAATATATTTGCAGGTCTTATGTTAAAAAAAATCGTAAAAAATACGTAAAATTGAACTTTAAAATTGTGAAGCATTAATTAGTCTCTCCTATTTTGAAGAATATATCCCTTATTTTTCTAGCGCGATTGCTGTTCCAAATACTCAGGAAGTTAATTTCCAAGACTCACTTTAAGTTTTCTCAATTCATCAGACCATTGGCACCCTTCCTTGTGGTGGATGCAGTAGACCACAGAGCCCATAATCGCCTTCTCCGACTCAGGGTCTGGGTAGATCTGGAACAAGGAAACGATTTCGTTAAAACACATCATTCAACAGAAATACTATTTAAAATTAACTAGATCTGCTATAAGTAGGTAATTTATAAATTATTTAGAAACACATATAGACATAGATGATAAACCCGTAATGTAATTAAGTGTAGGTATAATAATATATTTCATAATACAACGGTCATTGACTTCAATGATATCCGCGTCATCAATGAGCCGATCAAAATTCACTAAATCAATCTAGCTGATATTATTAGGCCTATAAGTTAATCTCTATTCAGAGTATAATTTGATTCAACAATCCACTAATTAAATAAGCAATGCAACATTGTATATACAATAGCATTAATCACTTGTCACCTTCTTAATCTTAGAAATAATAAATTTGAACATGTTGACGGGAACACTGCACAGGATAAACACAACATCAACGCAACGGTTTCTCCCGAACTGATCGGGCTTATGCCACGCGCATAACCGATTAAATAGGACATGGCGATCGAAAATAAACTCACAAAAAGAGAATATCAAACAACCGCAGATCGCACCAACCGCTCGGATTCAAATATGGAACACATCACGCAAAATGGCCGCGAGATTTGCCACCAAAACACCTTCTATGGAATTCACACCAAACACACTGCCTCACAAAGACTGTAGCCGCCGCAGTGACACTATCTGGGTCATGTGCCCTTATCTTTATGGGTGCAACAGATGCACGATTCTGGATGCCCGTGACTACGAGATAAACACGATTTTTCACTCACTAGTGATAAAATAACCATAATAGTATGCATCACCATTATTTTTGGTCCGTGCCTACGACTACTGTTTTAGGAATTAACATCTTGAACGATCTGGGACGAGCTATTAAAAAGGATTAACGCCTTTCACAACTCCATTACGCCCATGAAGAGAAATGTTTTTATCAATCTGTAAATCGTGCTAATGTTTACAAACAACGCTCGGAGTGAATGCTTCGGGCATAGAAAGCATCTCTTAATAGCATACGAAGTGTCACTGACCAAAAATACAACGGGCATGTGTACGCCATTAAAACATCGGTAGTGTTCCTGGCCGCGATATATCACCCGATCCATCGCCGCTTTGAACAGAGGCCTGGCAATAAGGAACTCCACTGCGATCGCTTTGTATCCATAACGGCTCTCGGGGCGCGTCTCGTTAGCATTTGGACAGATCCCAGGGTAGCGGCCGATCTATTTACAAACATTGATGCATGTGGTCAACGGCAGCGCTGCCACATAACCGTACTACCTTACGATGAAACTGGCCGCGAAAAATAAAGAACTCGATCCGTCACCTATCGCATCTGACATGGCATCTTATGTCGAGGATAACAAGGGTTAGATTACTTCGATCGCGCGAGAGATAGATGGCTTCCAAGCTGAATGCTTTTGAAATTTCAACAAATATAGAACGTTATTTGTGTCGCATTCTAAAAAAGATGGACCGCGATGTTCGACTCCCGCATCGCTCATTTATAGAATCATTCGATAGGTCGCTTCAAAGAGGAAAACTTGGAAATCTGTAGGATAATCTCGGCATTCTTGTGCCACCGCACCATTTGTCCGATACATTAGTTTCAGGCGTGACATTAAGTAGGCGATCTGAGATCTGTTAACGCGGCGAAGGATAAACAGAACACTTCAAAGAAATCTGGTGTCCGCAATTTATCAGATCGACAGATTGGGAGGAATTCCAATTAAGAACTGAACAATGCTTTTAGGCTGACTAATTTGGACATTTTTGTCGATTCTTTTAAGAAATTCCACGTCTATATACACGAGCGTTATCTATGAGAAAAACGTGTTGGAGTTAAGATATCAAATCGCTCTTAAAGCGGTTTGCTGTACGTGCTTTCTTTTTGTTATATGACCTATTTTCATTAATTAATCTTGTACGGATCTGTATTCTCACTAGATTGTTTTATTTAATTTGAATAGCTATAACTTCGACACAGTTTGTGAATTACTAATATAGAAAACAAACATTACATCAGATAGAAACTAATTACATACTCAATTAACAAATATTTAATTGAATAATGATTACAGTGAAAATTCATTTCTTAGATTTCATTGTTTGGTTGAGAAATAGTAAATTTGTTTTGTGTGATATATATCTCGAACAACATAATTACGCCATACATTAGCGTCCTTTTTGTTTCACCATGACAGTAATTATCTGCAGGCGCTTGATATAAAGGGGCTATCAGTTCTTCAAGGTTGAGAGTATATCATTTAATGATGAAGGTTATCCGCTGTTTTGCATGTTCTAGTGGGTGTCATGATGCAACTAGCTTGGGAACAGATAAAAGCAGCCGATCCCGTGGGCGTATCGATATTTAAATAGTAATTAAATTAAATATTACCAAATTAGGAGCCTCTTAGTAAGTCTGCCCCAAGTATGGTGAAACAGCATTTTTCTAATGTTTTATAGAGACATAAAATTTTGTTAATTGATCAATTTTTTAATTGGACTGCGATGCGACATTGCTTTTAAGGTTGAAGGAATGTGGATGATATTGGATTTTGATTTGTCACCATGTTTACAATATTAGTCTGCATTTCGTTTTCTAACACGCTAGAAAGATATTTTTCTGAAACCTGTACCTGATTGTTACGCTTTCTTCGCCATTTTAGATATTAGAAAAGTTAATCTAAGAACCGAGAACATCATAGATAATTATTCTTAACCAGAATCAATCGCTCATCGTTTATCTGGAGTTAGTATATTTTGTAAAAAACATACAAGGACTATATTTTTCAGCCCAATTCACTAATTCAAGGTGCACTAGATTAAGAAATTTGACACTCAACTATTCAAAAATATGCAGCAACACTGGTTCTTTTTTCATAAAAAAATTATGCACATTTTGACGTAAAACCAAACTTTTCACTGACCATTAATCAGTTTTTTGCATGGCCTGTTGAAAACGACAGGGGTCTTGATTTATTTAAAGACCCAAACCATATGATGCAGTACCAATTTGCTGCCCATATGCCATCCTGACATCTGAACATCACTCGTTAAACTGTGAATTTACAGCCCTTAACATGTGCTGGCTAATTTATTTTTGCTGGTACGTCCGATTTTATTGTTTTGCTCGCCTCATGCTTAGTTCTCTGTCTATAATTATACGGGTTAGCTTCCCTCGGTGTTGTGTACGAGAGTTAAAGAGAGCTTTGTCATTGTAATGGATTGAGAGCAGAGGAATACACTATGGAAAGATATTAGATATTCTTTTGAGTTGTTTGTTATGGCAAACGCAAAGCTTTCTTTGAATTGATTGTGCACCTCAGTTTAGTGGTACTTATTCGTTTGTTTATGTACTTTGTTGTAGAATTTTGAAATTCTCGATAAACTAGCAAGCATAATAGATATTATTCATTTGTTTAAAATGTAATTAGAAACGTAATGTTAATTATAATTTATTATAACAGAAACGATACAGAACATGAACCTTATAAGTAATTAAACTCAAGTTATGTTAGTTTTATTATTACCAGTGAAACTTTAGTCAATAGTTCAAATAGGTAATAAAAATTACGCTATTTACAGTAATTCCAAATTATAATTGGTCAATGGCTCTGAAAGCTAAAAGCCGCATAAATTTCACAACATTTCAGCCATAATAAACTCAAAACTAGACATTTTTATCCTATAATGACCCTCAAACTCTACCTTAAAAACCAACCAATAAATACATACAACAATAGGATTGTACTGTTATATGTCTGTCTAAACATCGCGCTAGTCATACATTTAACACATGCTTTCATCATTCGTTCATCCCGTCCACCCATCAACGAGTTTTGACAAGCTATTGACGTTTGAAATGCATCTGATTAATCGGGAATTTGCTCGGCATTACTCCGGGTGTTAAATGGTATGATTGAATGATGATGCCTGGACGGAAATAAATGGTTTTACGGGTACTAACTGGCATGATATGTTGTTGTTACATTGCTACTATAATTATTATTTTTTGTATTTAATAGAGTTTCGAGAGGATGAGTACGTTACATAGTTATTTTTAACACATTGGGCGCCACGTAGGTCACCGGTGACCTACGCTAATGGAGGTAATCCTTTTATAGGAAAAAGCTCGGCAGTCAAAGGGTTAAACAGTCGCAATTTGTACTTATTTTTAATTAGATTTTATCGTAATACAACCCTGTCACATATAGTAAAAAATATTGTTACATTTACCCAACTTAACAAGGGTGATTCAGCGCTTCATAAAGCTTACACTATTCCAGAAACGGTACAGTTACGTAACTAACTTGAGACTAATCTACAATCACACAGTTACAACAGAACAATCTCAAGAAGACCTCGAACCCCAAACGAGTTTATCAAACATCGATACTTTACGATTTCGAAATATGTCAGAGATGCATTCGTGAAAAATATCTCTAAGTGACTTCCACCCACGCGCCCGAATTCAAAATCATGACCTACAATGTTTGACATGGCAAAAGCCTTCGATTGTGTAGACTGTTCTAGCCTTTATGAATGATCCGACTAAACAATAGCTGGCCAATGTGTGCTTTATAGGTATTTAATTTCAACCGCCCACTGCCGTCCGGTTACAGCTATCTCTAATTGACTATTGAAGTTCATTGTTACTTGACACTCTGATAGTGAAGAATGTGTGTCGTAACAGAGGTAATTCAAGTAATAATTTTAGTATCTGTTTCGATGGTGTAAGCTTTACTTTTGGAATACATTATCTTGAACGCATTTCCGGGGTAAACCATAGTGTAAATGAAGGAATTTAAGTAGATATTACACAGCAAAAAACGTTGCGATTATGGTATAATTTTAGTTATTTTTGCGTAAAACGTGACAACCACTTCATGAATTAAATTGTTTCTTCATTATCCAAAATTTTTTGTCCTGCAATTGTATATTAGATATCTAAATATATTTCTTTGTAATCAGTCCTATTCTTGTATTCATTTAAAAACATAACCTTCAAATAGAAGTTTGTTGATTCTAACGATACCAACATACCATAAGATATCGACGCAGCCGTTAAATTTATTCATTTCGCAGCATATCTCTGTACTTGTCTTAGAAATAGATTTCTATTAAGATATTCCGTTCATAATTGCTTGAAAGCAAAGATTATATCTCGCATATTTTGCGAATTGATTTAACTGCATATTTTACTTATTTCAACACATATTCTATTGTCTATGAATATTCAGTATTTGGCTTTAGGCACGCAATAAACCCAGCTAGATGTTAACTTTAATAAAACCGCTGTTTTTATAAACTTACGTTATCTAATCATATGATCGCATTTTAGGAGTAACTGTTCTCATTGATGCAGATGAAGTTATAAAATGTATTGCTCTGTATCCGTTGGTTATACAGTTATGGACACTGCGTAATTATGAGCGTGTACTTATACATAAATTACCTACTGGACTTTAAATGAAGACCGTTGAGCTTAGTTTTTGCTAAATATAAGTTATAATGAATGTTGTTGTATAAGTTAAGAAAGATATAAGTTAAGTAATTTATTAATAGTTAAAGTTTTATGACAGTCAGATAGACGCCATATTCAAAAAGGGTGATATTAGAAGTGCCTATAACCGCCGATTGTGTATGAGAAGGTCTATGAGTATCATTGTCAGTATCGGGACTGATGGGGATCCGGGATCTCTCCCTACCCCTCTACAGGGATTCAGGTATCATGTGCATGTACTCGTATGTATGTTAAAGAGTTACTAAAGTATCTACGCTAAACGTTTAGAAACGATACCACTTTTAAAATAATATAATTCGCGACACTAATCTGTTTACATTTAGAAATTAAATTGATTAAAACAATACCTAGACATTTTAATCCCCAAATATTACATACAAAAACTAGATCATAACTAGAAACCTAGCCATCACTTGACACACATTATATCACAGATTAGGTACTAAGTAGTTACAGTTAAAAATAAATGACAGAAGCCGCAAAGTCTTGTATTGATGACAGGTAATCCAAAACCGTTTAAGCTAAATGACAGAAGCCGCAAAGTCTTGTATTGATGACAGGTAATCCAATATGGCTACCGTTTAAGCTTACAGTTAACCGCCACGTGATTTCATTTAGTGGAATGCAGTAATCCTGCGCTGATTGGGTCAATTGCAAACGCGGCTTAAATTGACATGAATTTCTTCAACATAGATTGTTCTAGATCGATACGATACCATTTTGAGATGTATTTCGTAAATTGGCATTTAATGTTTTCATATCACATTGATTCCTTAATAAGAAAAATGTTTTGTTAAAAATCTGTAAGTATTACTCATTATTTTCGATATTTACTAAAAACAGTTGATATTATTCTGTATGTAAGCCTTTTTTAAAAACAATATCTTGACTTGCTTATTAGGGTCCTATGTATAATTTCTTTTAGTTTGAAAACATTGGTTTTATAAGTTACCGTTACACAGACAAATTTATAGCATTTATGTATCTAGTTTGATTACTAATCACTGACTCTACAGGTACAATTATCGATCTAAGGTTTATACCTCGTAATAAGATACTCTGTATCAGGGTTACGAATATCCAGTTTCCTGGAAAACTCGTCGATTCATGCTCGTATCAACGTAGATTCAAACTCGTATCAACGTAGATTCAAGCTCATATCAATTTGTACTTAAGGTTTACTGTCGAAGACTATTCGGGCATTAAATAATGTAATTTATACCTTAATTTTATTCTTTTGATATTTAGTTCCACGTGTTTGTAAGATATTACGTACTTTTTTATTGAAATCGTTTTTCTCGCATTTAATGTAATTAAAAAACATTAAATATCTAGTATATTTAATTATGTACGACATTTTATTTCAAGTATGACACGTATTGGGCATTGTTTTATCAGTCCCAACCCTTAGGAAACAAACATGACATGTATAATTATAATAAAACTAATAAATAAAACAAAAAGTCCACCTGCGGCCGTTCAAAAGGACTATCAATCTAAAATTCAAATGTGTTCCAAGAAAGGAATTAAGGTCGCAATAGACTCACTAATCAAGTGTCAATTCTTGGCCATAAATCGATCAAAGATGGCCACCGGAAACTGGCACTTGGGGTCGAGAAATGTCAACTGTCAACATGGCAGTGACAGACGGATTCCAATTTCGAAATCTTATGGTATTTGAGTACTCAATCTAGTTTACTTGTTACTTTTTAAACCAATATTTGTGAGTAACCTGTTAATAAGATATTTAAACCGTATACGTTTGTGACATTCTCTTTTATTTGTAAATTTTATTTATAAACTAACTATACATTACATTATTACAAGTAATACCAGTAAATACTGACGTCCTTCAATCCCTTTCAAGTTGGATAGAACCTCGTGAATATTATAATACTTCCTTCGTCACTTTTACATGACTGTGTTGACATATTAAGGAACATTAGTCTCAGGTCGCTAGTCCATCGCCCAATAAACCATATACCTATTCCCTTACTCCTTTCCTACTTCGGGATAAAGGACATCTCTTATATTTTAAGTCCCAGGCTATCACTGGACGCGCATTAAACTCATTAATCAAAATAAACAGTCTTGCATCGTGTTGTTTGAACCATACTTGGGCACATTAAGGGACTCTTTACACTAGAACTAAGCTATAGTACGATGCTATGGTTATGGTTGATAACTGACAATCAAATTCATATGTTACGTGAAATAAATAATAAGATTTGTGAATCATATGTAACAACGTGTCATTAATTGGCTAGATATAGTTATATAATATAAGCTAAGCTTTAATAATTAGCAACATAATAAAAAAATATAGTTGTTAAACACATAACTTCTACAGTAGGGTAAAATATCGAGAGGAAACCTGCCTCTTAATTGGAATGATTATTCCAACGTTCACAAATTCACTTGTCACGTTAAATGCTGCTTTAGAGGTGCCAAAGGTCTGTAAGTGGCTAAAGATCTACCCAGATACGGCGGTTGTTACTCAAGTTTTTGACTACCATGAAAAGATTTAAACTCGTGAAGTAAATTTACGTAGCTTAGCTCAAGTGGAAACACAGCCTTACAGTGGCTCCATCTACATTAATAATACACAATGACATTTGGACAGATAACATCGCATTTAGGCAAGAACAAAATAATTACTTGCGCAATCGCTTACAAAATAGTTGAGATAGTACGTTTAAAAGTGTACTGAGTCATATTCATATTAATGTGGAATATTCAAGCTATAGATCGCATTAAGAGAAGGTTGTGGTTTGAAAGAACTTAACTAAAATTGAAAAGGATATGTGTCGATGCTTTTGATATGTTATGCGGATGAATGATAGTAGATTGACAAAAGGAATACATGTGGTTGAAGTGGAAGGGCGGTTACTTAGGGGTCGACCCAATAAGGTATATGACAGTCAGATAGACGCCATATTGAAAAAGAGTGACGTTGGAAGTACCTATAACCGCCGATTGCGTTTGAGGTGCATGAGTGTCAATGAATTAAAGGTGTTTTGTCAGGATATGGATCCGTGATCACTGCCTGCTCCTCTACAGAGAAATAGGCGTGATGTGTATTCCAATTTTTTATCAACCTTTATCTTTTACCCAGGCATAATATAACGAGAATTTGCTCATTTATTTATGTGGTATACAGCAATACATTAACAATTATTATGTATGTACGTATATGTATATTTACTTTTGTCTCTATTACTCTTATTTAAACACTACACTGCCAATAAAGGACAGCATAACTTATGCAATCTCTCAAACAGTCTAAAGTATTCCTACACTACGACCATTGACCTTGTCCGTTCGTGAGTCTATATCTCAGCAGATAGACGGTGCCGAACGTGACAGGTGGTGTGCCGTATATAGGCAGAGACGCCTGTATACGGCGATATTGTCGAGTTTATACGGTGTATCTACACAGTTTGCCTATACCTAAGGATTTTTTTCCCTTACGATGTTATCTTTTATTGAACAAAACTTGAGCTTATTTGTCCTCACAAATAAGTGAATAATTCGGCTACCATAACGAATAATTAATAACGAGAAGAAACCTACCCTTTCCCATATAATAGTCAGTGCTTTTAAATGGCGTATTAGCTTATCACCTGTCACATTGAGTGCAATATCTTTTTAACACGTGGGCTCGAGGTGGTGATAGATTTACCAACTCCACAATTGGGCGATGCACTATCCTCCTGTCACCAATGTTCCATTATGTAATCGTAACCCTATGAATGCTAAAAGTGACTTAGCAGATATTATAATGCATGTTAACCTTGGCAGGCCTACGTCTAGCAGTGGACTGACATAGGCTGATTGATTAAAGGGATAAGACGTGATTGTATATGTATTTATGATTTCTTTGCTGAATTGTGCATAAGTCAGTAGTGGATACAGTTAGCACTCTATGTTGACCTGCGTGGGATGAGCAAATATCCTGCGATAGTGGTCTGGTCACAGCTCGGATGCTGTGTGTTTACTCGCTCTTCCTTATCTCTGTTTGTACAGATTCGCTAGTAACTGTCTACTGTTTAGCTTGCTATTTGTTTACACGGAGATTTTGTTATGTATACATAAGATTAGTTAACAACGACCCAATAGACATAACAGGTATATCTGAGCTACGAGGTATTGGTGTGTATATTTGTCTATTCATATTAGATAAGTAATTAGATATTAATATTAATTGTTGTATATGTATGTATGGCTAAGTATATAATAAATTTTTTTATAAAGTAAGTACAAGCGACTATTGAGTACGTTACCAAAAGGGTTATGTACATAAATAACAAGAATGTATAAAGGGTTAAATCAAAATGGGTGTGAGTGAGGCAGGAAAGATTTGTAGAGTTGTTTAATGTGATATTGTAAGTCTCTGGTTTACCAGTTAGGAAAGAAGGGGCGTGAATATATGTATGTATATGAACATTATACCAATATGTATATATACAATTCCTATGTATTCAATTTATGAAATATCCTAGCATTTTTGAAATTGTCATGTATATGGAAAATTTAATATCTATCTAACTTACCACCCAAGGTAAGAATGGCAGCTAGTTAGATCCACATACATCCAAAACTAGCACAAAACCTATACAACAATGATGAAACAAATTCTTATGTGTAATAAGTCTTAAAAGACAATACACTATCTAAATAGCAATAACTGCCGAGTAATAATGTGTAGGTGTTCGAAAATTAGTGAAGCGAGAAAAGTGACAGTCCTTTGCTAGTCTGGGACTTAGAGAATGGAAACAGCTGCCTTCTCTATGGTTATCGTCAACCCCCTGCCCTTATTTCAACTAGTTGGGGTATTTCTCTTCTTTTCTTCTATCAGCCGTCATGACGATTGAAAGAGACGGCTTTCAAATATTCAATGCAAGGAGTATTAAAATTTTATAAATAACTAGTGACCCGCTCCGGCTTCGCACGGGTTTAAAATATATAGCCTACTCCACTATTTAATGGATGTTATTATACATATAAACCTTCCTCTTGAATCACTCTCTCTATTAAAAAAAACCGCAACAAAATTCGTTGCGTAGTTTCAAAGATTTAAGCATACAAAGGGACATAGGGAGAAAGAAAGCGACTTTATTTTATACTATGTAGTGATATACTTGATATCTTATCTATATTTCTACTTTGACTTACTTGAGAAGAAGATCAAAATAGTTTATTTTTAGCAACTAATTAAACTCGATAATTTATTTTTGAAACAAGCGAAAATAAGCATAACAGCATACCTATATAAGGGGAACGAATAGAAGTACATTCTTTAGCAAAGGTTAGCCGGTGGGGGATAAATCAAATTGAAATATTACGTAACACCATATAAATATTCAGAAGAACATTCTTTAAAAAATGAAATAGCCCATCTGTCTAGGAAGACCATATTACAAGTGATATATTAATTAAAGAGTGTGTATGAGTGTCAATGAAGCGAAAGTGGTTTGTCAGGACTGCTGGGGATTTGTGATCTTTACCTAACCCTCTACAGGCAATCGGGCGTGATGTATATGTACGTATCAATAAATTTTCATTCACCTCATTTATACTGAAACGTGAGTGGTTCAGATGGTTGTATAAAAGATTTGGAAACTTAAGATTCTAGGTTCGATGCTTCACTCCAGAAAATGTATGTTTAAAAAATATTAACTTTGAAATTAAACCAGCAATACGAGAAGGTTTAAAGGAACCCTAAATAAATAAATTTACTAACATGGCTACTCAAAATCTTGATTAACCAAGCAAAGGAATAATTGTCTTGAAGTAGAATCGAATATAAAGTATATACAATCTTCAGAATCGATACGCTATGATATATCGATACAAATAAACTGAAACATCACACATGTTCCTAACACTCGAACACTCCAAATTAGAACAGAAACCGGCGCATTCAACTAATAAATTCTTAACCCCAAAAATAATTGTGTAGCCATAATTCATTCTCTAAACATATGCTTTTCCCTCACTGGAAAGCGAACCGAAATATGTTAAATCTAACATGAAAGATGTGTTGGGTATGGTATGGATGAATCAAGAATAGAATTGATGTAGTGGCCTATCTTCCCGACATATATGTATAAGCCATAAACTATTTAAACTTATCAACTATTAGGTGAAAAGTGTTTTTTTTTTCTCATTTACAGTAACATGGTGTTATTGTTATCATAATACTCACTTAATATTGTTTAATATGTTTTTGTGTATAAGGTTTTATTCCCCTCTATTAAGTGACCTATGTATATCCATCTCTAAACTACATAATTATCGCACTTTCCTTTTATGCCTACGAATTCAAGCTTTACGATAAAGATGTGTAAGTACACACATATTTAACATATTTATACATAATATTCATTGTAAGTTCCATATCAGCATCATTCCCAACACAAGGAATTTCAAAGAATGTAAGCAATGTATTGACAAACGTGCGTTATCAATGAGGGTTATTAAAGCAACAGTTTCTATTTATCACGCACCGAAAGACATTTGATTCTTCCCTGAAGTTGTAATCAGAAGCTATGAATCATTTGCAATATATACACTCGCCGTAATAATCACCATTACAAATAAGAGAACAATAACATTTTGCAAGGTTTAGCATGATTGCAAATAAATAAATTAATTAAGTTGTGTTGATAATGTGTTCATTATGATTAATTTTCTCTAAATTTTAAGCTATCAAACTTGATAGAGAAATTTTAAATTTACATGATTGTGCCATATATAAAATGATCATAAAATAATAGTAAATAAAAATTTGTTATGATAGCCAACATAACGTTCAATATACCTTATAAAACTACTTAAAACCTAGCCCTCTAAATATCTATAAATATGAAAACTATTAACATAATCTACTTATATCCAAATAGACTATTCTACATACATATAGTTATTACGTACAAAAATCACTCAAACCGAACTTCGAACCATCACAAGTCAGGGTGGATCAAAAAACAACTCACAAACGTGTTAAAAGGTTTAAAATAGATTACCAAGAAGTGACAGCTACTTAACTGTATTAATAAGTGTACTGTTACCACGACTGCTGCTAACAAATCATGTTGTATTCGTGTCCCTAAATGACAAGAATCATAATGAAGATGGAAATTTTAATCTATGGTACGTGCGGTTATGAAAAAGTAGTCATAGTTACTTAAAATACATATTTTTGTAAAGTTTGATAAGGAAGTCATAGTTTCTTCAAATATGTATTTGTGAGGTATATAAAAGATTATATGACATAACACACCTACTGTTGACTATGTTTTATAAGAGACAATTTATAAGATTAAATGGCAGAATGAAATAGATATTTAAATGACTAATTATGTGTATTTGAGAGTGAATAAAAGAACACTCGATTGTTTTGTTTAAGCTCGTATTTTAAAGTCGAAACTATATTTTCTTTTTAGATTTTTTATGCTTCAAAATAAGAAATGAATCATATGTATACCAATTAGCCAGAGCAGTTTTATTTTGCTTTGTACCAAATAGCAAAACAAAACATGAACTAAGCTTATAAATGTCTCTACATTACATATCGCTCATTTGGTGCAACAATGGCGTAATTACACTTTCACAATTTTTAAAGGAGAGCCGATTAAAGATTTGTATACGATGCATGGCATTTTGGGGAGACTCATTATAATCCGAATCATTTTAAAAGTAAGTTTGATTTTTCAAAAAACATTTCGGTCGATGTTTCTCCGGGTGTAAATAGACTTTTCGAACATAATGACATAATAACTTTAATTTACAAAAAAATGTAATTACGACGTTGTTGCACCAAATGAGCGATATGGTCTTTCGTATACTCTAACCATGTAATAGGGTCCAAATATGTTCATGTTACAAACTGGGCCTATTCTATACTAGGGGCCTTAGTCCACTGATGCTTTTTGCAAAATATCAGTTCAATAACACATCAGTGATAGTGTGAAGTTGGTAGTGAATGACCAAAAGTGTCATAAATCACCATAAAATCAGCAGAAGTGTCAAATATCGCTTAATAAATGGCAAAATTTTACACTTTTGCTAATCCACTACTAACTTCACACTATCACTGATATGATATTGAACTGCATTTGTGCTAAAACGCATTAGTGGACTAAGGCCCCAGATTATTTTACAAAATATCTAAAGGTAATACAACTGCCTATGTCAAGTGTTGAACACTAAACTGACATGGTTCACACGACCAATCCGGTCTCATTGAACTAATGTCTTCTTGGAATAGTTATCTGGTTTCTTTATTTGGTCACATAATAGGCATTTGAATATAAAGCTAACTAAGATGTAGTGATATCATCTTGGAAGAAATTATTATACTATTGTCTTATCTTGTAATCCGTTATTGTTATAAATGTAACTTTAACTGACTTTCTTCATCAAGCTTCTTTGAATAAAAAAGAGATAGGAATTACAGCATTAAATAACTTCTATGTACTTAAATAAGAGTGAGTTTAGAGTTAGAGACCACAAACATAAAATAGTTCAGTTTTAGTAGACAAAAGACAAGTATATCAGCTAAATAAATACATGTAAACACCTTGACAAAATACAATTCAGAATCGAATACCCAGAAACATGTTAAACAAATCACTGACCGCACTGAATCGAAAACTTTCCTCTGTACCAGAATAACATCAAGATTCCAAATTCAAATCACGAATTGAATCACAAATGTCTCACCTCAAGCAAATCGTACAGGAACGCCACGTAGCTCATCTCAACAAATATACCAAAAAGAGACTGTGTATATTCAAACTGACCGCACATTACTAAGCCAAGAAACAGTGTCCGTGATGAATGAATTGTGGTTATTATGCAAAGCTACATACGCCCACGGTGGCACGACTTGGACATTCCACCCATATAAGGCTTCTAATCAACAGGTTAGCATGCCACAGTCATAAAAGTGAGCGAAGAAAAAGCATACGAATTCATTAACGCAATGTTCCATTAATAATTAACGGGTATATTTATTCGACACGTTGCGCGGATGTGTGAGTGTTTGAGACGATAAATAACAGCCTAAAAAGGTAATATAGAGGACTGTTAATAGATAGAATTAAAGATAAAAGATTACAAGTAAATAAGTTATACACAAACAAAGGTATTCTTACAACAATCACGTTACGGTATGATTCCTATTGGCTTTAGCAAAATGTCTAGATCGAGTCACAGACTGACGGTTATAAAGATAAAAAAGATGAAAAAGATTTACAGCGTAGTAGGTATAGCTTACATAATGTGAAGGTTAACGTAACTTCACTTGATATCAATTAACGGACCCAGTCCAAAATTATCTTGTCTATAAACCATCTTAATGCATCTGCCATCAAAATCTCAAAACAAACGTGTCTAATACAACCTCAGACTGTTTAGAATTCTACATATATGAGCAAAGTAACAGTATTTTCAGCTATACCTTAAGTAACCAAGGCCAGCACTAACCATGCTAATTCTTTTAACCTAGTCTCCGAAGAAAGGTCTTGCGAACAAGTCATTCATCATTTATTGCAGTTCAATAGAACTTCTTTGTTCGTCAGAGACATTTTTTGTATCAAGTGAAATCACAGCGTGTTTACCAACAAGATGTAGCCCCACTTCTCAACCGGTTCTGTAGGCAACCTACTCGATTTTAAACTCTAATTCAATGGTATAAGGTCTATAAGTTGTTGGTACAGGTAGCAGTGCAATTTTGCAATGGTTGCCATATCCTAACCCCGACTAATAACTCGGATACCTCTTTAGTAATTTGTGTTGGTTTGTAATACCGGGTTTTGCTAGTTTAGAGCTTTGTGAGAATAGTATGTACAGTATAAATTTTGTTCTACAGTTTGGTGTGGCCATATAAATAAAATATTTTAGGAAAACGTCGTTGTAGAAAATCAATGTTCAACAATCAATCCCTGTACTGTAAAACTGCATCAAAATATGTTATTATTAGGTCTTTAATTTGCTGAACAGAGTTTTACTTTAATCAGTATTGTGGATATTACATTAAAATCGTCTACGAACGAACCAAGTTATTTCTATAATACCAAAAACATCAGTTCATAATCACACATCAACACGTATAATTGACTCAAATGTTCATCTAGTAAAAACAAACAACCTTTTTTCATCTCCTCTATCATTAGCTTTTCTACTAACCTTTATCGAACGTATACTTACATCACGTTTCTACGCCTATCCCTCGCCTTTGGCTAGCCTCACCTATTTTCCATTAATCACCTCTATTCCTCACGTAACACTTCTTAGACATACGTCCCTAATAATGAAGCTCACGCTTATTTGTTTAATGTCTGACCTCAACACTTTTGGAATTACACCTAAGCACTCTTATTAGAGGTCAAAATTGTGAACAAACAACCTAATCTAAAGGTAATGACAGAAAAATTGGTCTGGACAGTATCTTAAATGTAATGATGGGTAGTTTATAACAAGATAAAATCAACAACAAGATGATATGCTGTTTACAAATTTCTTTAGTCAATAGTGTGTATTATTTACTAATCTATACAATAGGTGTCGCTTCTACAGGATGCCAATACTTCATAACATGAGAAGATATTCCAATGTTATCCCCTTATAATATACTGTCTAGAAAAGCTACTCAAATATTATAAATCATCAATCCAATCAGCTCAAATCATTCATAAAAGAAATTAATTGATAAAACAACATCAAAAGCTTTGTAATAACCTAGAAATGTTGCATCTAACTCAAAAAATAACTGGTATACCTATTAGCAAATGACTATATATGAATGGCCGTTAAGCATAGCATGAAGATAATCAGACGCGAAATATAAATCTTGTGTAGTCATTAGAAGTTAGTCATTTCGAAATTTTGACTCATCGAGAGGTCGGCAATCGCAAAAAGTTAATTTACAACAATCGTCCGTGAGATTTTTATCTTCTAAAGACAATGTTTTGAATGAACGGATGTCCACTAATGTTCGATGTTTCGACTAAGATTTGGATTCGTTTTACAATTCATTCTTCTTTAAGATAAGTCAGAGGTTTGATAGACCATCGTCTTTTATAATGTAGGTACCTATTTTAGCAATGGAAATGATTCTGGTAGAGTTTCATTGGATAGGCAATAGACAACTAGTTAGGTACTGACCATATATCTATAAAGAACTGTTCTGTCAATGCGGCTGTGACCGTATATCGCATGTACATGTATATTGACATCCTTTAATCCCTTTCGGGGTAGACAGTACAGTAGTAACATAAAAACACTCCTTGGACACTTATTAGCATGAATATTGGGGTGTCATATGGAACATTGGTCCCTTAGTAACCACTGCTGCGACGGCTATAAACGTTGTAATAATTATATTCTTTATATTTCTTCACCACTGGATACAATAAAAGGTGTTTATGAATAAATTCTATAAGGGTTGACAGTACTGCTGTGACACTATATGTGTGTATTTATTATCTCCATTTATATGTAAAGTGTCATAGCTTTTATGTCACGACTCGATACCATAAAAAAATTTATTGATTCTGACAGACAAAATGTAGGAAAGTGTAGTAAAAGAAAAACATATGTCGTATAATAAATCAATCAAAAACTTGTCCTAGCAGTAAGATGTCGACCCCTAGCATTGTCTCACAGCAGGTATTAAGCGAGCCACGTGAAACAATCTGTTAAGCCACACCATATCCAAACGTTAATTTTATTTAATGAGTCCAATCTTCAGAAAGGCTTAGTATGGAGGTTGCATCCAATTTCTCAAACTTCTTGCTGCCTCAGGCGAAACGGATGTCCATAAAAACTTAAGAAAGGATCGACCAGAGTAGCACCTCGAATTTTACATCCCTTTCCAACTTAGCGCGAAATGGTAAACAAATGAGATAGCTAACCGAATTTCCGTGCGTTTTCGTCGAGCCAAAGACGTTAGTCTGTCGTGTAACCGCGTGGGAACGTTTATTAAAAAGGAACAAGATTTTTATAAATGCTTCATGTTTAACGTGTTATTTGCAAGGAATTCGGTTGGTTCCGATCCAAATTGTAGGTTAGGCTTATGGATCTAATAAATTACGCTCAGGTGCACTTTATATGACAACCCTCACGGAATCTGTAATGTTATGTTGCCAGCTTCGAAAACAATATCTTCTAACCGATAAATATGTTGAATATTGATTCACGTTATTGTATATAGTGCATTGACTCAACGTACATATTTAATACGGCAAAAGAGGTTTGATTTCTACGAAATTAGTCATTATCAAGCAATTTAGTCGGTGAAATAAATTATGGCAAAGTCAAATAAGAACTCGTTTTATACAATTATCTCTTAAATCTAACCAGAGTTTTTAAGGATGTTTACAAATATATCTATCAGATTGTTTATTTCTTTAGCTTCGATTAAAGTGATTTGAAAATGTTTAACACATTATTGAAATGATAAACTAATAACTACGTAATTTTATTCATAAACTGACTAACTGACCGTTCTTTAACAGTGATCATGTATGTACATACTTATTTATTTACAATTACCAAGAAAGTAAAGCTATGTCCGATGCGGGTGCAGCCTTGGATATGTGACTAAGAAGCGTAACCAAAACCCCATTGTACATTCTAAGAAGGATGTATCGGTACATCAAGAACTCAGATGGTTGGTGAAAGATCAAGGTCATATCCATGGTCTACGATCACCAATAAGCATTAAGTTTTACACGGAGAGAAAACATCGTGAGGAAACCTTCTTCCCCGAACAGGTAAGTCTGTGCTTGTAAATGGCGACACGGCTTACCACCTGTCACATTGAGACTAGGCATAGAATTACTTTCTTCACAATTGCGGAGATGGACAATCGAACCTCTGACTATTCCGCGAGGGTTTTTATATACTTTTGTGATTTGTATTGTTTGAGGAGTGAAAAGTATGTGGAGTATAGTGAAGTTTTATTATTACAGCCGTGATGTGACATACATATATGTATAAAATATATAAAAATGAATAGTGACGTGAATCTAAGGAACAAATAACAAAGTGTACCAACTAATAACAGATATTTAGGTACAGTTTACTTGCTTGAAAACAAGAATTCCAACCACTCAACTGAACAGACAATAAAATGAACAGTTACTAGATAGTTAACCCGAAATAAACTACAATTTACTCGGAATTGAATTAAGAATTAATTCATACTTAGGTTCTAAGACCATTTTATGCTCGGTTGAATTTCCCACGGATTCCAAATTCAAATCAAAGACGGCGGAAGTCAAGTTCACAACTGAATTATCAAGTCCCAAACATGTAGGAACATCCGGTCAATAGAACGCCTGTAATACTAATTATGGTATTTGGCTAAGAGTACACAATTTAACAAGGAGGAAGCCAAGTTGAATGACTCTATGAGGTTAATGGTTTCTATATCCTGGTAGAAATGGTCAATTCAATCTAAATAGATAGTGTATTGATTTATTAGTAATTCCCAATTAGTTTAAGCCACATTACATTATTGTCTCAGTAGTATAGTTATACAGTTTTTAATATTTCGACTGTATACAACTGCTAGGTTTTATCCATTTTATCCTACATAGGTATTTGTAGCTGTATCCACTAAATACAGACGCTATAGTCACATAATTTCCCAAATATATTTAGATACTCTAAAGATAGACTACACTATCAATAATACGCTTACAACTTCGTCAATCACACTTAAAATGGAGTCGGGTCTTCTTAACACTTACATCAACATACATACAAGTTGAACACATATAGCACATGTATGTTCCATTACCATCGATGCATATCCATTAGGGAACTAAACTGTGATATTTAGAAAGCATGACAAAGCCTTTTTCGAATTAGACTTGCCACAGACTGTGACTCGTCTATTTTATCTTTACACTGTAATTATTCTGTGTTTTCTAATAGGTTTACACTGGTGTAGTAGATGGATAGTCGTATGGTTATTATACATACATGTATGATAGACTTTTTGGAGTGTCCAGAGGTCTGAGTGATTACTGGCATCATTGCAATAGTATTTGTAACATTTGTCATAACCTCGTCGATCAAAGTTACTAACTATTTATTACCTGTTCAAAAACATGCACCTAAAGATAGATTTTCTTCCTTACTTATGAAGCATGATAGTGATTTACTCTGTTCAGACTAATACCTATTCAAAGACATATAAATATGCAAATCCAAAGAAATAAGCAGATTAACTCTCTCAATTAAAAGACTGCATAATAGTCATATATTTAGACACAGATTTGATGCTTAAATTCTCTAATGGAATGAGAATCGGTGTTTCTCTTAAGGATAGTATAATGTACGTAGATTACACTAATGGATAGCCCTTTTATACTCAGTTTCTGAATACAACATGAAAATACAAGATCAATCACTACCCTATAATTTCCAAACAAAAGACCTCCGTATTATAAATAACTTAGATTGACGTATTGACAATATGAATGGTAATAATAACTTAATTATTACCTAAGCTCTGCATAAGTCATTAGTTTCGTTTAAGTGAGGAATTGTTATTAATTTTATTGGTCAGGTGGTTAGAAGTGACTTTGAATAAATGGATAGTAATTATTAATGATTGGAAAAGGGTTTAGAAGTGTTATTTAAACAATTATGATTTGTTAAAGGATTCTCTAAGGGTAATTTAGAGATATGGATACAAATATAATTATTATATGATACGTTTTTAAATCACATACTAGTTTAGGGCGTAAATATAAGTTGTTAATTAGCTGTGTTTCTTTCCAATTACTATAAGTACTAAGAGATAGAATGATACGAGTCTTTATGGACTTTTATAATCTCAAAATGTTTAGACCTTACGTTTTCCAATAAAATCTAGGTTCTTTAATACAAAACTTAGCCATTCAATTAAATATGACAAGTTAGTATAATAATTATGAGCTAATATCACATGAGTTTAATTTTTATCTTTGTTTCAAACTTTTAAAATAGCTCTACAGTTATCAAAATAGAATCTATAATCTATCAAGCCTAACTAGTCAAATAGATAAAACTAACCATTACTTATATCTATTTCAAACCGTACAACAGTATTTCTGGCCACCCCAACCAGTAACGAACAAAGGAGGTTAGTTAAAGGCAACCTGTTTCGTCTCAAAGTCGAGTCCAACTTCATTTGAACTTATTCTGGGGTCGAAGACAGTAGCAACAAACACTTTTGACAGAAAACAGGCGAGGCTATGAGTAACTTTATATGTTATGGACTTGGAATAGCTTGTACATGTAAACACTTTAGGTTTATTTTATCTGAATTGATTAAAAATTAATCTTTGTCTACTCCTCTGTATGAAATACGTATGTATGTGATGAAATATGTATGAAATTGGTTGCGATGTATATGAATGCATGTATAGAAATTTAGTGTGAAGATTGTTCTGGTAATTTTTTATGTTTTTGGGTATAGGTATACTTATGATTAATAACTAACGGGACTTAACTAAAGTAACTAAGGAGATAAGTCCCGCTAGTATAAATCGCGAATCTCTTAAAACTATAAAAACGGTAAAATACTTGAGATATCCTTAATTGTATCTTAGAGTTTTCAGATCAAAGTACCTAGTTTCGTGCTTTAAAGTGTCCATTACAACATGTAAGAAATTTAATTTCTTGGTATAAGTAGATTTTATAGGTACTTTAGTTTCCTACAATATCGTTAAGAATACTTAACAAAATTATTTTTATATATTACGGCGAAAACGTTAGCTTCTTTTTAATTTAATCTGTATGATATTATAAGTCCCACTTAACCAGATAGACTAGCAGATGTTTCAAATACGTTAAACTACGTAACGTAAGGCCAATACTTAATTCAGACGGGCGCCACCAAGCAGATGCATATTTCCATTAAAAATTCCGTACCACGAAATACACAATTTATATCGAACCTACAACCTCACATCTGCACCCAAAAAACTAACAGCTGATATTACAAAAGCAGGTACTACATATCAGCTGTCGATACACCCTGCGGCTACCTGATTCGAATCTCGTATTCTTACGACCTTACTTCCATCTCTTACTAATTCGGTATGAGAGAAAGGAAGGGCGTGATTTCTCCAATTTTATTCAACCACCTTATGGTGGGTTCGACATCTGCTCATGGCAGGTGGTATGTGTAATATCATGTAGAATTCTCCGGTTAAAAGAAGATTGCCTTTTTGTTGAGGCGCGTGTGCTTGCTTCTAATTTGACGTTATCTTAATGGATTTAAAGCTTCGTGAAATGTCAAATTAGAGTTTTTGGTCCACTCACGATTGACGACATGATGTGTTTAAGTTATCACATACGATATATAATATGACAAAAGTGAACGAGAGGTTTCATGGTTCTATCGAGATTTAACTTCAATGATATTTTTAGTGATTTTGGAATATTTCTGCAAGCTCCCCTTTCATAATACATAAAAGTAATCAATCGCGATGTTTATACTATTGACTAACTATGTTTTTTGACTATTTTTTGTTAAGTTTAATTTAATAATAATAAACTCAAGAGTTACCAATATTCAATACTAATGTCAACACCATCCCAAAAGCAATACTTAATATTACTTAGAAGACGTTTATTACGTCGGCGTAATTATACTTATATGTAAGGAACTCTGTGTATATCTAACTCTATCAAAATACTTAGAACTTTATTTATCCCTAAGCTGTACTTCTATATTGACGTCATTTATAAATACGAGTATTAAGTATTAAACGTGCGAAAATCTTTATCAGCAATAAACACTGTCAATAAAGCTATCCAATACGTGACCTCAATAATGTTAGAATGTGCAGATGTTTTAAAAAACTGAACACTTTGATGGCTAAGGAATGTAGACGCGTTATCGATAAAATTTAATGCTTGGTTTGCACATACCTATGTAGCTATATGTATTTAGATGTGTCGATTATTATAGAAGGGTCGATATGACGTAGGGATGTAATTTCTCTAAGTTGCATTTGGTATATTTACTTATACAATATCAAGGGCATTTAAAAAAATTATTCGTTATAAACAAATTTTAGTAGTTAGTGTAATAATATTGTTTTAGTTGGCGAAATATTTGTTGGTTTATAGCAAAAAATTATTCCTTTTGATGGATTTAGAAAAACGTTTTTTTTTCCTCAAGAAAGGATTTTGGTGATATGGCTTTATAAATGGTATATGTTGTACTTACATAGATAGTGTATCTTTGGTATATGGATATGTGAAATTTCATTCTTATTCCTTTCCATTTTATGAACCGGAATCAAACAGTTAGTTCTGACACATCTGCGAGTAGGTATGTAAGGTAAACCAAAATACAAAATTGTACAACAAAAAATCGAACCGAAACAACATACTTTATCAATAAAGTTTCTACTTATCCCTGCCAAAACCACTCTTATGGTCTAAAAATAAAGTTTAAAATCGTTTACGATTCTGAAAGAAGGTCGTCTTTGAGATTCCAACTTTTTGCAATTTCCGGACGTGAAGGTTTAATCCGGTAATATCCAAGCTTCACATAGTTGTTATTTTTTTCTTTTTATTTACTCAAATGTCAGAGGAATCGAAGTATCGTGTGTCACTTCCTTTGAGCATCAATGGGTTTTCTCTTGACAGACGAAGTAAAATGGCGACTTAGCGTAATATCTAACAGAGTATCATTCACAGATCAAAACTTTAACACATACAATAAACATATGTTATTAATACATACATCCATAAAGACTATTACCTCATTTATATTGAGGTTATAATTGCATAAATAGAACTAACCGATTTTTTTTAAAGAGTCTTTATTATGATGTTATAGCAAAGTTCTTTATGCCTTTAAAACATTCAAGTGTATTCACCCTACATTTTATACCATCAAACAAAACTTATAAACAAAAACATTTACAATCTAACAACCAATGCACTTCATAAAGCATTCACAAAAACAGGATCTTTATTAAATAATTTCAAGTAGTTTCGGGTCTTTTATTTCCGAGTGCCTGTTGTATAGTGTATGTAGAGCTTAACCACTCTAAAGGTGTAGTGTGTGGCGGCCTTTAGACCGAATGACGGTGGCACTCAAAATGTTGAGCATAACAGCTGACAGCATAAAAAGTAACCCCTACCTTTTGAAAATGTTAATAATGTGCAACTATTGAGCGCTTTTGCTTTGTTGTAAAGAAATGTTTTCTAAAATGTTCTGTGCTAGATTGAATTGAAACGTTTTGTAATTGTTATGCATGTAATAGATGTTGTGTTGAAGAACCTAATCAAGACTCTTATTGGCCTATTAGTATGTTTCCTGATACATCCAGTTAAAATAATATTATGGTTGTATTTAAATCAATTCAAATTAATATGGTATTTTAACGAACAATTAGTTGTATTGTTTTCAATTCAATTAAAAGTTGGAACGTATGTAGATCAATTATTTTAATGTCAGTCAACAGGTGTCTACGCCGCCTTATATTAAAGAACAATTAAATAAATTATTCAATTAGCAAATGACTATTCTACTTAGAAGGAGATAGTTATCTACTGCCATTTACCTGATGGGCCATAAAGAAGGTATGTGGGGTTCCTAAGGGGAATGACCTAGGAAAATTGAATTAGGTTAATAACGAACCATAGACAGTTATTTCTGTTTAAGAATTTTGCATTAACCTCCTTGGTCAATTACCTCATTTGTCAACGGTCACGGAATAGATTTTTGTGCCTAAATTCTAAGAATAGGTTCCTAAAATTTCTAGGTATTATGATGCCTATGTATGTCTATAAAATTATAAGTACATTTATAGAAACGGATACTTTAGAAGTACTATAAATTGATACGGATATTTTAAAAGTACGTAAGTTATGAAATTAACAAAAGCTTTAAGCCTAAATTCACCTACTCGGTACCTTCCTCAATTATCTTGTATTAATATAATAGATAGATACCGTGGTAGTGAAAAATGTCTAGATTAAAAAGATAATGAAACGATCAGTAGTAATACTAACGCAATATGGAATTAAATTTGAATTAGAACAATCAAAATCTATGGTAACCTTATAAACAATAATAGGCAAAGCTAACTAACTCTCTGATTCCAACAAATCAACAGAAAATGACGCAACGTTGCCGCAACAGTGTAAAGGGAAGAAAAAACTGCTTGAGCAAATTTACATAACGTTGTTGGTTGGTTCCCATGTCTTTAACACATGGCACATAGGAATTTGACACGCAGATGTCTGTTCAAGCCACAAAGAAATGCCTTATAATCATTAATATTATGGCTTCCAAGAACTTTCCAGTAATCGTATTAAATTTGATAGATACGTATATGTAAGGCGATTAATTGTAAACATTTGTCCTTGAAGAAGTTTAAGGGATAATTAAGTACAAGTTAAGTTACATAGTTGATAAAAAAATACAGCTTGTAAGAAGAGAAGAATTTGTAACTTAGTGACATTACAATTATTATTGTACTTATTGCCATTAAATTTGTTTGCTAAGAAATATTCCAAACAAAAATAATATTAAAAGTAGTAGTGAATAATTATTATTAAATATTCAACAGCAAGTTTTTTCTTTTAGACTTTGTTAAGCCCTGTGGTTAAGCCACATCAACCCAGACATGATTAAGTAGTGAAGTTATACACTTTTATTTTATACCCTGTGATTCTAGAGGAAGCTTTTTAAAAGAGCAAGCACATATAAATATTACGAGTAAGCTCTCTTTTAACGTCTCAATTCGCCACGCTTAAACGCCAGTACATTTAAAATGGCCGAGTTTTAAACATTTGATGACTTTCGTTTACGATTCGCAGACATTTTATTTTAAGGTCAGATATTTACAGGGCTGAGGGTCGAGATATAACGAATAGGTGTATTGGAAGGAAGAAATAAGTTAATTTTATCACGCTTTCTTCTCTGTCGTTAATGTTGAAGTTTAAAGCTTATTGTTGCATTAATATGCTCGCTGTGCGAGATTTTATGGCGGCATTTAAATGACGTGTTATTAAGGTTGAGTATATTACCATAGAGTATTACGTACGTCCGTTTTGATGAGAAGAATTTTAGTTTTATAATCAACTTTTGTGTGTTAGTAAAATCTAAGGTCTACTTAAATTTGTGCAATGGGTATAATGTTTTATATTAATTATAAACTAAGACGTAAGCACTATATATATACTTAGATATAGGACTTGGTAAATTCTCGAGAAACCTTATCTAAGTAACGATCTAAATAATTGTCCGTTTTTAATAGTTTATCACGAGATCTAGAAACTCGAATAAGCCCGTACGAAACGCTCATTCGCTTAATGGCATGTAAAGTACCGTACACATAACTCGCGTTAAGGTTCTTATGCAATTTTTTAGAACGTTTTCCTATCATACCTCGTCACGGAATACGAGTGCCAGTGGCCCAGTCATTTCGAAAAGGCACATTTAATTGCTCTGCTCGGCTGCTCAACTTTTTCCATATCTGCGGTCAATTCCCATTCCGAGGCAAACGACTTTTTAGATATGCTCGTTCGTAAACATCACGCTGAAAGCATTAATAACGTCAAATATGTCTCGGCCGTTTAGAAAGGTGCTCTAAGTGGTGAAAGTACTGCAAAAGGCATCTGCGCGGCCTTGCCAAGGCTGCAGCGCTGCAAGGAGGTTGTAACGGTATTGCAGCCGCGAGTCCTGCCCCTCGCCGCGAGAGGTCGCCGCCGCACCTCGTCCATCGCCGCTTTTGCCTCGCGCAGAGTTCGACACCCGGCGCTGACCCCTCAACGTATCGGCTCGCGATTTCCAATACCTTTTGGTATTTCAAAACAAGTCACGTTCCACAGCTGACATTTGACAATTAATTTGCTAATATGGTGTAATTTCTGTATTGGCC
The DNA here is from genome assembly GCA_030578115.1 of Leucoptera coffeella. NCBI lineage: Eukaryota > Metazoa > Arthropoda > Insecta > Lepidoptera > Lyonetiidae > Leucoptera > Leucoptera coffeella. The sequence continues at coordinate 381,002 of JAMBLF010000059.1, read as the reverse complement.
CCACGTCCCGGCTGCCTTATAGGCTCCTCTGCTAACTGTGCGCTACCATCTAGGGCTGAGCTGATAATTAGGTTGTTAGTTTAATGGGGCGTAAACTTCATACTGCATGCAACAGTTTCTAGGACGTTAAGCTCTTGATGCCTTTTGCACTTAAACTACTCAACTTCAATTAAAATTTTTTTTTAGCAGCGACATTAACGCAACAAATTCCCAGAAATTTGTTTTCATTACTATCAAACTTCAAAACATTCTCTCTCACACATCTCAACAGACGACCCTTTATCAACTAAAATCAATTCGTAGCTTCCCATGGTTTATTTACAAGGGGTTGAACACCCCATCTACAATTGCAGTAGTGTACTCACGATTTGGCTTATCTCCGTGATAGGGATGGGGGAGGCCGTCTTCTCCGAGCTCTGTGGCAAGGACGAGGCACTAGGAGTCGGTGACACCCCTGGGGTGCTGGTCTGCACATGGGTGACGCTTTCCTTCGACGTCCTGTTGGGAGACAGCCGCGAAGGAAAGCTCAGAGTCTTAGTCCATTGGGACAGGCTGCGCACCATCGTGCGGTCACTACACTCACAACACAACCGGTTTTCCTACACGCGTGCGCTCCGCTCGGCGTCCGAACGGCGAATGAATCGAAGTAAACAGATTACAGCCTACATTCAAGTTGCGACTTGACACGCTCCGGGAAGGTTGTTCCTATTGAGACCAATACGGGCTTTTGTCTGTTAATTGATTTTGTTATGGGTCTCCTTGTTTGTTCGAGATAAGGTTTGGAAGCTTTATCTTTTGTGGTCGAATGGGAATAGAGATTGGCTTTTGTAAGATTTTTTAATGATGGATGTAAATTGAGTAATTTGGCTTCGTGGCAGAAGTGATAATGTTTTGAGCGTCGCTTACGTAAATGAATAAGTTATAACTTGTCGCTTAAGGTCCTTACTCTTGTAAGTTATAAGGTTCTAGTTTCGACACGCTCAAACCTTTTTCGACTTGATGTTAAGACTTAAATGTAAATAATAATGAACTCGGGTCAAAATTTGGTGACTATTCTAGTTAGTTTCATGTCCCCTTTAATTTAAACTTATAACAATTTATGAACATTATATTTAAAAAGGAATTCTTTTTAATCGATTATTGTATGCATTCTTATCTTTCTTCATACTTACAAATTTAGTCTTAAAGATACGTATATTTATTCGTATTATGTACAAATGTAATTAAAGTGTACGAGTTGAAATAACCGTACAGGATCTCACATAGAGAAGATATTGACGGGTTTCGCACAAGCATACTTAAAACTTGCACCACAGTGCAATATTGAGTCATGATTTGTGTGTGTGCGTAAATTGCAACTTTGCGAACTTAACTGTGCTTAGTGTGTGTTCTAGGATTTATGGTTGATTTTCTATATCTATAAACGACTTTTAGTTCTACGCTTATTATCATTGTCATTGCGTCAATTATGTCTAAACATGCAAGAAATGTGTGTTTAATATTAAAATACTTAACTAAATTCACAGAAAAGTCAACAAACAAAGGATTTTAGATATTACGTGTTTACCACAATAATATAATTAGTGTATGATCATTTATTTATACTCAGGATTGGCGTAATAATGTCATTCTTATCTACATTAAACTATGTATCATCGATGTTTATCTCTTGCCGTCACTATAGTTTTCGCTTTCATATTTAGATTTTTTCTAAGTATATATTCTATTATTTGCCCCACATATAATCCAATATGGCTACCTCTACTCCACACACCACAACTATAGATCTCTCGTTGATCCTCTTTCATTTATGGCCCAAGCCCTTAGATAAAATGTGCAGCAAAAAAGTCTATTGCAATAAGCTGTTCCAGGGACATTTTTAGAGCTTTAAAAGCTTTCCGATAATTTACAAGGATTAACATTTCTACTTTCAGCTTTTTGGGAGAATTGCCTCTACTATTTTTGGCTTGTTTTATGGTTTTAATGGACGCTAAGATGTATTGCTACCTTTACTAAATTACGGGAATTTATTTTCGTTCTCATGTTTTTTACTTTGAATAAAGTTAATATAAGTAATCATGATACATACTTCAATGTAGCAGTTTACTATACATACTATTTATAAGTAATCATTCCGTAATTTAAAGGCAGATTCTTTTTGCTAATTTTCAATGTTAGTAAATTTAACACTTTTTTATTAATATTAGAATTTCATATTATCATTAATATACTTAATGCGTCAATTTATTTCTATCATGAGTATTGTTCAAAATAGTTTTGGTACTTGGTATTTATAAAGTATTAGAGAATATTTTAACCAAAAAAAATAAAAACAGCAGCACACATGTAAACTATTACAACCTCTATGCAGAAAAAGAAATGGAGGCTTTTTGTGTAATACGAAACCTTAGCCCTGTCATAAATAAGGCTTTTGTGTTTTTTGCGCTACTGGGGTGACCAGGCTATTTTTTGGTTTTTACGTAAAATAAAAGTAGTCATTTATCATTTTACTAATCTATTTTTTGTGGACTTCATTTATATATTAATTGATGTAAATGTTAGTTCATTTTACTTGTGAATCTATCTAGTATTTGGAGCATGTGCTATATGCACAAATGGTTATATCCTTTCACATTAGTCAGGTTAGAAAATTAAATATACACAAACGATAGGAAATTCGTTTTCTTCTCTTAGTTTTCCATCACCATAAACTTTATCTTACTATGAAATTATGCAAATAAACACTTTTTTTGTCGAAAATATTATCAGTTATACATTCTCGTTACAGACATATCATATATCAGAACATTTTCAAATCCTTTGTCCTACTAATTTCATCCACACCCTTTTCTATAACTACATCTTTTCATCTATTTATCTGCCTATTCTTACCTGACTGTCTGAGAATTGACTATCAACACATGGGTTTGAGGTGTCCATAGAATTACTACCTTCGCAATTATGCAGATGGAAACCTGAACGTATGACTACCGAGCAAGGTTTAATTATCGTGAACGCGTTTGTCTTTGTCTTTTCGTATTACCTATTAATAAAAAACATTCGAACCCTATCGATCGATCCTTGATCCCTTTCAAAACCTTTTATGACTAGACCTTTGAGGTTACCTCCCTCACTCTAGGCCCCTATAGTCACCTCTAACACGTGCGCAGGCAGCTGTCGACCTCACGGCGCGTTCCGGTGCATGCCACCGCGGTTTTGTGCGGGCTAGTGTCAAGGGTGCTTAAGGGTGGCGCTTATGTGTATGTTATAGGTATGTGGAAGTTAGGTGGATGTAGTTTGTAGGATGTAATTAGTTGGGGACCTGAATTTTAGATCTAATGTCATTGATAGCATTTAATGGCCTAGTGTTATGTGCATCCATCCATATTATGCTTATGTATATTGCTTATATTCAATATACGTTACGTTACGTTCAATATACGTATTAAGAAAGAAAAGAAAGAAAGAAAAATAGTTTATTCACTGCATATTTACATTAGCACGCAATACAAACATTACAACAATTATATTATATTCAACTAATTGTAGTTTAGGCCAATAATGTTACGAGTATGTAAAAGAAAGCAAAAAAAAGTATTATTTAAGCATTCCGCAATAGTTTCATAGGTTTTTTTATTATCAATCGGCCTCTAGGCAACAAATTATACTATCTATGTTAATCGGACAATAAAGGGAAAATTGCTACTCTTTTTGTTTTCATTAGAACCTTGAATATTACATATTTTAAGTTTAATATAATTTTTAAAAACTTTTAATTAAAGTAAAAAATCAACAAAGCTTTTCCTCACAAGAACACGGTATTATAACTCTCAAAGTTCGTACAGCTTAAGTGAGGACACAAGCCTGTTTAGCATCCTCGTGGAGAGGAAGTCCCAACTGAACCCTCCAGTGCAGATCAGATGTCACTACAATGAAGTATTTAATGAATTTATAGAAATACTGGTAATCTAATTAAAGTAGACTTAGTATAATTCTATGAGGAAATATACCTTAATGCAACCCATGAATCGATTAATTTCATAATATTATGGAATCCCAGTACAATTGTATTTTTGCATGTGTATTACTAGTAATAGTTAGTATCTTTAATATGTCATAAAATTAACAGCATTTAGTTTTGATTCCAAGAAAAACTATATTTCTTGCGGTCCGACATTATTTCCTAACTCAAAGCTGTGACCATCCTGCAAGAGACATTTCTATAACGTATGTAATTTGTAACTATACATTTTTAGTTCGACAAAAACAGTTCAAACGAATCTGCCCACATCATCAAGCACCATAATTACCAAATAGCTTACATTCTGTGCATGTTACATAATTAATTCGAGAGGAAGCTACAAATGGTGATCATCAATTAATTTGGAAGCAACGACAACATCATGGCACAACGTGCCTATAAGCATTAATACATGTTCGTAAACAAAATTAATTAAACAAATTACTAAACCGCAGGGGTGTATGAGAACATTAGGAAATCATTTACAAAAGCACCCGAAAATAAAGATGGCTGACGTATGACAAATTTTCAAAGTTAATTACGTATTTCTGGTTTGGCGTCTATTTTCATTATTGACACTTCAACGTGTCATACCAGAATGGCGTGACTTCAAACGGTGTAACGTTGTGTATTAATAATAGTCTCCCTCTAGTCTTGTAGTCTCTATGTAGAATATATACATATATATGTAATGTAATGAATATATACATAGATAATGATAATGATAATTATGTTTCTTTATAATTTCTTTTGTAACTGGCACTGGGCAAAAAATCCTGAAAGCCGGAGTTTCTTGTTGGTTCTTCTCCGAGCCAGGGCTTCCGAACCAACGGTAGAATATCAATGTAAGAGACAATCAGTGTCAGGCAAATGTTTTGACTTTCAATGAATGTACTGTATATGTACTTATGTTGAATAAAAACATTTGACTTTGACTTTTGACTTTATATTCACTTTCTTGAATCCCTTTCGGAGGACAGAACCTCGAAGATTTAGTATCTCCTAGGTCACTTATTATCATGAATATTAGGGTTGTGATATCTTATGAAATATTGGTGACAGGTTGCTTGCCCATTGCCCTATTGATTCCATTTTCACCTAGTCCCTATCAGAACTGCCTTTTTTTCAAGGCAACATTGGAAATTATGTTTTTTTGCAACGTTGCAATAAGGTCTTTTAAACTATTTGACTGTATTAAAAATCTGACATCAATATTCTATTATAAATCCCTATGTACAATACCTATAATTACGCTAGAGACAGGCAATTAAGATAATTACATCTGTAAGATTCCTTATCCCTTAGTAGCCTTCCATGCTAGGTAGAAAGACAGCTAGTTAGTTTTATTTACGTCCTAGACTAACACTGTACGTTCGTGTATAAAGCAATAACTAAATGTGTTCTTCTTCTACTATATATTTTTTACAAAGACCCAATTTTTTCCAAGACGTGTGCCCGCATTGAGGATAAAAATAAAAAAATCTGACCATATCCCGCCATATGCTGCCCCCAGGCAAGGATCAAACAGCCATTAAGTCCTAAATAAAAAATCTTTCTAACACCATATGTGGCACGTACACACAAAAAGGCGAGGATTTCTGCGACTGCAATACGTGGAGGGCCCACGCCGAGATTATTTCTGTTCTTCTGTAGGGGTCTTTATTTATTCATAGACGTTTGATAAATTTAATTGACAGCCATGTGTCAGTTTTTTTTAATAATAGGACTTGGACATTAGAATATGTGCAGCTGTTGTCTTCACAGCATGTAAGAGTCGAATAAAATTGTGTTAGGGGTTTTTCTTATGGCATTTTATGACCTGCCAAGCAAGTGTTAATAATATTCGTTTTGTCTTTAAAACTAAGCTATATTAAACTAAATATTTATCCGTTTGTTAAGTACACCCTTTAGATATACATATAATGACTGTATCTGAGGTAATAGGAGGCTTAACTGGTTGATTTTTTTATTATTTTAAATTTATTTCGACAATATTAGTATTTTTGTGATACTTAATTCTGTAAGTTAAGCCAAAGATAGTTAAGTCCTACATTAAATAACATTTCGACAAATATTCGTCCAAAACGTAACTTTATAGTCACCCCAGCGCTACCGTTCACTAATACATCTTATCTTATCAACAAGCACCGAAAATAGACTAAAATGTATGGGATATACCATTTTAACCCTAAATGCTTAACCCCATATGTTTTCTGATTCTAACACCATATAATTTGCCAGTTGACACCCGACCCGCCCAAAAGGGCTATTAAGTGCAGCTGCTTAAACAAAAATCGACATGACATCTATTAAAATGCAAAGATTTTTTAAGTCCGGCTGTTAGGCGCGTTTCCTTTGCCAGGGTTTGGCGTTGCATAAAAAAACTAATGAATCAATGAGTATTATAAAGGTGAATCAAACGTGGATTACTGCTCTACTTTATTTTTATATTTTTCATGTTTTCGATCAAATTAGATATTTTTTTTATGAATAATTTATTAATTATTACGATTAATTATAAAAATATTAAATAATATTATAATCAGCTGATTTATAGAAAGGTCCCCGACACATGCTATTATGCCCAACCGGTAAAAGTACATGTCAACCAATTATATGTATTTTTATTTAAATTCATACTTTCACAAAGCTTACACACGATCCACATTATTCAGCCAACGTAAATTAACCTGATAAAGTAATGGTAAAACTAATAAAATAATGTCTCATTGTTACAATATCGCTTTAATCTTTCCGCTTTCCGCATTTAGATTCAGCAGGGGATATGTTAAGTAATTTTGTAAATACACTCGTCACGTTTGGCTGTTTGTGGCTGTATGGACGCGTGACGTGACCAGAGCGGGAAAACAATCGAAATCAAAATGGTGGACGCGATATTTAGTTTTAATTTAATCACATCATGTGTTTGTTGTTTATTGTAATAAAGGTGATCGTGACAGTCGTTGTGTTTGTTTAAATAATTTATTTTGATAGCTCGCACGAGGCAGGATTCTTTGAAATGTGTTAAGGGATATAAAATTGTAATATTTTACCTAAGAACCATCATCGTTACTATATATTTCACATACACAAGAGTTAATACATATAAATAATCTCTTCTCTAAGTCCCTAATGGGATAGGCAGATGGTATCGATCGCCATCGATTTACTATATATTTACTTGAATATATTTCTTTATCTCTTTAATAACATAATATACAGAAGCTCAATATCAAGCTGCATTTCATTACGTAGTATTTATTGTTTATTGAATTAGGCCGTGTAGAACTTAAACAGATCAAATTGGAGACATTCTCAAGGCGGGTGTACATAGTGTAAAGAACAGAAGAGCATGTATGAAAAGGTGAATGGGTGTGAGGGAAGCAAGAGAGATTTGTCAGGATCATTCCAGGTGGCGATTGATAGTCTCCGCCAATCCCGTTGGGGATGTAGAGGCGTATATGTGTATGTATTACGTAGTTTTAGACTCCCAATCATATATGTACATACCAATTGACAAGGCACACAATACAGCCTGATTTTGAACAAAACTATGTACGTTCGACCATTTCAAGGTGTATGAGCGTCAATGAAGCGAAAGTGGTTAGTCAGGATTGGGACAAATGGGGATCCGTGATCTCTGCCTACCCCTCTACAGGAAATCAGGCGTGATGTTTATGTATATTTGTTGGAAGCAGACATTTACGTGCCCATAAAGCCCCTTTATTGCACCTCTTTTGCTTATCTATCATTCGAATAAAAGCTATCTATTAGAGTGCTGTTCGTTTATTTATTTTTTACACGTGTGCCTGATGACTCAAATACATTCGTGCTTGGGACGTAAAAAGAATGATAACTAGCTGCCGTTCTTCCTACGTCGTAGGAGGCGAATAAGGGACTAGGGGTCAGTGGAATCAATTGGGTTATGAGCTAGTAACCAGTGACAAATGTTCCATTATGACAAAGAAACGTCAATATTAATGCTAAAAAGTGATCTAGGTGATTCTAAATCACCGAGGATCTGTCGGCCAAAAGGAATTGAAGGACGTGAATGTATGTGTATGTATGGATAATGCAAATAAGTACTTTATACATACATATACATTCACGTCCTTTAATCAATTCAATTTTCAATCTGAATATTAGGGTTGTAATCTCCTATGGAACATCGGTGACAGCTTGCTAGCCCATCACCTAGTGGATTCCATTTACCCTTAGTCCCATAGTCACCTTTTACAACATACCGGAACGAACGGCAGCTAGTTAGCATTCTTTTTACATCCCAGACTAATACCCAAGAACTTTATGTCCTGCAAAATGCATAAATTGATGCACCCTACTCAAGGTAGGCAGATATTATGAGTTCGTAATACCCTTTTGTCTATTTTAAGATGCTCTTAGTTAAGGTTGGAGGTTAATTGATTCTGCTGAGACTGATTTGACATAATGATGCAACTCATAACATATCACTATGGGCAAACAAAAGTCCATTAGGTGGTTGTTATGACAATGCACACGCTTTAAGATTGTTTATCCTTTTATAGTAGCCAGCTTTAGTAACCATCACTGTATACATAGATACATACACATCACGCCTGATTCCCTGTAGAGGGAGGCAGAGATCACAGATCCCCATTTGTCCATTCCATTTTTCCCACCAATGTCTCTATAAAAGTTTTGAGCCACTGCAAAGTACGTTTTATTAGATAGATACCACCTAATGTAAGTGTATGTGAGAGGGTAGAAAGTAGTAATATGTATCACCTAAGAATAGGCTCAAATAGGGTAGTGAATCTAGACAAAATTAGGATTGGGTAGTATCTGATACCGTTGTCAAATAGGAACAAACCTACCTAAAGTTTTCTACAGAAACTAAAGTTTTCACGATGTTTTCTGTGTATATAATATATTGTATTTACTTTGTGAGATATATGTAAATACATTTATTTCACCCGACATTTCGACCCAGTTGCGAAGACCGTGGTCGCATAGTAAATAAAATGAGTATAAATCGCGTGAGTTTAAAATAACTATATAATTTATATTGCGAAATGACTTGATAAGTATAAATCAAAAGACATGTTAATATGGCGTGCAAATAAATACCACCTACTCAAAACTTACTCATTGTTAATCGGTCGATCGATCGGTCTTTATGATCAGATTGACAGATGGCTGTATAGGTGAATAGACAAGGTCTCTTATTATATTTCGATTTGACAGTAGCTGTCAAAAATGGCACCTGTTTCTAAATACGCTACCATTTATTGTTTGTGGGTATTAAAAGTAGTTGTTAATTAAACTAATCAAACAAAATGAATATAAGACTATAATATACATATTATATGTCGTGCGTATGTATGTAAAATATTTTCTCGTAAAGGTTTTTTTTCTGATACATGTAACTATCCTATAACTTTATTTGACATTTTAACAACAGAATTTTTACAAGAAATTTAAAAGATATTTACAAACTTCAAAGTAATTTAATTATAAATTAAATAAATCTAATAATATATGCCTTTTTTAATTAGAGAGCATAGATGTATTCTTACGAAATATTAAGTGATTTAGAACTAAGGCTCTGTCACTAATATTTCCAATTTTTTTTTGCATAATGTCCCAAAAGAGATCGATATGTAACTGATATATCTTTTCATGGTGAAAATTAAAGTTTTAAACATAATATTCGTACATCTTGTGTTAAGATATACTGCTTTGGATTACAATCTGCATTACTATAATTACATAACTTAGGTATATATTGCGGATTTCTATTGTGTTTTCTCTATGTTATTATTGTGTTCCGCTTGTGTACCAATTTATAAATATATGAATAAATAGATACTTAGCTGCATTTTCTTTTTATAATATTTTCCAAGCTTCAGATTCAAAAATTCGCTCCGACAAATTAATTCAAATCTCAATAAAACGCACCTATAAAACCTCTTAATACACCGTTATGAATCCATAAATAGACGAATATAGTCAAAAGGCAAGACAAAGAAAGTTCACAGAACTCTCCAGGCACAAATTCATCACAACCGAAGTGACAGGCGCCGAGAAAAGTAAAATTAACGTCGCATTTATTACGAAGGCTGTCGTAATTCCTGACAGGGATAGTGTAACTCCATTTTAATTTGATATAGTGCGTGCTTTTGTATTTATTTTATTGACTTGCATATTTTGTTTAGTTTTAATAGTTGCGTAGGTTTGTATTTTTGTTGGTCTGGGACTAGACTTAGATGTAATCAGCTTACATTAAAACTACGCATGTAAATTAACAAAACAATGTATTATAGAAAAGTATTATAGTCTCTTTATGTAAGATGTTATTACACTATTGGTGCTAGCTAAATGTAATATATTCCATGGGATACTTATATCTGTGTATGCTCCATTAGTACCTATGTTATATACCTTTAGTAATTTAGAGTTTTGGTATTATTGTAGTTTTAATTTGGTTTAATTAAATGAACCTAAATGTTGTCAGAAATAGGTATATAGAGTAAAATAATAATCCAAATTCTTCATTAATTTCAAGTTTTTAACTGAAATCGCAGCTTAAACTTTATGGAATCTAACAGTAATTGCTCTTTTAAATCACTACACAAAAAACACGATTATTTTTAACAACAACAGTGGCGCTTTAGTCTAAGCTGATAATTAGAAGCCCATAGGGTGAAATTAGTTCCAGTTTGAACCGCATGATAAGATAAAGTTGTAGCATAAGTTTTATTTTTAGGATGATTCATGGCTCACAATCCGAAGCCCGTGCCTCGAAGCTAATTAGAGATGTTGACGTACGCGTCAGGCACATTAGGCGACCGATCCGACTGACAAGTAACTCATAATCGAACTAATGTGTTAAGGCTGCTTCATACTATTGACGGGACGAGATATTATTATTATTTATTAAAATTTCGGAAAAAACTGGATCAAGCAAAATTGTTGTAATGTTCTCCTCTAACAAGAACTTTCTAAAAAAATTTAGATAATACTTAAACCTAACTTAGAAAACTGTTTTCTTTAAAAATGTACTTGATTTATTAGGACACTTAAAAGACTAAGGACAGATTAGTTGCCACCAATTGTAATTACTATATAAATTCCATCACAATAATAATATTTATGCTAAATGTGATCTTGTGCCTCCGATGATTGATTTACTATTAAAAGTAATTTACATTTTATAATTAATATTACTTAGCTATACCTATACGTAATCTGTGAACATATTTGAAGTAGAAACCCTATATTTTATGATATGTGTACATTTAATTTGTAGATCTTTTATATAAAAAATAAACCCATAAACCAAAATAACCCATTATGTAAGGGCCTTTACACGGTGGCACAATCTTTAAAATTCAAGCCTCGACACTTTCATTCCAACTTACGATTTAAAATCAACGGTTTAAAATATTTCTCTCCAATATGGCGCCAATGCACTTATTTAATCGTGTCTCATGTTAAGTAGCTAGCTTAGGAACTGACTTGACATTTTAATTTCATGGTAAATTATCTTTTTAAAGCTTCTTATTTACGAATAAAGTAAAGATGTAAAAACTATAAACCTACTTGAGCATAATATGATGTGCTTAATGTCAATGAGTTTACTATAATAAACTACAACTCTATTAACATAGACAATTATCTATTGCTAACTAGGACGTAAATAGAATGCTAACTAGCTACCTTTCCTTCCTGCAGGTTACTGTACTGCAGTGCAATTAAGAGACAAGGGGTAAGTTGAATCTATTGAAAGATGGTACCACTATTTCAATGAAATCTCACAAGCACGTTAGTTACGTTAAGAATGTTGTGTCACTCCGAGATTCTATCCATTATGAAAGTTATTGAAGGACATAGATAGCTAGGCAATATTGATATGTACATACGTACAAGTAAGACTCCAAAATCTAACTTCACTGTTGTAGTCAAAACTGGATTATGAAATATTCTCAATGTACTAGCACTAGTAGAGCATATTTTATGAAACAGATAGTAAATGATTTACAAGAATTTGACTTAGGAATTCTGTCGGGTTCATACAACATTGTGTATTCAATCAAAAGTTTGAACCATTCTATCTTAGAAATATAATAGACCAGCCACAATTCAGCAGATGCGTAAACTTTACAATAGGTAAAAAGAAACGTAATCCGTAGAATTGACAACCAGGAATCAGCTGTTCGGCGCGGCCATGTTTGAAAGAGTTTTTTTTAGTTTCATCCATCGGAATGTAGGTGACATCTGCCAGTGCAAAAACTTAGTAAGAAGGTGGTATTACAAAGTGTATAGGTACCAACGAGTAATTGTAATAGAACTAACGATAGTAGTTAGTTTATTAAAAGTAATATAGCTAAAAATGTTTTTATTTCATTGTGTGTGACACAAAATCTCATATGACCTTTTTCAGGTAGATACTGGTTAGAGCAATTCACAATCATCGCTTCTTTAATCCTTTTTAGGATAATTAAGGATCAAGTGAGCATCATGAATTGAGTAATGATGTTTTTAAGTATCTCCTAATTTGCTTGGGCCTGATAGTCAGGACAGCTACTGTCATAATCAGCATTGTATTGTATTGTCAGTACATATATGTTACAGATGTTAAAGCTTCGGTTTTAAAAGGAGGTTACATAGCATTGTTTTTTTTTCTAACAGCAAACGCAAAGCAAGCGAAGAATGATTTGAATATAACCGACCGTATTAATTCAAAACATCTCCAAGCCAATAAAAGCAATCGTGCCTACATTATTTACCTAACAAAGATTTGTGTCACAAAAACCCATATCAACCGCCCTCTTCATCAAAGAGGAATCATCAGAAATATTTCCAAAGTAAACAATGAGCCTGTATGGACACGACTCGTGTGCATGATAGATGCCATAAATAAAAAAACGTCCACGGAGGTTTAAAACCTTTATGCTTGGCTCCAAATTGATTGAGTTCTTTGTACCACCAAAAATGTTTGTTTAAAAAAAAAGCGAGATTCGTGAAAGATATTAATAATGAGTAAATATTTTTGTGACTTTAACTTGTTGCCTACTTCATTGAACTAGAAATGACAGATTTATAATATGATTTATCTCTAACTTCCTTCAATCCACCATTCCACCAATCTATACTATCTAACTTCCACCAATATTAATACTAATAAACCCATAAAAAAAAAGAATGATAATAATAGCAGGTTAACAGAATGCTTATTTAAAAGCTCTCTTTCTGACTTATCGAATGATGCTTTAAAACCAATCTAAGACTTATTTACTATTTATTGAAGCTTCGTACCCCTTTGACACAAACCAACACTTCTTTTGTCTCACTAACCAGACAGTAATTTAATAAGTGAGGAAGACTATATTAAATTATACTCTCTTTATTTGTTTGTGAAAACTAACTACCCCTTCCTAGTCTGGGACGTAAAAAGAATGTTAACTAGCTACCGGTCTTCCCGGAATATCTTAGACGGCGACTAAGGAACTAAGGGTAAATTGAATTCATTGGGCTAGCAACCCGTCACCGATGTTCTATATGACATCACATCACCAATATTAATGCTAAAAAGTGTTTTTTTGGATATTATATCTCCGAGATTCTGTCCTTTGTGTTTGTTGATTATTGTTGATGTATATGTATGTATGTATTTTTATTTACATACTATGTAAAAGAGCCCTAATTCTGACACCAAGGAGGTCGTATTGAGCAATAATAAAATAAAAAAATAAATAACCTCTTTCGTCGTCTGGCGGTTTCCGTTAAAATCGAAAACTGGCCTCAAACAGGTTACTTGTCCGTTAAAATCAGCTGCTTGACAATCAGGTTCCTACTTTTCGTGGGCAATAATTTGTCAGAGTTATATATAATTGTTGTTTGACTAAGGCTTTTTGAGGGTTTGTGTGTGTAAGAATTTGTAGTGATATGGTTGTATATGAGCTAGTCTGAGTAATGCTTAAAGGTTGTGGTAAATAATGAAAGAGGGTGAATATTGTAATGTGAAAAAAGTTAGATGTAAAGTTTTCAAAATAGTGGATATCTGAGTAAAACTGAACCTTCTGATTACTCCAAAAGAATTAACATTAATAATGATAATTATAGTACATATATAGTTATTGGTACAAGGAAAAATATTCAGGTCTAAGTAAACGCAAATTTTCAGAAATAAGTGAAAAATTATTTCATATATGATTGTTGCAGTTTCAAACATTCAATTCATTACTATTATTATACACTTTGAAAGCCAAACTTTCTTTTTTTCTGTAAATTCTGTCCAAAAATCTTTCGATCAATTAAGCCGCGTTTAAACTGACATACAAACTCACATTCACTCAGACAGAATAAATTCACCGATGACATTATTGCGAAGGAATTCCTTAAGTCTGCGTCCGCTATTAGCCTGCAGTGAACCTCGGTATCTGGCACTACTGAATTTATTCAGGTCTTTCTAATAGAGCATATTAATGTCAGATTTCGATTGATCTATAATTTTTTTATTGGAATTAGTCTCGTGCTTAAACTTGAATAGCTGCATATTTTGTGTGATTGGGACCTAGAATATCGTAGGATATATGTACATATTTAGTGTAAAGTTCATGAACCTATGAACTTAACACTAAATAGAAAAAAAAGGATTGAACGACTAAATAGAAAAAAAAGGATTGAACGAACAATGACGATAATATCTGATGCTCTTAAATTGCTGTACATATTTGTGAATCTTTGTAAATTGGCGATACAGGATTTAAATAACCGTATATCTGTTAGTCTCTATTTTTGAAATATTTCAGTAAATGTAAATACCTTTATATTTAAAATATTTCAAATCCTCTTTTAATATTAATGTCTATTATTTAATTCGTAATTAATTCCGCAAAGAAAAAAGAATAGCTAAGTCTAACTAATTTACAATATATACCAATTTCCGGTTTTTAATTAAATGAGTGTATGTACTTTCATAAAAGACAAAATAAACCACAAACAGAGCAATTTAAAAGGCTCAGTAAAATAACGAATAGTTCAGACAATGGGTGCTAAAAGAGTTATTTGAACTAAAAGATACGTTTTAATGACACTCGGGGCGAAGGTTGACAATAAAGTGCCATAAATAAGAATGAGATGGTCTTTCTTATGAGTCAGTCTTTCTAAGTAAAATGTACTTGAAGCCCGTATGCTTACAAAGTACAAGGGACGTGGTTTCATTTTGTTTTTTAATAAGTTTCAATGTTTTATACAGAAATAAAGTAATGTAGAATATTTTGATAGTGTCTTGTGTATCAAGATGTATTATAACATATTATAACATAAAAGAAGCAAAACTTATTATAATATTTTGTAAATGATTTTGCGTAATTTATTAAAAGCTTAATTTATTATAACTATGTCGGCAGTAACGGTATATTTCGTGGTTTTCATATCATGTAAGTAGATTTTATTCATAATTATGTTCTGTAATAACCCTTTCTAGAATACCCAAAGAAATGAATGACAATATCGTTTGAGTCACTTTTTTAACATCACTATGGACTGGAACTATATAATTCCTAGAAAACTTTCTGATCCTATTCTTTGAATACACCAATATTCCAAAAAACAGATTCTCTTTCACTGACTTTTTGTCCATACTTAAACTGTAAAAATACCTCAATAACACCGCTATCACTTAGTTAGGGTAACGTTTAAGAATGTTTTTATCCCTGTTCTTTGTTCCTTTCATTTTTCCAGTTATCGTCTCAATGGAATTTTGAGGTTTTGACGTAACCTCCTTGTCTTTTGTCAATTTGTCTATGGACGATAAAAAGACTGCCCTATCTCTGGTTTACGACCTCAATTCATTGCCTCCAATCTCTTCTACGTAACTATAATCACGTATCAGTTAAATGATTTATAAACGTCATTTTTAAGTCATATATTTTTAAGTCGCATGTTATACCTGATGATTTTCGATGACATAGAAATGGATGTTATAGACCTGTTTGGTATAGTTACTCTCTAATATGTTCTAAAATAGGAAAATTAAGAAATAAGACAAACTTCTTGCAAAAAAATATAGCTTTAACTAAAATTTATGAACCGAAGCATATGCCCTTTTTGTTGCGATGGGCCGCCCTGTGGTACAGAAGAATTTGGAGTCACCGACCACCCAGGCCTATTGTCATAAACGCTTGACAACATTAACGATTGGGATATGATTTATATCTGAGGGACCAATCACGGATTTAGAGGTCCGAGGGCCACTTAAACGGTGATTGACGGTGACTTAATGATAATGACGTCCAGTTAAGACCAATATACGTCAAGGGTAATGAAAAATTTGGCCGCATTTCTATAGACGAAATTACTCATCACTTTATTGAGTAAGAGCTTTGTCAATTTAAATTACGTGCTCGTGAAACGAACAATAATTGTCAGCTCAATGTTTTTTTCTTAACAAACCACATCTTTATTGGGTAGTAGATGTTTTGTGTTATTTTGTGACAGACGAAATCTTTATTATTAAGTAGGTTCTTGTATATTTACTAAATGATGTGCATTGCTCTTGAATATAAATTAGCGGCACACACAAAATGTAAAGTAAAACTTTCGTTTCAGGTAAAAGTAAATACGATCTTTAATACGATTAGCAACTTCGTTATGACTCATCGAGTCGGTGTGTTTGTTTATTCGCGCACCGTTTGCCAAACAAATACCCCACACGACACAAAACAACAATACACAAACAGATTCCTTGAAAAAACCACCTTTCCATTCTTTATTGATACCTCTACAAACGTCGATAATAAACTGTCATCGTGTCACCGAAATCATTTGTCCTGGATACGCCTAATTTATGCCGAGGGCCGTCTGAACAAACATATCCGAATGCACCATCCAAAATAGAAGACACAAATCACCCGCGCATCTTTCAGCTTACGAACAATGGCTGTAACGTACCTGTATATCACTTACTGGCTTATGACTGACAGGGGAATGCAATACATTCTAAGCCTAGTCTCAAGGGTTGTACAGTTTATTTTGGCAATACCTCTGACGTTATTGATGACCTTGTCAATTTGACACAAGTACACACGAAATGCAACCTTAAACTTGATATAGTTAAAGTTGATGTTGAAAAGCATGCAACTGTTGGAAGCAAAGATCAGCGGGAGAGATTTCGGCTCGATTGAGACGCGTTATATCCAGGAAAGAGGCAATGTTTATTTGAATGTTACCGAATGTTTCGGTGTGTCAAACACGGTTTAATTCCTTTGCAAGATCGCTATCTACGATAAATTCTTTGACACTCGCCCGAAAGGGTCCCTGACTGTGTGTGGCATCATCTAATGTGAACCGATCCAAAAGAAATAGGAGTCGGCAATAAATTAGTGCCAAGTTTAATTTGGTCTTGTTTATTATATTGAGACGAGTGATTTTATGGGTTAAGTTTCGAATTCGGATAATTCTGTCGAATACTTTGTTAGTCTTTCAGTTTTACGTTGTTGGAATGGGCTCTTAAAGTAATTAATTGACGATCCTGAAATGCCATTATAGTAGATTTAGAAATAGGGTTTATGTCACTTTTAATGTTGTCTCTTAATTTTACACTTGAGGATGATCAGATAAGTACATTAACATCACTAGTCGATCAAATAGTTTGATTATGAATAAATTAATTTTACCCCCATTTTTTTTAAAAGAATTACTTATGAATAAGCTCAAAGAATACACTATCGTAATAATTTGCTATAAGTACATTAGTGAATCATTATACTAGAGAAAAAGGATCGCTCTTATTTCCCACTTATTATTACCTCAACAATTGAATAGAATCGTTACTAATTCCTATTCTAAAGCTTCCATTTAAGTCAACTTTCACTAAACCATAAACAAAACGGGAACGCTTGGCAAATCCCTTAAAAAACCATGCATCGATATTATCAAGCACCCGCTGAGAACTATAGAATCCTTTGTTCACCCCATCACTATCAGTATGTGACGAAACAATTTGGCCACACTATACTGTCAAACAGTTGTCTAACAATAACTGAAGGTATAAAAAGTTCCTGTAAGGAGCGGAATAAATGAAAGGAAACCGACTTCTTTTGAATGTAAAGGGAATTGAAGGACATTATTAGACCAATTGAACTAGCCCCTTGCTAAGTACATTCAAGACTTGTGTTAATGTATTAGTCAACGTATATTTAAGAAATATTCACATAATATAGATGGATAAATAATTATAATATAGCATATATAATAAAGGACAAGACTGGAAAGCACAAAAAAGAGTAGTTCTTAACTCTGCCTCGGGACCTCACGATTATCGTTCAGACCAATCGCGCCAAGGTCGTCAAATGACTGTGAAGTGAATGATGGACGTAAATAGATAATTACAGTTATCGCGTAATGGTAACTCATAAATTATAAGATCTGTAGGGATCTGTGAGAAATAGGAGATTGCTTTAGGTACTAAGCAATAACATGAATGATCTTAAAATTATTACGCAATTCTGAGTTATGATTTGTTCTCTCTACATTTTCTGGTATTTATGGAGGTTTCAATTTACTGTTAGAGAAATTAACCAGAATTTCCTGTAGGTATTAAACTATGCACTAAGCTATACTATTACTATAACTATTCATGCAGCAGGTATTTCATATACCTACCTAACTACCTAAGCTACTAATACCTACCTAATATTAGAATTCATGAATATACCTAAATCAACTTTGAATATGACTTACTTTGGATTATAAGTAAAAATCTTCTAACCTAGATTTGACACTAGTTCGGAAGTACCTACTAAATATTGCCTACTAACATATAAACACAAATTTCTTTATCAACAATAAGCCTTCTTTAAATTCGTTAAAACGGGTAGTGACAACAAAAGTTCCAAAAGCCAATAACAATGCATACTAAAAACTACAGAACCCGTAGCGAATTGGGACATAAGACCAAATTAACGATTTGCAGTATGAAGCTTAAAATTGCATAGTTTTGTAACAAAAGACATTGGAAACTATTGTCGTTATTTTGGATAAGTAAAAAGGTAGTAGTAGTAATTATTCAAGGAAGGTTTTTCAATTTCAACCCAATTAAACTTAAAAGAAAGGAAAATTCTTATGGTAGGTATATTCTTAAGGGTATTAAGCTTCTCAATCACATTGAATTTTAAGATGAAATGGTTTTGGGGTAAAAGTGAAGGATCGAATCAATAAATTAATGGAGGAAAAAGTTGGATCGATATATTTGTGTGTGTTTAAATTACAGATCTTGAAATGTGAATGTGAAAACACGGATAATTAAACAATGGTGATCATTACTTATCGCTATGTCACCTATCGACAAAAATCTAAATAGGCGAGGTTAGGTTAGTATATGATAAGCAACGTGAACTGCCAGAAGCAAATCTCTTTTGTAATAGTTGATTACAGTTGACTAATTATTATCCGTGTTTTCACAAATTGCCTAGGTTTTTTTCAAAAACCAGAAATGCCAAATTAACCTGCCACATATAGACAAGTTGTGAAGTGTATGCAATGTACTAAGACCTTGTTATTTATTTATGTTTATTAAGCCTATTAGATAATAAAAACAACGTATTCTACACTTAAGTACGTACCAACTAATTTACTTAAGTAGGATAAAACAGTAGTTTTTCCAATTTTTCACTATCACCCAACTATTTCCTACCACGTAAATTACGTAAGGCCTCATAAACTCCAATACCATGTCATAGAATTCGGTCGTAAACCGAATGAATTTCTCGAGTGAATTCCAGAAAATGACAGATCTGTTTGAACGAGAGAGGTGTGACGAAAGAGGTTTTATTGTCGTACTTTCTTACTGTTGTTAGATAACACTATATAGTGGATAGTATAGGGTGTTTTGTAGAGAATGTATGGTTAAGTATATGTATGAAATGGATGTTTGTATTTAATGACATTGTTTTATGTTACGTTAACTAATGAAGAAGTGAGATCGATTATTAAGTTATATTTGACAGTCTCGTTATATCTGTTACTATATGTTACTACAACAAATTACAAATTATCAATTATATTATCTGTGTTATCAATTACTTTTCCACTATAAAATATTGTCATTATTAGTAAAACTATAAGCAAGAATTTTTTACTCATTTATTTAAAGGTGATTAAGAATCATAGTGTTTACTAAGATATATACACATAATTCTTTGTACTTAATGAATAAGCAAATGGTTTCTCAGAATTTTAATTATTTCGTAATCAACTATTGCGAATATCAGGATATTCATACAAATTATTCATACACCTACCTTTCTTTCGTTAACTCTTTCCTATCCATTTATTACTTTTAAGACTACTTTTAACTAATTACTTAACATAAGTGGATACAATAGTCTTACAAAATAAGTAAGGTATATCCATTGACATTTAAAACACTAACACATCCTCTACAAATCTCTAACATTCAATGCTGGTGGTACTTTGTAGTAGGTACTGTCGCCGAGAAAAGTGTTTGGAGCAAACATTCATTACATGTCAACTGGATAGTCAGAGGACACTACTGTTAACAAGTGTCACATCACTCGGTTAAGAGCTTTTAAGTCTAGAAACCGACCACCCAATGTGTTTTGTATGTTTAATTCATACGTACATACATATATTCACGCCTCTACGACCCTAAGAAGATATGTAGAGACAATCGATCGCCACCTGGAACGGGTGACAAATCTCTCTTGCTTCACTCACACCCATTAACCTTCTCATACATGCTCTTATGTTCTTCACTACGTACACACGCCTTGCGAAGAATGTCTTCAATTTCATCTGTATAAGTTCTAAGTAGCCTACTCCGTCCAACTCTACCTTCCACTTTGGCTTCATAGATTCCTTTTGTATCCCTGTCTGTCATGATCGGGACCCTGTCTGACTGTCTACCCATCTACAGGGAATCAGGCATGATGTGTATGTATAATTTACTATAATTTCAATTAGACACAACATATTCTAATTAAATTAAATTGTATAATATCTATAAGCAATTGCAGATATCCTGCCACAATTGTTTAGAATATTGTATATGAAATATTAAACATATTCTAAAATTTATTCGAAAGGGTAATCTTTTCATTGAATGCAAACGGTAGAGAATTTCCTAATGTGTACGGAAAAATAATGATCCGTGACTTCTGGCTAATCTTCAATGACAAAACGGCCTTGACGTATATGTAAGAAGATATATACCTCCTAGACGATTCTATTACCTAAAACTCAGTTACGGTAAGTCTACTATTCATCTAATCACTACATAGTATATAACAAAGTCGCTTTCATTGTCCCTATGTCCCTTTGTATGCTTAAATCTTTGAAACTACGCAACGGATTTTGATGCGGCTTTTTTTAATAGATAGAGTGATTCAAGAGAAAGGTTTATATGCGTAATAACATCCATTAAATAGTGGAGTAGGCTATATATTTTATACGTGTGCGAAACCGGAGCGGGTCACTAGTATTCTATAATTCAAGTTCCTTTTACCTATTCGTCATAACAAATATCTTTTTATATTCTCTGCTGGCTACATTCCACCCAACACCCTACTGCACCTTAAAGTTATATCCTTAAAACGCCGCGACAGCAAACCGCAAACTATAATAAACTTTAAATACCCGCTACTGAAAATAAGGTACTAAACAAAAGCCTACAACAAAGGGAGCCAAGTTTAAAAGCGGCAATTTGTGCATATTCTCTATGGCAACAGATGTCGGTAAACCAATGGGTACTAAATATAGCAATACAATTGAATTGTTTCAAAATTGAATTGTTGTGCTACTGTTTTGCAGTTTTTGCGGTTGGCGGATTCCAAGTCTCAAGGGGATATTAAAAGTAAATGCCGCCAAAGAAGAGAAAAGGTGCGTATTATATACGACTGTTATCTCGTGAGGGTAGGCAGAGGTTGGGTAATTTATGTGTGATGTTATAATACAGATAGATAGGTATGTCACATCTACTTGAATACCTGCAAACTTTTTACTCTTATGTCACGATAGCCCACGTGGCATTTCTGGAATCTCTTTCATAAGAATGAATTAGAACTTGGGAAAGACAATTATATCTGCTAGGGCTCAATTTAGCATTATTATTACGATTGTAATGTTACTCGTAAATGGAACATAGGGGACAGGTTGCTAGTCCATCGCCCAATAAATTATATTGACACTTCATCCCTTGTTATCTCCTACGATATGCCACAAGAACGGCAGCTTGTTAACATTCTCTTTACGTCCCTTTACACAGGACGTATAGGGCATATGTTAAGGTCGATAAAATTGTGATTCTATCGATCTCTGTATATTTATGTACGATAAAATGGTGATTAGCGTGAAGCGTATGTATAATAGACAAAGATCTCAAAAGATTACTGTTAGCCATACCCTGAGTCATCTCTTAAGGAGTGGTGACTTGGTCTTGAATCTTACCTGAAAAGAAAAAAAACAAGTTTAATACATAAAGCATACATATTCAAGTCTCTCTTATGAGACATAGTACTCCAAGGTTACTTGTAGCTACTACTATACTGTACTACTGAGTATTGGTGACAGGTTGCTAGCATATCACCTAAAAATATTTTTCTTATAACTAAGTATACTTGCATTCTTCGACATATCCGCTTGAGCATGTACCAATGGAAATGAACTATTATGAATTTCTATGTACATTTACGTAATGAAAATACATATGCATAATGCATCGAATCCTACGGTGAGCGAAAATATCGTGAGGAGACCTACCTGTTCCACGAACAGGTAATAGTTAGTACTTGTAAATGGCAATATGGCTTACCACCTGTCACATTGAGTACTGGCTGTCTGGTATGTGGGTTTGAGGTTACCATAGAATTACTACCTTCGCGAGTGCGGAGATGGACACCTGAACCTCTGACTACCCCGCAAGGGTTAGTGGTCGTGAACGCGTTTGTCTTTTTGTATATATTTATTATAGATAATTATGTATTTCCATATGTGCGTAAGCATTGTAAATCATATAGGAACTCTACACAAACAATTGAAATTAATATCGAAGCTCGCGGAACAGGTTTTGCAAGCTCCGTGAATGAACTAGTCTTATTTTGCAAGCCAAACCAGTGCTGAAGACCTGTAATGTGGCTTAAAAGCTAGGTATACAGAGGTCAGATTATACTGGCTTTGGATCGCAAGGGGTATTGAACGACCTTCCCAGTGAGACGTGTCTATGACCGTTTTTTGTCGTGTGAAAAAATATTGTTTTTCTAGAGTAAAAAAGTTATGTGGTAAAAAGGTTTAATATATATATATATATATATATATTACTTAAATATACGTTGACTAGTATCCTTAACACAAGTCTTAAATGAACTTACCAAAGGGCTAGTTCAATTGGTGTAATAGTGTCCTAAATACAAACAAAAACAAAAACAAACGCATTCACGACCATTAACCCTTGAGGGGTAGTCAGAGGTTCAGGTGTCCATCTCCGCATTGCGAAGGTAGTAATTCTATGGACACCTCGAACCCACGTGTTAACCAGATAGTCAGTACTCAATGTGACAGGTGGTCAGCCATGTCGCCGTTTACAAGCACTAACTATTACCTGTTCGGGGAACAGGTAGGTTTCCTCACGATGTTTTCCCTCACCGTTTAATTCGACGCATTTCGTAAATGTGTTTTTATTACGAAAATGTACATAGAAATTCATTAAAATTCATTTCCATTGGTACATGCTCAAGCGGGGTTTGAACCTGTACCCACTGATACAGAGCCAAGCCCCAAACAACTGAGCTACGTCGAATTAAATATTATTATTATTATTTATTATATATTTAATTCTCATCGTAATGACTATTTTTTCATGAGAAAATGTTCATGAGTTATATTTATTATGCTTATGTTGAATAAATTAATTAAATTTCATTTTATGTCGTGTAATATTGGCATGATTCGTCAATATGTTTTTGTACCATTTAATTCTACCTAGTCCTAAAACGACAATAGTTTATTATCTACAAACGGCATTGGAGTAACTATTACCTGTTCGGTGAACAGGTAGGTTTCCTCACGAGGTTTTGCTGACCATAGAAATTTATTAAACTTCATTTCCAATAGTACAAACTTTGGCGGGATTTCAACCCTGTACCCACTGATACAAAGCCAGGGCCCAAACAACTGAGCTACACCGAATATCCTTTAGTATCAGCTGGTAAGTACAAAGGACAAGTTAAAGCATGAGTGAGACAAGGTCGTTGATAGAGCTTACAAACAAGTTACGTAGATTTCATGTTTCAACTTGTCTTACATTATAACGAAGCCTGAGAAAGGTTTCAAAAGACATACAAAGTGTATCGGATAGTTAGATACACTTTAAGCCAGTGTTGTAAGAGAATAGAGTAGATTGGTAGCTACTTGGAGTTATATGGTGCTTAGCATTAACATTAACACTAGTATACTTAATTTAAAAAGTCTTTACTATAGTCACAGATAATAAAATACTACAGTATATAAAATACTATAGAATATATAGCTATAGTGTGAAAAGGACATACTTGTAATAGTTTTTCAGAATTTTTTAAATGGTAGTAACGGGAAAGATATTGTTATGTTATGAATAAAAGGCATAACTATGTATTTCTAAATAGAAAACTTTACTGTTCATCTTACGGTGATGGATTACTATATTTTATTTACTTAAAGCAAAAGGACTATATCAGCAAATGTCAACAAAATATGAAGAATTAATAATTCTTATAGATGTTTACTATTTAATGAAATATACATACATATGTACACATATTCACGCCTCACGAGATCGGCAGATACTATCGATCGCCTCCTGGAACGATTCTGACAGATCTCTCTTGCTTTACTCACACCCATTATTAACCTTCTCATACCTGCTTTTCTGTTCTTCACCCTTATTAATTATTTTTATTGAAATATGCCATTTGAATGCCTAAAACATACCAAAAAAATCAAATAGAACAATGTTAAATCACCTAAAAACATTCATTAACGTATTCCAAAAGTCTAAAACCATTCCGAATCCCCAAATAACCATACCGACTTTAAACCTGTAACATTATCTTCTATTTTTACCTAGCAGCCTGTCAATCTGTTTTTGGCTTTTTGTCTATTTTAATGAAGCTTTTGGCTCCATGCCCAAAATGAGATGGAGACTATCGGAAGTCATAAACCATAATTCATTACTGCACTCGCTTTCAACAGAAAAATATTCTGTAAACATTATCGGACTTGGGTGGGAGGGTTTTAAACGTAAGAGTATAGCGATTAAATAATCACTACATAATATAAAACAAAGTCGCTTTCGCTGTCCCTATGTCCCTTTGTATGGTTAAATTTTTGATACTACGCAACGGATTTTGATGCGGTTTTTTTAATAGATAGAGTGATTCAAGAGGAAGGTTTATATGTATAATAATATCCATTAAATAGTGGAGTAGGCTAAACATTTTATAACCGTGCGAAGCCGGAGCAGGTCACTAGCAATGAATAATTTTGACCAATTATATACAAAAACAAACAAACGCGTTCATAATCAGTAACTCTTGCCAGGTAGTCAAAGATTTAGCTCTCCGCAATCGTGGAGGTAGTAATTCTATGGCCACCTCGAACCTACGTGTTGATCAGATAGTCAGTACTCAATGTAACAAGTGGTCAGCCATGTCGCCATTTACAAGCACTGACTATTATTACCTGTAATTCGGGGTACAGGTAAGTTTCCTTACGATGTTTTCCCTGACCGTAGATTTAGGTGCAGTTCACAAATGTAATTTAATATACCAATTATATACATTGTACATACACATTAATTATATATTGTACAGTTTGTTTTGGTCTTGACGTAACTTAATTGTCCGTTCTATATTCTGGGACTTATCCTGACACGACTTGGTTAAACTTGAAAAGAATAGAGCCAAGGAACCAGTTATTAAAGGGCGATGGACTGAAAACAACATATAAATTACTGAAGTAATTCAGCCTTATACATGTTACGACATGTAGTCGGGGTCCTAATTACATTTGGATAGAATTGTGTTCACAGACAACTATTTGAATCAGGTTCCTTTATTCCAAATTCTATACCAAAATTAACAAGCATTCTACTATTTTAATTATTACTATTATAAATATAGGTACACTAGAAATCTTGAAGTCTTTTAAACAAAATGCTTCTTAGCTGCCGGTCTTCACGGCATGGCGTAAGAAGCGACTAAGGGACTAGGTTCAACGGAATCTACTGGGCGATTGCCTAGCAATATGTCACCATATGTCCATATGTCATCATTAGCCTCATATTCATGCTAAAAAGTGACATTGGAGATTTTACTGTGTGTACCGAGGTTATTTCCACTCCGAAAGGAATTGCAAAACATGAATGTATATATAAGTCTCAAAATAATTAATGAGTCTTTTACACAGAATTATTTACATTTATTTACTCATTTAATATTATGAATTAAAACCCTATCAGCTTATGTTTGTGCCACTCTAGAGACCGAATAGTCTAAGGTAAACACATCTGTAAAAGGTAGTTTGAACTTGGATCAAAGGGGTAGGTATCACACGAAATATCCAAAGTTAGATAAAAGATACAACAAGAATATGTTAAGTTTAACATCAGAAGGTTATCAAGTGCAACTAAATATAAAACTTACGTAGACATACACATTCTTGTATGTTTTAGTCCCTTTAGGGAAGTTGTAATGTGAGTAATACAGAATATCTATGATTGTTGGTTAATCTTTCACCTAATAAGATCAATTAACCATAGTTCTTTAAAATGCTAAATATCTGTCATTGTAGCAAGGCATATGTTAATAGAACCTATTATTAGGCGATGGTCTATCAACCTACCACCAACATTCCATACTAATCTCATTATGACTCGAATACTAATGTTTAAATTAACCGAAAATATAGTATTAGGCCACCGAAGTTTTTTTCCAAAAAGACAAGACTGTATGCATATAAATAGTACGCATGTAATCAACAACAATAATATAATCAGTTAGATATACGTACATACATACATTCAAGTATACTCTCTACTATTTCAAGCATCTAGCTTACTGTGCTATGCAGTTTACAAAAAAAATAAATCAATTTATAAAAGTGTTACTTCAAAGTACATACATACACGCTACGCCCGATTACCTATAGAGTGGTAAGCAGAGGCGATCTGTTGCGATCCTGAAAATCACTTTCGCTACATTGACACTCAAACACACTGTAATATTAAAGCAAATAAAAATTCAACGAAAATATATTAGACTTCCAAAGTCTTGTCAAGTAGAAAAGACAACATGAGAATCATATATAACAAATAATTTAAAGACAATAATGACTTAGATACATGTACATATAGAAAGAAACCTCGTCACTAAAGCCTTGTTAATTAAGGGCATACTACACGATGTTGGTTGGAACGTGGCGGCCACCTTGAAAACAGCTGCGCTGGCAGCTGCAGCGATCGAGACAGTACCAATCTTTGTTTTCTACTCTCTTTTAAAGTTCACACTATGTGGTTCGAGAAAATTAAGTTCATTTTATATGTGATTATTATGTAGTCAGATTTTGATGTTATATATGTGGTATGTAAGAAATAAGTTTATAATAGTGTAATAAGTATGCAATTTAGTGATAAGTTCAAAAAGGGAGATGTTAATAGAGACAAACGGAAGTCAAAATTCTGGATATGTATGGTTTGATTATTGAAGAAATTCTAAATCTAATGTCTCATCTGCTTTCACGTGACTGTAAAATACATGAAATACCTATGATTAACTTCGTAAATACCACTTTCCTCTCATATGATTATTAGCTTACATTTTATAACAAATAAGTTATGTTTCAACTCTGTACTTTAAATAGTTATTTTTCTAACAGCGAGCGACTTATATAAAGATTTTTTTTAATACTCTTCCATATAATTACGTACTCGTTTATTTTAGTAAGTCTCAAAGCTTCTTAGCACCTTAAAACGTATCACATCAACGTATACTACACACAAATATTTTCAACAAAAACCACCTAGTGTGAACCAAGCCCCACACACCTTTAGCCGAGTGTTTGTTTTTTAAAACAAAAGCGGCCGATATGCAGCACCTTGTATAAGGCAGCGAAAGTGCAACACCCTGTATACTTATCAGAGAAATTAAACTTGTTTGCATAGCTTACTGTAATTGAAGTAAAGATGGCGGTAATTACATGTATTGGGGAGTTTTAAGGTCGTATGGTAATTTGTAAAGTGTTGAATGAGAAAATAAATGGACAAACAAAAAAGGACAAACGCGTTCACTACCATCAACCCTTGCGCGGTATTCAGAGGTTCAGGTGTCCATCTTCACAATTACGAAGGTAGTACATCTATGGCCACCTTAAACTCTGGTCTGTCCGGATCGGGACAAATGTGGATCCTAGATCTCTGTCTACCTCTTTACAGGGAATCAGACGTGATGTGTATGTATGTATGATATCAACTTACCTCTCTAAAGGTGCCCAATGTACGTATGTATGAATACTAAATTGAAAATTAAAGAACCGGGGTCAAGACAAGAAATTATTTTTAAAATAGATGTTATCTTAA
Organism: Leucoptera coffeella; assembly: GCA_030578115.1. Lineage (NCBI taxonomy): Eukaryota > Metazoa > Arthropoda > Insecta > Lepidoptera > Lyonetiidae > Leucoptera > Leucoptera coffeella. The sequence goes on along the minus strand of JAMBLF010000059.1, from coordinate 352,371 downwards.
TAGTTTCAGATAACGTTGTACCTACATATAGTACTAAAATAACTGATAATTATCATAAGTATGTAAGACAGAAATAACTTCTTCTTTACATACACAGAAATGTTTAAACATCACGCCTGTATTTCTTGTAGAAGTGGACAGAACTTCAAGGATCGCAACGGTTATTGTAGCGATATTAGCTAACCGATATTTGATAAAACGAGAGCGTGTACTGTCTACCTTGCTAAAGAAACTGGTGTGTTATATACGTGCACATCACGCCGTTATCCCAAAGGAGAGTTGGCAGAGATCATAGATACCCATTTTTCTCTATCCTGGCAAACCACTTTCGCTTCATTGATATCTACGTATACACCTCCTCATACACACTCAGAGATTATACTTAGGTACTTCTAACGCCACTTTGTCAATATTTCGTCTATCTGACTGTCTTATGTCTTATTGTCATATACATGTATGTCACTACATACATTCATGTCCTTTAATCCCTTTCGGGATAGAGAGAACCTTAAAGACACGTTAATATATCCTAGGTCACACAACATAAGCAATGGGCCTCTATTTTCATTATGGTGCATTAATGACAGGTTGCTAGCCCATCGTATATAGCTCCATTAACCCCTTGTCTCTTAGTCACTTCCTACGACTGCCCGAAACGTTCGGCAGCTAGTTAGCTTTCTTTTTACATCCCAGACTGCCATAGTACTCGTATATGTGTATGCTTTCTAAATATATGTATGGCACCAGATGTTTCCACTTTTCTACGATCGTGCATAGATAAAGGCCTAATGAGCTACGGTGCATTTAATGTTATTTTGATTAGTGTTCCTAATACACAAGACATAATATGTTTATAAACGTATACATATATGGATATGATATGTATATTCAATTACCCGAAAACTTTATTATACGTATATATATACAGTAAAATAGATTTATAAAATAATCGTATTTATATACGGGCACGTGATTTTTAATGCAAAATTAAATATATATAATAAAAAATTATCTAAGAAACTAGAAATTAAATTAAAATATTAATTCGTTGTTTTTCTTAGGTTGGATTTCACCGAATGCATAGCAAAGTCTGATTAGTTAAACAGAATTAAACTTAATCCCAATCAATTTTCGTAGTTGATTGTGATTTTCGCAAAATGGATTTCACGGTGATGTACATAATCGTGGTTAAGAAATCGCCACTTTTCGTTTTTGTTTACGCGATTTGACATTGGCAAATGTCAAAAAACGCATATTAAAAAATGGTACATTAAAAAAAGCCCTTTATTTTAATTTTTTTTAATCTATTCGCCCAATATTTTGACAGCTGCCCTAACCCGGGTTAGTCACTTTAATTGACGAAAATCGGCCAATTAAGCCGTAACCACGTTTAAGCCTAAACATGATTATTTTTGCAACGGTGAAATCAGAAAACCGTGATTAAACTCTTTAACCCACATTAGCGTGTCTTGATCATGTTTAGTAAGTTTGGTGAAAACCGCCCTTAGGCGTTTAAGGGACTGGAACGAAAGGCCCTTTTTGACGTTTTGACGCTTTTTGAGTTTTATACATGTAAACATAGTTATGTAAAGGAGATATTGCCTTACCGATGTTTATTCATGTGAAAAAGCATTAGACTTAACTATATGTATATGTACGTAAGGAGACCTTGTATTATTACATGTTACTAATTCCACAATCTATGAGTCCCCAGTCTACTAATGCGTTTTTACAAAATCGTAGCTAAATCGTTCTTCAGTTGCAGTTCTATAGCAGTTCAATGTTAAAATTTTACACTTCTCCTACCTTACTATCTTTACCCCATTGAACTACTATCGAACTGCTACTGAAGTATGAATAAACTACAATTTACCTAAAACTCATTACTTGAATTTTTTGTATGAAGTAAACCTTCAAACTTATTCCAGCGTGTATACACAGAAGTGTAAGGCACATCTAGTAACGCTCCGATGCGCCTCAGTTCAGGTTCCTTCCCCGGTGGGGGCACTTATTGAATAAACTCACAAGTTCTCCCTAATTTACTTCATTTCCGCTACTTTTGATACAACTGACGTTTTAATTGACATGAAAGAAAGGACTATACGTGGTTGGTAGATGACTATTATTCACCGACATTTGGACTTGATACATACAAGCATATACGACGAATCCTTAAATCCGTTTCGGGGTGGAGAGAACCTCGGAAATACGTATCTAAATACATCCTAGCTCACTTTAGCATGATTTTTTTGCGTATAATATCTTTTGAGGTAGTGATATCATGCAATATTGGTGACGGGTGCTAACCTATCGCTCAATAATTTTCATTTACTCCTAGTCTCTTAGTTGCCTTTTACATGCTGATTGATACAGTGAAGATTGGCAGGTAATTTTTTTATGTCCTATTAAAAAATTACTGAAACACTAGAGTCCTTTGTGGATAAAATTTCAGCTATAAGCTAAGAATATTTGTAACATCTAGTTTTTAAAATGACTTTCTTTCAACATTCAAAGAGATAGCTCCAAAGTAACGGACAAAACGTCGTAATGTATGCCCCTCTTTGTCTTTAAACATAACCTTACCTAATTTATTGGCTAACACCCTGAACACAAATCTTGAGCAACTAGTACCCTATACCTTATAATACAGCAAAAGTAATCGTCAAACAAAACATTCCTATTCACCTCATATCACCCTTGGCTCATCCATCATAGACCCTCATAACCCTTTCTCCGATAGTCTTTTATGAACGTCAAATAATACAAAATGCCTTTAGTTAATCCTTTTAACCTCCGTTCCCATGGCAACCTATCTAGGATGCGTCACCGGCGATCGGCTTTTGTTTAAATCTATTTGCATAAGAAAGAATCTGACGAATACTTTTTAGTGGGTAAACTTAGGGCGGCAGTATAGTAGGTTATGTACGAGTATGGAATATGGTACGGTGGGTATGAATATGTGAAGATCAAGAAATTGTTAGAGAAGTGTTGATTTTGTAATATTATCAAAATACTAAGCAGTTACGATCTTGCTGATATTGATATTGAAAATTTGTCATATCACGCACTAACATAACATACAAAAATAATCAAAATTATGCAAATAATATTAATATTCTTACATTATTCTTATGATAATACACGAAAAGAAATCCCTTTCAAATCTATTTCCTAAATAATAATGTGTAAACGTAATCATTTTTCACTGCGACATATTATTATTATTATACATTAAATCATTAAGATTCGTATTTAAAATCCCGCCCGCTCTATTCTCAGCCTAAGCCACTCCACACAACCTCCTCACAATAATTCATCTCCTGTATGAATACACAAATCGTATCCCTTGTTAGGGCAGGTCAGTGATCTAAGATACCCATCTCTAGTCGAAGATTAATCTCTAATTTCAATGCTTTACAAAGGACAGCTGAAGAATGCTGTTATAAAAGAGTATGATATACTTCGGGTGCATGTATGAAATAATATTATGTTCCTGTGTCTAGCTGTGCCTGCGATTTTGTCCTAGTGAAATAGTTATTTTTGGCATGATTCACCGAAATAAATCATGATTAATAATTAACGGGACTTATCGCGTAAGTTTATATATAACAAAATTACCTTTATTAACAATAATAACGGTAATTTTATTATATATAAACTTACCCGATAAGTCCCGTTAATTATCAATCATGAGTATAAATCGCGAATCTCTTAAAACGAAATAAATCAGTTGTTTTTGGTCGAATTTTCCTAAATGCGGACGAAATCACCATAAACTGGAAAAATCCAATGATTTTACCACATTTTTCCACTATTTATTCCCTAAAGGTTGTAGCGTGATATTATATAGCCTAAAATGGTCATTGAAAAATGCTCTATCTAAAACATAAAGCGATTTTCAATTCGAACCAGTACTTCCAAATATTAGCGAGTTTAAAAAAACTCTTCAGCTTTATAATATTAGTACAGATATGGGAATTTCTTTATTATTATTAGTATAGTCTGGGACGTAAAATAAATGCTAACTAAGTGCCAATCTTCTAGGGACTAGGAGTGAATGGAAACTAATGGGCCATTGCAACAAATCACTAATGTTCCAAATGACATTAGAACATCAATCAATATTCATGCTTAAAAATGACCTAGGACATATTAGTGTGTCTCCCAGGTTCTAGATACTCTAACAGGGATTTAAGAACGTAAATGTATATGTTAATTTACGTAAGATAGATAGGTATATAGAAGGTATCATTGTGTATATAATATTAAAGATGTTCGGATAATTATCGGTGATTTTCATCGCGTAGAGTTAGACGCCTACACGATCTTTTTCAATGGCAGTTGGATTTGTCATCTTATATTATGATTGTAGGATTACAAAACTGTTTACGATGTTATTGGGATAGAGTTATGAAATTGATGGGTTGGTTAAGTTTTGAATAACACGTGGATTTGAGGTCACTTGGAATTAACATCTCCGCAGTGACAAAAATAGAAAGCAAACCTCTACTGTTAAAATAGTGCAGTGAATGTTAATAACGCATTGTGTTAAATAAGATTGTGTATGTTATGTTTGATATGTTATAAATAGAAATATATTCGTATAAATATTTCTGTTCTGGAACAGGTCGCCCGCTGCAAAGTATTGGCGATAAAAAACCTAAGTCACTTTAAGTATTGTTATTACTACTATGGCTTAAATGTGAAGTATTGATAACGGTTTAGTAGCCCATCACCCATTCAATCAATTCTCCTACAAACTTATAATTATTTTACCGTCTAAGCTAGCACCCATTTAAAAAGTCACATTACATCAATTCAATCGAAACACATTACCTTCTTGCACACATACACATCTAGCATATAATAATAATATTTGGACATTATTACACCAATTGAACTAGCCCCTTGGTAAGTACATTTAAGAGTTGTGTTAAGGGTACTAGTCAACGTATATTTAAGAAATGTATACATATTATATATAGATTAATACATATATAGCATATATAATCAACGACCATACTGGAAAGCAGTAGAAAAGCGTTGTTCTTAACTCTGTCGACGGGAATCGAACCCGGGACCCAACGATTAGCGTTCAGGTCTAACCGATCGCGCCACGGAGGTCGTCAAAATTATATATGCTATATAAGTATTTATCTATATATAATAAGTATATATTTCTTAAATATACGTTGACTAGTACCCTTAACACAACTCTTAAATGAACTTACCAAGGGGCTAGTTCAATTGGTGTAATAACGTCCCAAAATATTATTATTATTATAACCATTCTCTATTGTGTCCATATCAAAGTCTATATTGATAATCTAGATCGTAAGACCCCGTGACCCTACAAGATGTGACCACGCCTACTGTCCATCTATTCTTAAGCCGACACCTAATGTACGTATGAAAGATTACTCCTGAGTACCATATGCTTTTCTGGTATTTGTTTTGTTGAGCTAGTAAAATAAAAGGTAGATTGATTTCGTGTCAGATGGTTTTTTTGGATCATGATATGAGACATGTGGTATAGTTGTTTACTTCGACTATTATTAAAGGATTGAAGATTTTTATATATAAAATAATATTTTTCAGTTTCTTGTTTTAATATTCTTAACACTGATATTCCACAACTACATAGTTACATGTAGATGATTTTATGTTGCAATGGTAGGATATAAGCATATCTATATACATTTATGTACTTTTATATGAAAAGTTGTTGACAAGTCGCTTACCTACGGTCCAATAGCTTCCTTTACTCAATTACCTTGTACACCTCCTACAATCTGCGAATATGACAACTAGTTGTCACCGTAATTTATACTAATCAAAGCAACCATATTGAATTTAATACGTGAATTCAGTTGAAGCCTAGCTGAGTCACTTTTACCAAAATTATGAATCGATATTATTAGGTATAGAGTATTATAAACAGGATGGCCTATCGTCCAATTTCCATTTACCCCTAGTTCCTCAGTCTCTTCCTACTAGAAAGGCAGTTAGTTAGCTTTGTTTTAAGTACCATACTATCACGTGATGCCTATCTGCCTTACAAAGGGCCCATATGCTCGGCGTGTCCTTATTCAACGTCACTCACGCCTGATTATGATTTGATGGACAAAACAGTCCTGATTACATAATAGTTTAATGTCCGAGATCGACTCAGATAAGCCCTTATGCGGTGTAGGGTGGCTATGGTTTTAATTATTATTAGTTATTACTTTAATGATTTGTTTATTTTCAAATATAGTAAATAGTTCATAAGTTTTTTTCTGATATGATGACTGCTCTACAACATTGTGTTAATAGTTTGTAATGTAATGTCAATAGATGTAAAAATTAAATTAGGTACATGGCATTCTAACATGCTTTTACGGCATAAAATATGAACATACTTAGTTGGATTCTTGATAGTTCGGCTGGCATATCTGACGGAATAATAAATTCCACACAGATTGTAAGAAGTTTTTTTTAGTTTATGTACGAGGAACACACAAACAGAAACACAAAAACAGTTAACTTTAACAGAAATGTGTATTTATGAGTACGTTGATACACAGTGTGTGTATGAGTGTAAATGAAGCGAAAGTGGTTTGTCAAAATCGGGACGTATGGGGATCCGTGATCTCTGCCCTCTTCTCTACATGAGTACAAAGGCACAGGCTCAAATGAAATCAAATATTCAATAAATTATAATAAAACGTTATTCAAATATTTAGTAAATTGACTCATATTTTAAATATAAACATTTAGACTAAAGCAGTTACTGACAACTCAACTTTTATACGCACGTATTCAAATATAAATACTTTACATAAAGAATTAACTTGCATGATATGCACCCTACACCAGTAATGTACACACTCGGTCACCGAGCACAAAGTTTGTCCATCAAATGAATCCAGTCCAACTAATAAATCTTTTCAATCTCATACTTATTAGAGAATAAAAAATATCAGTTCCTCAATCATTTTATTTCTCTTTTCTGTACGGTTAACGATCTCCATTCAGTGTGTAGGGTGACCATTATGCCCCGTTTTACGGGGACGTCCTCTTATGTGATTTAGGGTATGGTTACAAGACAAAATATGTAGTCTTTATTTAAATTATGTAATTGTTTTTAAATAATATTCGATACTTTTATAGTAATTGAACTGGCCTCTTGGTAAGATCATTGAAAACATGTTTTGGGTAAAGTGTAGGTATCTCGCATTATACTAAATAGTAAAGGATAGTGATATTTTTATAAGTATTTACTAAGCCATTCCTGCAGAATTAGTCTACGAGGCAACTAAGGGAATAGACATAAAAGCTAAAATCAAATATATGATTATGATAGGATAACCTAGCTTCAATTGCTGGCAATATATCGTCAACATTTCAAATCATAACTCTGAGAGTAAAACTAAATCTGACTCGAAATATAATATTTTCGAAAGGGATAGGACATGTCTAAATGCATTATAGTAAAAAACCCCATTTAATATATTTATCAAGAATCTTTTATAACCGATTGTGCTTAATAGGGGTAAAGGATTAAATTATAAATCGATGAAACGTTCCATTCCTTTGATGTAGTAATATGACACCTTTTTGGAAATAATCCCTTCACAACAAAGGGCGAGTCAATCGTTGTCATGTCATCAACAAATGCAGGGTTAGGGCATCAGCTGACAGGAGTTAGAATTTACTAAAGGGTAGATAAGATAAAATAAAAGAAAGACATTAGAAAAATATATTAATATTACCTATGTGATTCTGTAATCGAAGGATTCGCGTTTAATTTCTTACATATGATATAGTAATAAATATTAGTTTTACTGTAAAGGACAAACATGGTGAGGAAACCTGCCATATTATCTAAAATAGACAATAATACAATAATACCTTGTAAATAGTAATATGGAATACTGCACGTCCCATAAAATATTGACTATATATAGTAAATATCATGATGGTAAATTAATAAGTGAATGCAACGGATCAAGAAATAATAGTAGTGGCGTGCATTACTGTTTCTTGTTCCAAATAAATAAACATTTACTAAACCGCTCCGCTAACCGCTCAGCCTATCAACTTAAACAGCCCTTTACACATCTTTCATATTAATACGTTACATAAGTATTTATCAACATAAGATCATTTGACAAGTAGTTTGTAATGATTTAAAACGAACACAAAAGATGATGAATTCAATCGTATGGCACGCATAGAATTTAATATAATATATTGAGTGCTGTTTTGGGATTTGTATAATGTTACCAGCTGTATTTTTAGGTGGCGTGTCGTAAGAAGCTATTAAGATAAGGCGGGTAATTTTATAAACCGATGAGTAAAGTACACTACAGATAAATAAAATAATAGTTTAGAATTATCCTTTTTGAAAACTTGTACTAAAACTTAACATTAACTACACACTAACTAAAACTACATCGTTTACATTACATTATTTTACAGTAGTATTATATTATCTGTGACAGTACATTAAATTTAATGTTTACATTCATGTTAACATTATGTTAATAAAATTAAATTTTGTGAAATATCAAAAAACGGAATGGTAACGCTTTTAACAATCTAATCGAGAGTAATGTAGAAGCTAGTACAATTATAGTATTCTAAAATCTGTCGTATAAATAATATCTAATAAATTAGTGTTTCCCTATCAATAAATAGAAACGGAAACCTCTGACTACCCCACCAGAGATAATAGTTATGAAGGGGTTTGAATAGCTAAGTGGTGACATTATGTTTTTTTATTAAGGGTAATCTAATATTTATAAATGTTTTTCAACAAGCCTTAGATAAAATAAACCATAGCGCCTGATATGAGATTGGTCGGGATTGTTTAACGATTATTAATAAAATTCTATAACTATTTACACACAATTTGTGTTTATTTTGGGGTGAATAGAACCTCAAGCACACAGTATCTCCTTGGTTATTTTATTACTAAAGGTGTTGCAAGTAGAATGATTTTATTCTTATTATTTTATTAACTTAATCCCTAAATCACCTCCTGCGACAAAACGACAAAATTAAACATTCAGGAAGTAGGTATTCTCTGTATGAACCAAACTGTGTCTATGCATGTGTCTATCCAAAAATATAACAAGTACTAAATATGTTAAATTTAATAAAAATATTAATAAATTCTTATAACTCTGAACTTAAAAGCTTAATTCTGAAAACCATTAATAACGCAACCACTGCCACCTATACTTTAAGCAGCGAACTACGTAGTAAACTGACGTGAAAAGGTCAATGAATTCCCCCGCAAGGCCGCGAGGTGACTGACATGTCATTCTAAATGCACATTCGTTATTATTAATGGACTAATGAGCTTCACTCTTTGTTTGTCCAACAATATGTGTGTTTTTATTTATTTTTACCTATATAATGGTCCTGTAGCTTGTTTTTTAGGTATTTTATTACGTAGATAACTAGTTACCTTCCTTCCAGGGGTTCAAGTCTATTGATACGTTTTAGCACACACGGAGTTCAATATCAGAACAGTCAAAGTGTGAAGTTGGTATTGGATTAGTAAAAGTGTCAAACTTCGCTTTTAAAATGGCGAAATTTGTCACTTGTTCTAATCCACTACCACTCGTCACACTATTGATCTGTTATTGAACTAATATGTAGCTTAAAGTATTAGTGGACTAAGGTCACAAGCATGACGTAGGAAACCCCTGAACGTAAACGTAGAATTTTAACGTCCTTCGTTAACACGATGATCACTCAAGCTGAATATCCTGGGCTCATGGTTGTGAATATTATATTATATTTATATATGTTTCATAGGCATTTTTATATTCTACGCACAATTGAACATTCAGGAAGTAAATTAACAACAACCAATGTAAATCAATACAAGTGCATACAGTTACAAAGATAAAAACATCACATTTCCTTTTATAAACACTTAATTCATTAAACTTTTTACAATCAATTATTAAACTAAAGATAGTAAACAAAAGTATTTCACACGGGCAACGTGAATTTCCTATCACGAAATAATTGTTATGATTAAGATAAACATCGTGTTCACACGATGCCATTATGTCAGATTTAATTTGCTAAGAACATCTAGATATGGTTTATAACCTATGTAGGTACCGTTATTTGGTTTTATAGGGTTCTTCCTGTAGAAGTCTAGGGTTTAAATACCTGTTCGTTTTCAAACATACATACATAACATACACATCACCGTTTTCCTGTACAGCGGTTGGTAGTGATCTTAAATCCCCTTGTGTCTAGATCCTGACAGACCACTTTCGTTTCGTTAACACTCATACACCTCCTCATACACACTCGGCAGTTATAGGTACTTCTAACGTCACCCTTCTTCAATATCATCTATATAGTCTATCTGACTGTCATATGCCTTACTGCGTCGCCCCCTACGTAACCACCCTTTCACTTCAACCACTATTATTTTCCTTAGCAATTCGGTTCTTGCTGTAGTATTATATTATCTGTGGTTCTTGTAAGGTTTTTACTGGATTGATGTTCTGACATTTAATCTTATTAAACATTACATATACATTCACGTCCTCTAATCTCTTTCGGGGTGGACAGAACCCTGGAGATGATAATATCTCTAAGGTCACTTATGAACATGGATATTGGGATAATGATGTTATATAGAATATTGGTGACAGGTTGCTAGTCAATCGCATAATAGATTCACCTTAGTCAAGTATTCTTATATCTAAGCTTTAGTTATGATCACTGTAACAAGGAGATTCTAGAAGCTAGCCACATAACGTTTGATGTTGATTATAAAGTAAAAAGTGGTTCTTGTATAACCAAATACCACAAAAACAACTCCGTTGATTGTAGCACTCAACCTCTGACTACCCATAGGGTTGTGCGGTTGTAAACGCGTATGTTGTACCACAGAGTAAAAACAGGAATCTTCACAGATTCAAAGAACGCGGTCGTAATGTAAAACACGCCTATTTCCATACTTTTTGCGGAGCAATTAGAAATGCAATTAAAGCAAGATAAATAATGCATAATCTGGAACCGCATCACGCGAACATCCGAACCATACATGACTGATTGGTGGACAAAAAACGAAGAGGAAATGCCAAGAGTGAGTTGGACGGATTCGTTATAGATTTATCTTAGAAATTAGTAGAAATATATAAAGATTTATCTAGACAATATATTATGTTATGTTTACATATAACCGCCGATGTATGAGGTGTATGAGTGTCAATGAAGCGAAAATGGTTTGTCAGGATCGGGACAAATGGGGATCCGTGATCTCTGCCTTTCTCATCAGGGAATCACGATGAGTGTTCGTAAAATAAATACGATTTAAGAAATGTCAGTCTCAGTTTTCATTAATGATTTGGACGGGGTAGGCCGCGTAGAACTTATACAGATCAAATTGGAGTCCTTTTTCTCAAGGCGGATGTACGTAGTGAAGAACAGAAGAACATGTATGAGAAGGTTAAGGGGGTGAAAGAAGTAAAAGATTTGTCAGCATCGTTCTAGGTAGTCTCTATCTATCCCTTTAGGAACGTAAAGGCGTGAATATATGTATGTTTGTATGTATTTCCCTAATATAATTTTACTTCTCTCACACCCATTAACCTTCTCATATATGCTCTTCCGTTATTTACGCTACTTCTAACATAGTCTATATTTTAAGTGTGGATCTCTAAAAGTCGCAATTTATCAGTCATGTTGCAGTTTGGTTTAGTTAAAGAGTTATTTGTGTCGACAGAATATCGTAACATCTCTCCGATATTATTATGATGTATCTAATAATTTTAACAATATATTTTATACGATGAACGTTTTGGGACATTATATTCTGTACACTCGTTAGAGGATTATGGCCGTTAGTGTGTTTTTTAAATGTGAAAGCGTAATTAATCTATGTAATAGATATTGTTATTAAACTTCTATTAATCTTTATATACTGACTAGAATTATCTGCATAACTACCTACTTAAATTATATAATTCTTTTTTATGGTGGATAAAATCGCGATAACATTCCATCATCATACTTTTAACGTATCTTACTATATAGTAGACATAGTTAGACAGGTTGCTAGTTCATCGTCCAATATCTCATTTACCTATAGTCCCTTAGTTTAATCATTCCTTCATTGTTATAAAAATGAATACACGAAAAGTGACGCGGCGTCACAGTTACTCTTTTGTTTTGCCCGCGTCGCCAGTGCATTGTTTTTGGCAAACAAAAGACTGTGTTTGCTATAATTGCTGACTAACGTTTATGAGATAACAATCGAGGTTTTTTATTGTATACATATACATTCACGTCCTTTAATCCCTTTCGGGGTGGACACAACCTCAAAAATATAACATCTCCTAGGTCACTTTTTTGCATGAATATTGGGGTTCTGTTGTTATAATCAAACTTTGGACAAAGGTTGTTAGTCCATCGGCTAAGAGATTCCATTGAACCCAAGTCTCTTAATCGCCTGTTACGACATGCCGGGAAGAACGGCAGTTAGTTAGAATTCTTTTTACGTCCCAGACTAGCACGGGACTCTTTTATTGTATGTTTGTTGTTACTTAGTTGAGTTTATTATTTAAATAAGTTGGCTTGAAGAATAACAATGGTATGTATGTTGTTGGCGTGAAAAATGGCATACTTTACCAGTTACTTATATTAAGCCACATCTTTATTAAGTACCCGAAGAGATAATCAAATATAATCAGAGAGATTTCTATGGATATGTGTGTTGTGAGTGAAGCAAAAGAGATAAGTCAGGATCGTTCCAGGTGGCGGTTGATAGTTTCTGCCTATCCCTCGGGATATGTTAGGCCAGTGCCTATATACGGCGATACAGTTCACTACCTATCACATTGGGTGCTGTCTATCAAGTGAAACGCGGGGTTCGAGTGACTCTTACCTAACATGCCTTCGAAATTTCGGAGATGGGCACCCAACACACACATTAAATTTTTATGCTGTGATACATGCCAGAGCCAGGATTTGATCCAAGAACCTTTCTCATAAGAAGAGGTCTTACCCATTTGGCTACAGTCGTGACAAGAATCAAGTATAATTATATACGATCTATTTTACTTAAAAAACTACAAAAGCGGCCTAAACTGTTACTCTTAGGGTGGTCCTTCAAAACGGCTCCTGTGTTACACCCGTACAACAAAAGAGATAAAAAAAGCAATTATCTCACTCAAACACTTACAAAAGTGAACTTTGTTGTTTATTTTGTCAAGTAAACTGAGACGAGTCGAAAAAGTTATTCCTGTTTACGACCTCCTTGTTACAGTGACCTCTAGCGGCAGTTGGTTGAACTATTTTAGGATTTTGGTTTTGATTAAGAACACTAATTAACATAATTTTGAGTGCACACATGAGTGACTTATTAGAAGTCCTAGGTTCAATTCCTGACTCTGCCATACTGATGAATGAAATATTAAAATGTATAATCCATTTACATACATAATTTACAGTAGCCGACAGCTTTAGACAAGTGGACCATTTTTCATAATCCTGGAAAACCTCGTTCGCTTAATGGATATACCAGTCATATTCATACCTACTCGGCGGTTACAGGTACTTCTAACGTACCTTTTCTAAATGTGACTATATCTCTAACTAATTTTCATATCATTTCATTTTGACACATTACTTTATGTCAAATGTGTGAAACTTTTGAATAAATATTATTATTATAGTTTTAAGAGATTCGCGATTTATACTCATGATTAATAACTAGCGGCTGCTGCAACGTAGCCGAAACGTCGGGTTAATAAAGGTAACTTTATTATATAAAAACATACGCGATATTATTATTATAAAAGTGCGATACTAATATTAATTTAAACTTACCTTGGCGTAGTCTATCGGTGAGGCGTTAACCGGGCAGGTGAACAAACCCTCGCTAAAACAAACAAAAAAACAATTAATTATAATATTTGGAAGACTGTTACACCAATTGAACTAGCCCCTTGGTAAGATGATAATATGATAGATGGTTGGATTGGGTTAATTAATTTTATTTTTTCCACCTCGTTGCGCGATTGTTTAACCACCTGAACGCTAATCGTGAGGTCCCGGGTTCGGTTCCCGATGGAGGCAGAGTTAAGAACTATGCTCTTCGTACGCCTTCCAGTCTATATATATGCATTTATCTATACATTATTAGCATTTCTTTCTTAAATATACGTTGACTAGTACCCTTAACACAAGTCTTAAATGAACTTCCGAGGGGCTAGTTCAATTGGTGTAATAATGTCCAATTATTATTATTATACGTCACATTGGTCGTCATCTTTAAGGGAAATAAATATAAAGCAATAATAAATATAAACCTGACACATTGACTACTAACTATATGGTCAACACGTAGGTTCGAGGTAGCCATAGAATTACTACCTCCGCGATTGCGGGGATGGATACCTGAACCTCTATCCCTCGCATGTGTTAATGGTCGTGAAAAGGTTTGTCACTGTTTGTCTTTTTAATGCAAAAGTCGTTATACTAGAACCATAATGCGTATAAATATGTAAGTAGTATGAACAAAAAGAAACATTTACTAATATTTTGATTTTAAAATTTGAATTTTTTTCTAAATTGACGTATAACTTTTAATATACCCAAACCTACTTCTTAACCCCATCTCTAACTCTAACCGTACCTAAGAATAACTAACTAATCAAGAATTTAATACCCCAACTATCTTTCCATATTTTCCAGGAAATAAACCCATTTATAGACACGAGTAAACCCGAGTGCATAGCGAGTGAATCGTGTAAACGAACCGTCATTTCCACTGAGAGAGACAATAAAATAAGTAAATGGAATCCGCCTGCTTTTGTTTTAGAGTTACGCGGTTATTAAATGAATTATTTAAAGTTTTCTAAAATACGACTTTGTAAGGTTGATCCAAACTATGAAGATTAATTTTTGAGTAACTTTGTAGGACACTAGATACACATCACGCCTGATTCCCTGTAGAGGGGTAGGCTGAGATAACGGAGCCCCATTTTTTCCGATCCTGACATATCACTTTCGCTTCATTGACACTGATACATATTCTCATACACACTCGGCGGTTATAGTTACTACTAACGTCAGCCTTTTTCAATATACCTCTAGGACACTGTTTCATAATAGTCAACCTTGTAGTTTGAGGCATGAGTCAATAAAGTTGTATTTATGTTTTATCTAAACTCACAACAAGTAGTAAATTCAAAATGTTCTTATTAAATACATAGTAAGATAAGATACAGAAATAAATAGGTGTTGTATCTTTTTATTTTAACAAGAATTGAAATAGACAAAAGACAAACGCGTTCGCGACCATTACCTAACCCTTGCATGGTAGTCAGAGGTTCAGGTATCCATCTCTGCAATTGCGAAGCTAGTAATTCTATGGCCACCTCGAACTCACTTGTTGACCAGAGACGCAGTTCTCAATGTGACAAGGTGGTAATTGAAATAGGTACATCAAATAGAAATAAATGCAAATAGTAATAATATTGTCTTAAAAATACCTAACAATAAAAGAAGAAACTCTCTAGAAAAAATGCACCTCATTATATTTTATTCTAATTTGAACTTCAGACACAAGTTTATTTCTACAGAACCCACAACAAACAAATTGACTCATTTCACTCGAAGCTATGTGTTCGCATTTGTTACTCTTCGTAAATCACAATTAACTTATCTCTAATTGCTAATTAATGGACAAAGACTAGTCCATAAAGATTCTCTTAAACTAGGCTAGATTCCTTAGACTTTAGAGTCGAATATAGCTGCCATTCTTCTTCGTATGACGTAAGAGAGTTTTGATGAATATGCGTTGTTAATTAGTTTTCATTAGTGTAGTTTTAAGTAAGTTATTGAATGGCGTATGCCGGAAGCGACTGCTATTTAGTTTTCTGTAAATGCGTTTTGGAAGTTTTGGATCTTGCTTTGGGTTGGCACTTAATTTTATCATATATATCTATACGTGCACGTCCCTTATTCCCTTATGGAGCAGGTTGAACCTGGAAGAATATCTCCTAGATCACATTTTAGCATATTATTCCTTAAATAGAACAATAAACGAAGAACAGAAGAGCATGTATGAGAATGATAATGGGTGTAAGTGCAGCAAGAGAGTTTTAATGATCGTTCCAGGTGGCGATCGAGAATCTCTGCCTATCCCCCTTGGGGACGTATGGGTGTGAATTCATGTATTTATGTATGTGTTCAATAAGTTTTATAATTTACTTTCTTATTCAGAGAAGGTCTTTAGATTGTAGAACGATAAAATGAAACGATAAATCGAAAAACGATAAAATAACCCTTAGTAAGTTACCATTCTCCAATGTTCTGTCTACCACATTCAAGATTAACACGTGATGTGTCTAGGAAACTTCAAACATAGTATGTAGGTTGCATATAAATTATTATTTTTTAGCACAGCCAGACAAGAGCGTGTCAATCAAGCGCGACTCGATAATAACAACATCGAGATCGGAATAATCGAATTACAGATTCGATTTAATCGTCCATTAGACCGTGTATCGAATAGATATCAGAACGCCAATCGGGAAATAATTACTGTGATTATGAGAAAGATAGTGTCCGGATTCAGTATGTCTCGGTAAATACTCATTTTAATAGCAGTCATAAAATTATGATTTACGCTTTTGTTATAGGTTTACAACTTTGTCTGAGAAGTAAATGATGAGTGATTAAACTACTACACAAATGGAGACAAGTAAAAGAATATATGTACGTTATTTTACAAGTACCTTTAACCGCCGCGCCGAGTGTGTATGAAGAGGTGTATGAGTGTCAATGAAGCGAAATTGGTTTGTTGGGATTGGGACATTTTGATCCATTTGAGACCATTAGATCTATTGGGACGTAACTGCGGAGATGGACACCTGAACCTCTGACAAAGCCTCAAGGGTTGGTTGCGAAACGGTTTGTCTTGTCAAGAAAAGTTATCTTAACGATGGTTTCCTTCACCAAAACAGCACATAGATAATCTAGATACATATTAGATTACGTATACATTCACGTCCTTCAATCCCTTTCGGGGTGGACAGAACCCTGTAGATACGAAATTTCTCCTAAGTCACTTTTACGCATTCATACAATTTGGTTGCTAACTCATCACCCAATAGATTTTATTGACCCTTAGTTCCTAAATCGTCTTTTACAACATGCCGGGAAGAACGGCAGCTAGTTAGCATTCTTTTTACATCCTACCCTAGCACGGGACTTAGATTTAAAAAACAAGCAATAAATGTAAAAATCATGTTCGTGGTTAATATAATACGTTTTCTTTAGTAATTCTAAACACCCATTAAAATGTTCTTGTGCCTCTTTCCACCTTTCTGATTAATTATTCATGACGCATCTATCACTCTAGTGTCTGAAACTGACTACAGGTGGCGTCTTTTCATTTGAGAGTTCCGTAGAAATAAAATAATATATATGTAATATTCTTTAAAAAGAGTGAAATGGAAGGGCGGTTACGTAGGAGTCGGTCAAATAAGACATATGACAGTCATATAGGCGACATATTGAAAAAGGGTGAATGTAAGCACCGAACATGTATGGGTGATAATGGATCGAAAGTGGTTTGCCAGGATCGGGACTGGTGAGGATGGGGATCCGTGATCTCTCCCCTGTACAGAAAAAACGAGCGTGATCACTTATTATTTCTCCAAATTCCAATCCATCTCATAAGGGATTAAAGGAAGTGAATATAAATGTATTTATTTACATATATGTATGTTCCTCACACATTCGTTGCGGACCTCCAAACTGCGTGAAATGAAGACAGTGATTATAATTAGCATAATGCAATAACTCTAGTTCAGTGCACCGCAATCACTTGATCATTAAATAGTGATCAAGAGACTAGGTAGTAGTGATCACACGTGGGTTCGAGGTGGTTCATGGAATTCCTACCTCCGCAATTGCGGAGATGGACACCCGAACCTAGGACTACCCTACAAGGGTTACAAGTTTTCGTGTTTTTAGGATACCACTTTAAACTTTTAATTTATGTTGTTGTGTGATAATCTGAGACGACGTAGTATAAGCAAATAGAAACCAAACTACTCTATTAAAACGAAGGCAGAGATCTTAGCAAAATGCCTAGGTTGCAATAACATTCATACATCTTTATATTTTTTAGTGATTTGCGTACTTGTATATGTTTCTATACATAACACTACCTTTTTATTGAAACGTGGCGGTTATAGGTCTTTTTAAACGTGGAAAATGCCTGTGAAGCTTACTCAAGACGGTTATAAGATCATCATACATACATACATACACATGACGCCTGATTCCCTATAGAGGGGTAGCTAGAGATCACGGATCCCCATCAGTGCCGATCCTGGCAGATCACTTACGCTTCATCGACACTCATACATCTTCTCATACAGTATATATACTCGGCGGTTATAGGTACTCCTAACGTCACCCTTTTTCAATATAGCGTCTATCTGACTGTTACATGTCTTATTAGGCCGGCCCCTACGTAACCGCCCTTCCACTTCACTCATATATATTCCTTTTGCCAATCTGCTATCATCTGATCAGTAATAAGTTGCTATTCGATCAATCAGTGAAAATTGTTGTCTTTATATCATCATCTTAACACCCAGAAATCGTTATAAAACACTTTGTTCTCTCATACCGTACTGAAGGTAGATAATTACATTCTATTTCAGTCCCCGATTAACACGCAAATCATATGTCAAACGTTTTGATATTACCTCATTCAAATTATATGACTGGATGTTATAAATCATTGTGTATCGATACACGCGATAGCTTAAAAAATAATCGATTTAACACATCGATTTTATGTTAATTAGACGTTGAGAATAGACAGTACTTAGAATGTCGTGTTATTTTATAGTTTACTCGATAAGTATCGGTTTCATATAATTTATTAAGTACATAACGATAGAGAAGGTGTTGGAAAGTTACTATTGCAGTATGGTGATACAAAATATATAAAGAAATACTCGCAACATCACGATACCAATTACACATAACATCGTAAGAAAACCTACCTGTTCCCCAATCAAGTATACATTGGTACGGACTATCTGGTTAACACGTGGGTTTGAAGTGGCTACATGAAATAAATTGTTTCTATTAAAAAATCAAGAAGTTGTATTCCAGATTCTTGCAAATACATTTTCATCAATAAGGTACACATTCGTATACAACCTGTAAGTGATAATATTTCCGCTGTGAACATACTATGATAACAATATTATTATTTCACAAATCAATCACGCAAAAATATCCTTTAACCCCAATCCCTAAATGAATTTATAAACGTACCTTCCTTCCATTTTACATCCCAGCCAAGGTACAAGGCTCTATTACATAAACATAGGCTTTAGCGCATTCTTGTTCACTCGATGTTCTCACTGGTATTCGTTACAGACGGTCACTGTACTCAGTCGTACTGTAAATTCATTAAAATAGGATAGGCAGAGACTATCGATCGCCACCTAGAACTATCCTGACTATCTCTTGCTTCACTCACACCCATTAACCTTCTCATACATGCTCTTCTGTTCTTCACGCTACGTAACGCCTTGAGAAGAATGTGTCAATTTGATCTGTATAAGTTCTACGCGGCCTATTCCGTCCAACTTTACCAATAGGTCAGTAATTCAGTGTAGCTCAGTTGTTTGGGGCTTGACTCTGTATCAGTGGGAACTGGGTTCAAACCTCAGATCATGTACCAATAGAAATAAAGTTTCATTATTTTCTTTGTACAATTTCCCAATAAAAAAATATGAAATGCACCGAACACGTGAGTGATTTTCACATGTACATTTCCGAATATTTGTGAAATACACCGTATAAATGAGGGAATATTACCCCGAATCCCTTAGTAGGCTCATATTAAAAGATTCTATCCCAAAACATGTTTAACTCCTTCAAAATTTCAATCATACATATGCATTATTCTTTAACTTAAGTCCTGTCTAAGCACTCCTAAGTTATACATAAATGCATATCTACCTTTTCAACTTAGAACTAAGCTACAAAGGCTAGCTTAACAATCAATATTCATAAGACTGTAGCCTTGTGGACAACCTCAACCTTATTTGTGAGGAGTGTAGCTAGAGTTATGCAGTTCGCATACACAATGAACTTCATAGTTTGTGTGAGTTTTAACTCACAGAGTTTGTATGTAATAGGAAAAGTTTTTATATTGGGATGTTATTGGAATTTTGTATAATTCGGTCGTTGAGGCTTGGCTCTATATCAGTGGGTACAGGGTTCAAAACCCGGCGGATGTACCTACCTACCAAAAGTTAATGATATTTTTTGATTTTCTATTGTCTTACCTGCCGTTCCTCCAACAGGTAATAGTCAGTGCTTGTAAATGGCGACATGGCTTACCACCTGTCACATTACTGACTATCTGGTCAACACGTGGGTTCGAGGTGGCCATAGAATTACTACCTTCGCAATTGCGGAGATGGACACCTGAACCTCTGACTACCCCGCAAAGGTTAATAGTCATGAAAGTGTTTGTCTATATTTTGTTTGTCTCTTTTACTGTATAAGCGGCAGTAGACGTTGATAGACTGATTACATGAATGTAGTTTTCATAAGACTGTGTTGTAATAGTCTTATAATACTAATTTATGCGTTCGCACAAGCTAAGCATTTCCTCACTAATCAATTATAATTAAATACATAGAAACATTATATAAGTAAATTTGTAAAAGCATGAAATCATTACATTTTCTTATTACAACATTTATATGCTCAAACGTGCGTAAATATACATACATATATAGGTAAATATATACGGTATATGTATGTAATATTTTCCTTTAAACTACCAAACGTAATTCTAGAACCGCTAAGTATGTATGAAGAGGTGTATGAATGTACATAAATTCACCGCTAAGGGGATAGGCAGAGACTGTCAATCGCCACCTGGAATGATCTGGACAAATCGCTAGCTTCACCCACATCCATTACCTTCTCATACACGCTCTTCTTGAGAAGATGGGGATAAATATACATATATGACTAACCCATGTTTTCCTTAAAAGTATGAGCAGAAACCAAAGTATCCTAATCCATTTGTAATGTATTTGGCGATGGACTAGCAAACACAACCCTCGAAACTAAGCTAGATTTAACAAAATATTATTATTTCATTCTATCTATCTCAAAAAGGTTATAAAGTCATGAATATACTAAATTATGTATGTAATCATATTAACTAATAAATTAAACAAATAATACTATTTCCCAGACCAGATCAAGGAGTGACTATTGCATTTATGTCTAAGAAACTGTTATGCCTTTAACTGCACAAGGATAATAAAATCTTCACGACTTACCTGTTAACTTTGAACAGTAATCCTACCGGGGTCATCTCTGTTAAAATCGCGATATAAACTTTACTTTAATTCGTTTATTTAACTCTATTTAATTAGTTCGCAAAACTATTTGAAATTCGCCGCAAATTAATTAGATCGCAAAAAGTTTTTCACCAAAAAGTTTGCACACCTTTTTATATTCGCAAAAAGTTCGTATATATATTAAAGAAACAAATATAATTCTGTTTAACCAAACAAAATATATTCGTAACTATTTTATATCGATAAAGTCACTTCCGAAGCTAATATTTAACAATATCGAGCACAACTATAGAAAATTCTCTTTTCCACTATATATCCGTCCGTCAATCGAACCAGCTGCTATATATCTGAATCACTTTGTACAAGCAACCATTCTTCACTAACAAACCTACAAAGCCAGTCTTCTGTCACGCTTCCTCCTACCACGTTGCCACGAGTAAGAACGGGACAGTCGCGCGGTTAATTTGACAGGTGTTTACATGGTGCATAGTGCTAATTACAAGCACTAGGAATTGTGGTTCGGACCTACCAAGCGTGAATACCTAAGTTGAAGGTATAAGTTGTAGTTTTAAGTTGTTGTTTGTAGTATTTGTATGTATATTTTTAAAGTTAGTTGTTGTAGTGTAGGATGTGAATATTGTAAATTAAGGCATGATTCTTGTAAGATAGGATAAAGAGATATAGGGTCATGTCACATTAATGTGTTTACTCGTTTGAATATATTAGATGATTATAGATGTTTCAATCAAATAACAATAAAATAAAAAAAAATCTCACGTATTTGAACGTCAAATGAAGTTACGTACATTACATATAGATACATTCACGTCTATTATCCCTTTTGGGGTGGACAGAACATCGGAGGTTCTGTCAACCCGGAAAGAGATTAAAGAACGTTAATGTATGATATCAATCTCAAACTAAATCTCAATATGCATGTTAAAGTTAACAGAGATATTTCACTCCCAACATTCTATCCACTCCATCAAACATCATGGTCGTTAACATACATACCTTAGCATATTTAGTCAACCTTGTCGCCAGGGATCAGGTTATTATTTTTCCAAATACGTTTTTTAACCACATCCTTTCGCGGCAGGATGTTCGAAACCACTCTAAGTTGAACCATAGTCTACCTCTTTATATCATATTACTATCCCGTGCCTTAACTTAGCCTTTTTTAAATTATTAAGAAAACGTATATATACTTTCACGTCCTTAAAGCCCTTTTGAGGTGGATAGAACCTCGGAGATATAATCGCCTTGGTCGTTTTGGTAAAAACAACCAAAAAAAGACACAGTCGTCTATGGTGCGCCAACAAAGTCAGCAGCTCAGTGAAAGTGGAAAATTTAAATAATTTTTTTCAGCTGAATATTTAGTCAATTGTGATGCCAAACTGGCTAAATATGTTCGCTTTGGGATTATATTTCGATCCTCAACTAGAAACGAAAAAAAACTAAGAACAAAGAAGAGCAGAATTGCAGCTTTGACTTCGTTTTTCTTCGGATGTAGCGGCTGGCAGTATTGGTGTAACCATGGCGACGGAATGACAAGTGCAAACGCCATGGCATCAGTGTTTGTACTTGAGCCGACATAACCTTAGTGGTGAATGGCTTATTAAAGAAAAGAAAAAAAAGATAACGTACATATACTATCACGTCCTTTAATCCCTTTCGATGTGGACAGAACCTCGTAGACATAATCTCCTTTGTCACTTTTGGAAAAAACAACATAAAAGACAAATGCGCACACAACATACGCTTGCGGGGTAGTCCGAAGTTCAGGTGTTCATCTCCCCAATTGTGAAGGTAGTAATTCTATGTCCACCTCGAACCCACGTGTTGACCAAGTCAGTACTCAATGTGATAGGTGGTAAGCCATGTCGCCATTTACAAGCACTGCCAAACATTTAGAAAACAACTGCAATTATTAGAAATACGATTTCATGTTATAAACAGTCGTCATGATAATAGATTGATAAAAGGAATATATGTGAGTGAAGTGAAAGAGCGGTTACGTTACAAATGGGGATCCGTGATCTCTGCCTACCCCTCTACAGGGAATCAGCCGTGATGTGTATGTATGTATGAACAGTCTTCAACGAAAAAGGTGCAATCAAATACATACTTATTCGTATGAACACATACTTAAAGGTAATCCTGAAGTCGGCGTTTGCCTATTCAATCACTGTTGCCCATTGTTTGGTTACAGGGTCATCCATTCAGTGGTTTTTATGGCGAATACCTCGGTTGTCGAGAATGTTTAACCTATGCCTTCCTGGGATCCAAGTCCACTAATGCTTCTTGCAAAATATCAGTTCCATATCAGATTATTAACAGTGCGAAGT
The DNA here is from genome assembly GCA_030578115.1 of Leucoptera coffeella. Classification (NCBI taxonomy): domain Eukaryota; kingdom Metazoa; phylum Arthropoda; class Insecta; order Lepidoptera; family Lyonetiidae; genus Leucoptera; species Leucoptera coffeella. Next base: position 328,634 of record JAMBLF010000059.1, on the reverse strand, counting down.
TGGTAATGAATTAGCAAAAGAGACAAATTTCGCCATTTTCAAAGCGAAATTTGACACCTTTGCTAATCCACTACCCACTTCACTTCATATCGTCTGAAGAACAGAAGAGCATGTATGAGAAGGTTAATGAATGTGAGTGAAGCAAGAGATTTGTCAGCACCGTTCCAGGTGGCGATCAGAAGTCTTTGCCTATCCTCTTACGGACGAAGAGGCGTGTAATTTTGTATGTTTAACCACAATGAAACGCATAAAGGTTTTTACAATGTACATATGAAAAGTCCTTGATTGCATTCTGGCACAATCGCGTGAATGCCTTTCGTCAAGAATAGGCTGCGTTTACATCCGCATATTTGCAACCTTATCAGGTCATTGCCCTTGCTAACAGTCGGTCACTTATCGCCCGCCTAAGAATAAGTTGTCAAGGTTTTACAAAGGGACTATTTGGCTATTATATAATACTTGAATAATACGGAGAGATAAAATCTGTTGAGAGCTGACTATTTGGTTAAAAGTTGGTTCGTTATGGCCTTAAATATAGTGCGTTGCCAATGTGGAGTTAGATACGCGAATTTCTGATTATTCCGCAAAAGATTGTAATTGAACAATAAAATATTATTGACATTAAAGGACATTGTTATTATCCAGCAATGGATGTAGATGTACATAAACAATTAAATATTGCATTTCATTGTAGACGTGATGAATTCTGCAATGAAATCTACATAAAACTTTATCTATACCGACTTATGCACAAACATAAATATAAACTTTACAAGTCATTACATCGGGCATAAATTAAAAAGTAAATTTATTGTAATTATTTCAAGTAATTTTTAATTAAATTTGTATGCATGCATTCTTTATTTAATTTGAACCCCTAACCATAGTTATCATAATAATTATATATATACTCCCTGCACTATCGTAAGAGACAACTAAAGACCACTTACCCATCACCTAAGCACATACAACTACACATATAAACAAGGCCATCAATTCCCTTCCCTTACTTCCACATTCGGAATACCTGAGTAGAAATCACGCACAACGAGACATTCTTTGAAACAATGGCGACAGTTATGATGTGTTTCCCATGCTGTATTGTTCCCCACTTTCAGGGGCCTGTAGATCTAATAAAATGGAGTTTTATGACTCAAGAATTGTGGGTGGGATTTGCTACAGTGTTGCAATTTATAGGTATAGATTATAGTGTATTTTATTGTGTATTTAGTAGGCAAGATTGGTCGGGATTTCGAAAGATAGATGTATTAATATGACTGGATATGATAAAAGATGAATAATATTCATATAAGTACATTTCATGTGCATTTCCCATTAGAAAATTAATAAATATAGGACAGATTGTAAAACAATAAATTAAATTCTATTCTCGTAAAATGAATGAAATAATCCTTGGATTTTAAATATATTATGACACGTATACATATATTTCTTAAATCACAATGTTTTTTACTCAATAATACATATTGATGTCTTATTTTAGTTACTTTTAATATACCTCTTAGATAATCTATGTTGAATACAGCTAGTTTATTCCATAATCCCTTTTACCAGTCAATTTACCTTCTTTATTTTAACCACACTACCTATACTGAACCCACCAGTAAACTAAACCATTTTTTTCCACAGTTATCTGAGTTTTCAAGACAATGTCAAGAAGAAGCGATTAAATTAACTGTAACACGTAAGTAGCTATTCACAAGAGCGTTTTGCGGAAAGGTTAAACTAGATGCTTTTCTTCTCTCTATCGAAAGAAACGACTGAGAGACATAGCTTCGATGTGGCCATACAATATTTACTTTGCAATTGTATAAGAGTTGAACTTGAATATACACACACACGCTTCATGACTTGTGTATACACACTCCCTTTTTTATTATGGCGGGGTAGTCAGAGGCTTGAATATCCATCTCCGAAATTTCGAAGGCATGTTAGGAATGGGTCTTTCGAAGCCCGCCTATCACTAGATAGACAGCACCCAACGTGATAGGTGGTGAACGGTATCGCCGTATATAGGCACTGACTATTATTACCTATCCCGAGGGATAGGCAGGTTTCCTCACGATGTTTTTTGAATATCTGAATATTACAACTAAACAAAATGAGATCATAATTTTAGTGCATATGAATTAAATACAAGAAGAACTAGATACTTGTTACTGGGAACTGTAGTGACAGGTTTCTAGCCCATTGCAACAAAGATTCAATTTATACGTAATCTTAGCACACACATACATACATGCATATCACGCTTGATTCCCTGTAGAGGGTTAGCAAAGATCACGATCCCCATTTCTCCCGATCCTGCCAGACCACGTTCGCTTCATTGACACTCATACATCTTCTCATACACACTCGGTGGTTATAGGTACTCCTACTATATATTTGTACTAGTTAGCTAACTACCATTAGATATTACATTCATAAACTGTAACTTCACGACCGTACTCATATTGGGATTCTCAGAGGTTTGAGTGATTACTAAAAGTCTATGATCACTCAAAGCTCACGTTTCACTAGTTACCCAATACCCAACGTGACAGGTGGCGAGTCCATCACCCTCATTTCAGTCATTTGTATGCATGTTAGTATACTGTCCACCCGTTAGGGATAGAGAGTAGTAATTTACATACTTTAACAACAGGTGTCGGTCATATCAAGTTCAAACAGAATTGAACTATTTTATACTATTACATATATAGTTAGTACTCATATTCAACCATTTTACGTTGGTCTGTAATAGCATAGAGTGTCTATGAAAATGAAGCTCATATTGGCTTATATTGGTTTAAAGTATCTTTCAACCAGTATAAAGTGATCTGTAGTTACATATGAATTTGTAAGGTATGAGAGTTCAAGGTTTCTTTACTCTAAAATGGTTCTATTTAATCGTTGCCCAGTACTGTAATTTCGATAATGCACAGGTGAAGAAATGACATCCGTTCTAACTAGTAGGGTGGCAGAACCGGTTGTTCTAACGGGGTAGTCAGAGGTTTAGTGTCCATATTTTGACGACCTCCGTGGCGCGATTGGTTAGCCGCCGGAACGCTAATAGTGAGGTCCCGGGTTCGATTCCCGGTGGAGGCAGAGTTAAGAACTACGCTTTTCTACTGCTTTCCAGTCTGGTCGTTAATTATATATGCTATATATGTATTTATCTATGTATAATATGTATATATTTCTTAAATTTACAGGGCCTAGTTCAATTGGTGTAACAATGTCCAAATATTATTATTATATTTGAATGCACTATGTGGCATATTTGCTTACCAAAATTACACAATAGTTAGTATCCTGTGTATATAGATATATGTATGTAACATATACATTCACGTGCTCGAATCCCTTTCGGGGTGGACAGAACCTTGGAGACGATAAAATCTTCCAGGTCACTTTTTAGCATAATGAGGATGTGATATTATATGGAACATAGGTGATAGGTTTCTAATCCATCGCGCAACAGATTCCATTGACCCCAAGTCCTTTAGTCGCCTCCTACGACATGGGAAGAACGGCAGCTAGTTTGCATTCTAACAGAGTTAAGGAAACAAGCGTAAAGTATATGTATATATTTACTTAGCTTAAAAATACCTTTGGCTCAACAGCGCGTATCAAAGCCTTCTGCGAATTCATTTCAGACAATGCGTATGCAAAATTACAAGGAATCATTTTTAATGGCAACACTCGCTTCGGACACAAAAAGGTTCTAGCCATGTAGGTTTTAACGAACCGTGTCGCCTGTCATGATGACTGGTCACACCGTGGAACCTACGGTTAAATAGGCCCTCGATTATGGCTTGTAGACTTAATTTGTGATGAGGAAACCCTGGCGACAATTATGAGGAATTTGTGAAAGGTTTTATTGACAATGGCAACACTAAATGTCGGGTTGAGGAATGGAAATACAAATATGCACTTTTTCCTTTCAGAGGATGGAACTCTCTATAAAAAAGACAATGAAGCAATCATGTACTCATTATAATTTAATTGACAAGATGTAATAGATAATAATAGTCGTATGGTTCGTCAAAAAAGTCAGCAGCTCAGTGAAAGTTGAAAATACAAATAATTATTTTCGGTCGAATATTTAGTCAATTGTGATGCCAAATTGGCTAAATATGTTTTCTTTGGGATTATATTTGGATCCTCAACTGGAACGAAGCGAATAACAAGGAAGAGAAGAATTGGAGCTTCGATTTCGTTTTTCTTCGGTTGTAGCGGCTGGCGGCGTTGGTGTAACCATGGTGATGGAATAACAAGAAGTCCAAACGCCGTGGCATCAGTGTTTATACTTCAGCCAACATAACCTTAGTGGTAAATGGAAAAAAAATAGATACATAAATATTTACCAAAATATTCTGTTCACCAGAGTTTCTTGTTGGTTTTTCCATGACCACGATTTCCGAACCAACGTCGACAACGACCCAACCAGTGTGGGATAAAATCAATTACTTTCAATTGTTTTACTTATATTGAAATAATATGTATTGACATTGAATTTAATTGACGTGAGCTAGTCTGGGACGTAAAAAGAATGCTAATTAGCTGTTATTCCTCCCAGCATGTCGTAGGAGGCGACTAAGGGACTAGGGGTACATAAAATCTATCGGACGTTATGTCAGAAACCTGTCACCGATGTTCCATTATGAAATATATTCACGTCCTTTAATCCCTTTCGGGGTGGACAGAACTTATCAGCATGAATATTGGGGTTGTGAATATATATGTGTAATATAATTGAAGAAAGAAGAATTTTTGAGAAGATTTCAATTGGCAAATGAAAGTGTATGAGAGGATGTATGAATATCAATGAAGCGAAAGTGGTCTGTCAGGATCGGGACAAATGGGGATCCGTGATCTCTGCCTACCCCTCTACAGCGAATCAGGCGTGATGTGTATGTATTTCAATTGGTACATGCTTAAATAGAGTTCGACACTGAAAGTATTCTTTTTTAGCTTAAAAATATTCTTTCTGTCAATAAGTCACGTTCAAGTTAAGAATCTTTTATCCAAAACATTTTATATTCTATATATTATCTATATTAGTTTATTTGTAACTTAATACGTTTTATAAGTTCGAAGCAATAACTCACTTTGATAGTCAAATTAATTTTACTACGATTTCGCTTTAACAAACCTTATTTAGGCATAATGGTACAAGGATTTATATAATATATTAATGACATAAATGCACGACCTTTACTCCTTGCGGGATAGTTAGAGGTTCACGTGTCCATTTCTATAATCGTAGTTAATTTATCGTCAATTTACAGTCGAATCGAACTCAGTTTTTACTATTCCTATATATATGTATATTATATATTCGACGAAATCCATTATTAGTTTGTTAACCACTTAAATCCTAATATTATGTTTGCAAAGTTTTTTTCTGATAGAGTCGGTATAAGGTATACCATCCTTGGATTTAATACATTGATTGCCATTAATATAGGTCTTAAATGCACTTACTAAAGGGCTAGTCCAATAGATGAGATATTATACCAATACAATAAGACAATCGTGTTCGCTACCCTTGCGGGTTTGTCGCAGGTTCAGGTGTCCATTTCCTCGATCGCGAAGGTAGTCATTCTATAACCACTTGAAACCTACGTGTTAATCAGATAATCAGTACTCAATGTGTTAGGTGGTAAGCCATGTCGCCATTTACAAGCAACGACTATTACCTCTTCGGGGAACAGGTAGGATTCCTCACGATGTTTTCCCTCACTGTAGTATAAAACCAATAATTATGAATATTCAACCACTGAGGCAATAAACAAATGAAAATCTGTCACCGTCATCATAAACAATTGAAGATACCACGTGGGCGTCGCTTGTTATGATTCAAAATGGCTCCGAAAATATTCTCCCAATTTGAATGAGTTCCACGAAAGACAGACAAAGAATCCTTAGGAATTAATACTAATTTAATGCGATTTTAATGCAACAGGTACCAGTTGCTTTATAAGGTGAGGACGTGACGCGTGGGCGACGCCAACGGTGGGAATCGGAACCTAATTTTGGTCAGGTCACACTAGTAATTTATTTTATTCAATCCTAATGTTATATATTTTTCTAAACCTAATTTTAATGTAAAATAACCTAATGTTATACACAAATTATTATATATACTAACCCTAAAAAACTAATTGAAAAGCATAAAGAGTTTCTTTAATATTATCACGCATTATTTTCTTTAACTGTGTTGGAAGTGGTCACAAATGCACTAGTTCGCAAAATAGCATCCAGACACTCGGCAATGAGTGAATCGGTAATGATATTAACAATGGTCATGACCTATGTAATGTTATATTTTCTTGCTTATTTTCGTTATTATAAAGGATTGTGAGGCGTTGGTAATCATAAAATACAGTAATCTTATAAATATTTACAATCAGTAAGAATTCATTTGAACAAATCTTTTATTTCCTCATAAGGAAGTGTTAAAAATCATTAGGTCCCTTTTTCTATGATCCTAAAAACCTCATTTGTAAACCTCCGCTTTGCTTTGTACTCGAAGACAGGTTTTTGTAATCATGGTTTTATTCAGCAGTTTAATTATAAATCTAATTATTGGAAGATCTAATCCCGATAAACGACTTTTACTCTAAGCATTAGTCAAGTATTTATAAATGACACCTATTTCGGGAAATCTAATCCTGTATTATGTATTTAAAAATAGTTTATAGTTTAAAACCGTATGTATATAAATTAGGACGCTGTAAATATTTAAAATGTCACCCCGTATGAACGTCCAACAAAGAGAATAAACATTTACAATTTGCTAAATCGCTGCCAAGCTTGCTAATGGCATTTGATCATGTTACTGTTATTATAAAAACAACATTTATTACTTGAAGCCCGATTTCTGCAACATAATTAAGGCTTTGAAGGAAATAAATACAAATAAAATGCAATAAGTATTATAGCTTGTACTTCTAAATAAGGTATGAATAAATAAAACTTGTAAAAGAAACTAAAAATAATATTTTTCTTTTATTCTTTATATGTTCTACTAAAGTTCATTAAGTGACTAAGGGGCTTGAAGTAAGTAGAATCTATAAGTGATGGGATATCAACCTGCCATCATGTTCTTTAATGAAGCTGTAATACAATTTCTTTGACTAAAGAAACTGATAATAATTCTATTTTTTGCTGAAATGTAATGCATAAATAACGATGGAGATATTTTGTCTCCAAGGTTCTATCCACCAAAAAACTTGTAGATCTATGTAAGTACACATAAGTTTACTAAGTAACTAAATCATAGAATGACATAAGTTAATAACTAAAGGGCAATTTTAGATGTACCTATAACCGCCGAGTGTGTATGAGGAGGTGTATGAGTGTCAATCAAGCGAAAGTGGTTTGTCAGGGTCAGGAAAGATGTGAATACGTAATCTCTGTCTACATCTACAGGGAATTGGGCGTTATGTGTATGAATGTAGAATGACTATATACTATTTATGTAACATCCATTCAACTCAGTAACTACCTCTCTAAGTAACAACTTAAGTAGGGCCCAAGTCCACTAATGCTTCTGCAAAATATCAGCTCAATATCAGATTATTAATAGCGTGAATTTGGTAATGGATTAACAAAAGTAACAAACTTCGCCATTTTTAAAGCGAAATTTGACATTTGCTGTTATCAATGGTGTAATTTGACACTTTTGCTAATCTGTTACCAACTTCACACTATTACTGATCTGATATTGAACTGCGTTTGTGCTAAGCCGCATTAGTAGACTTGGCCCGTGTACCCACCGGGGTTCGAACAATGAGCTTTCGAATGGGGTCAAAGCTCGCTGACCACGCCACTTCCGGTCACGGCGGCCATCGGTTTCCTGCGCAGCCTATTTGGGAAGTGGACTATTGCGAAAAAGCTTTAGCTTTAGGGTTGGCACACATTTATGTTAATAAATAATTAATCACTACATAGAATAAAACAAAGTCGCTTTCTCTGTCGCTATGTCCCTTTGTATGTTTAAATCTTTGAAACGGATTTTGATGCGGTTTTTTTAATAGATAGAGTGATTCAAGAGGATGGTTTATATGTTTAATAACATCCATGAAATAGTGGAGTAGGCTATATATTTTATACCCGTGCGAAGCCGGAGCGGGTCGCTAGTATGATAATATAGAACTAGTATTAGCCTTCAATTATGTTAATATGGTTCTGACATAAGACCAGCGTTGCATTTGCCACCAGACGCAACATACCCAGCTGAGTTAGAACCCTTTTGCTGCGACAATAACATGCACATGTTATACCTCCTAGTTTGTAAGTTTTTTATTGTAAACGTGTATGCTTTTGTGGCTCTAAATAAACGCTTATTATTAAATAAATGGTTAATTAATATAATTTATTAATTAATATAATACTAATACTACAATACTACAACAAGAATATCTGAGAGTACTATTGTTAAGTAATTGAAAAAATCTTCATGTTATGAATAAAACATTTATCAATGAAAGTTTTAAGGCTATAAAAAATGTCACGCTGTTACCTTTAGGATATAAGACACAGTGCATAATAAAATAAAATTTAATGTTATTATTTTTTTAATCAATATTTTTATCGTCCACACTTTAAAATTTAACCAAAAACAAGTGATGTTTCTAGAAGTGAAATGCCTTCGATAACTATTTCACTCGGATTCGCGAGCATAGATAGTCATTAATAGCACTGATAGGTTAATTAATATGTAAGTGTCTATTAACGCATACATTTTTGCGATGACCCTACCCCAACAATAAGTCATTAGACAAATTCCTATTCGAGTCACAGCGGCTTAACAAAGTCGCTATTAAGGTGCCTTCACACATACTTAGTGGATAATTCGACTCGTATTAGGAAACAGCTGTTTATGCATTCCGTAGAAGCTCGGATCAGGTAGGTATATATGTTCCATTGCGAAATTTATGGACAACACCACGACAACACATACATACATGTGTTATTGGTGAAAGAGTTATAAATTGTAATATGTATCTTTCATCTCTGAATGTAAAGTATAACTATGAGATTCGTATATATTATTTTTCTTTTGATGCTTTATAACGCCATTCAACCATTAAAATTACGTCGTCAAAAATTCTAACATTGATGCCATGGCGTTTGCACTTCTTGTTATTCAGTCGCCATGGTTACGCCAATGCCACCAGCTGTTGTAACCGAAGTTCTCTACCTTGTTATTCGGTTTGTTCCAGTTAATGATATCCCAAAGCGAACATATTTAGCCAGCTTGTCATCACATTGAATAAACATTCAGCCAAAAATAATTATTTGCATTTGCAACTTTCAATGACTTTGTTGACGAACCATAAATGACTGACACTTGTATTTAATAACACATAAATAGTCCACCTTGATCTCAAATAATCTTTTATTTTTTATGATGCACGCAGGCGATCTAGTACTTACGTGTTGACCAGATCGTCAGTACTCAATGTGACAGGTGGTAAGGCATGTCGCCATTTACAAGCACTGACTATTATCTGTTCGGGAAACAGGCAGATTTCTTAACGATGTTTTCCCTCACCGTAGTATTAGGTGCGTTACGCTAGATCGTTCTAAGTGGCGATCAATAGTCTCTGCCTATCCCGTTCAAGAGGTAAAGGCGTTAATATATACGTAAAAACTGGGGTTAATAATACGTATTATCCTAATCTTATTTATTTTAAATTAACATAATAAGATCTACGCTCTGCTGCGTTCAGCCGACAAACAAAGATCAGTTTCAACATCAGATAAGGCCTGCACATGTGAGAACCACTTTATCGCCTCAGACTGCGATTAATTAATTAATTATACTGCATGTGTTAAGCATTTCCTGTGAATCGGGGATTAAATAAAAACAAAAAAAAACACAAACGCATTCACGACCATTAACCCCTGCGGGGTAGTAAGAGGTTCAGGTGTCCATCTTCGCCATTGCGAAGGTAGTAATTCTATGGACATCTCGAACCTACGTGTTGACCAGATAGTCAGTACTCAATGTGACAGGTGGTAGGCCATGTCGCCATTTACAACAAGTCCTATTTGGAATGTGGTAGTGAGTATGTATAGAAATAAGATTGAATATTACCTGTTTAAAGATACATATATCGGTAGAGTTGCCATGTTCAATTCCAGAGCTGTAAACAAAAATAAAATAATAATAAATAACGCTAGAATTTCATTTCAACAAACAATATAATATTTGGACCTTACAACACCAATTGAACTAGTCCCTTGCTAAGTACATTTAAGATTTGTGTTATGGGTACTAATCAACGTAAATTTAAGAAATATATACTCATTATAAATAGATAAATACATATATAGTATATATAATCAAAAACAAGACTGGAAAGCAGAAGAAAAGGGTAGATCCTAACTCTGCCTCCACCGGGAATCAAAACCGGCACCTCACGATGACCGTTCAGGTGCTCAACCAATCGCGCACGGAGGATGTATAAGTACATAATATGTAAGTATTACATATTTAATTATAACGGTGAGGGAAAAGATCGTGAGGAAACCTGCATAATCAGTGCCTATACACCGTGATACGGTTCAATATCTATCCCGCAGGGAGAAACCCGGACTTTGAGTGCCTTCAAAATATCGGAGATGAGCACTAAAGCCTTCGACTACCTCCTTTGACTACACGAGTCGTGAAGCGTGTGATGTTGTTGTTGTTTTTATTTCATAATCCCGACATGAAAATACAATAAATAGATGACAGTCCATAATTTTACCGCCTCAATAGAAATAAGAATAAAAGCAACAGTCTTAACCCATTCATCCAGAAGCTAACCAAGCAAAAACCATTACACCCTATTCAATTAACTTCTCAATCTTGTCCAATAAAAACACCATGACAGTCCAAAACAAAAACCCCGAAAAGTCGTTACACAATCCTATGACGGTTTCAACAATTGTTACTGAGAGTGGCGTGTCGAATACCCTTTATTGTCTTCGCTTCGATCGCATCCTGGCTGGTTTGTGAAGAGGTCAAGACACGGCCAACCTTCATGGTTGCGTGACGCATAAATACTCCCGCCGAATTTTGATGTTAGATGTGTCAAAACTAATTGATTAATATCTGATAAGTCTGGGTTAGTAATGGAAGATCCTATATGATATTTATACACATACAAATGATATAGACAAATAACTTGAATAACAAAAATATTTTAGGTTACTGGTACTAAGGTTCGAAATTGTATCACACAATAAGTTACATAAACTTTTACACTGTAAATATCTATATTTTTAAATATATGTATAATTAGGTACATTGAATTATATACATACATACATTATGGTAATAAGTTATTTGAATTATACAATGGTTATGGTTATACATTATACAATACAACGGTTGTATATTAAATCTACCGTGCTTATATGATACTAAGCTAACTAGCTACCTTTCTTACCATCTTGTATACTGTGAAATCTATGAGACGATGAATTAGCAATCTGCCACTAATATACCTTAAATGCCTCAGCAAATCAATAGTTCCGTTAAAAGTGACCAAGGAACCGTACTTCTAACCTCTGTCCACCCCAAATGGGATTGAATATGAATGCACATGTATGCACATATTATAAGTTTATCAAAAACAATACTTACTCAACAAGCCGAAACCGCGATATTCAAGTCACAAATGTCACAAAAACTGTCAAACGTCAATATTCCCGCGTGTCAATGGATAGCGCGCGTATGCATCAAGATACACATTTTTAATGGCGTCCGCATGATACAAGTGTACTGATAGTTATTTTGAATGGAAAACGATGCGTGGGGCTGTTTACGTGTTCTATGTTAACCCATGCAGCCAAGCGTGTTATATTTTGATGAGTTTTTGCAGTGCTATCCTTTTGTGCCGGTTTTTAAAGCCAAGTAGAGGAAGTACTAAAAGTGACTGTAATGTTTCTGTTAGATTTTAGTTGCGCTGTTTCTTCGTTGAGGCTTAATTGGTAGGGAATATTTTTTAAAGAATGTAGGTGCCATTGGTATTTGCAATAAAATAGTAAATCGCCACATATGTACATCATTTCTATGGCGAGGGAAAACATCGTAAGGAAACTGTAATTATAAAAATTGCGAGATCATTAACTATCTGTCACATAATGTACTGACTATCTGGTATTAAATAAGTCCACCAATACATTTAAAATCATAGTTCAATCTTACTTCAGTAATGATGAGAAGTTGCAATGACAAAATTTGACACTTGCTGTCATTATCAATTATTTAAAACGTAAAAAAGTCGTATTTTGAAACTCTGTAATAGCATTTACTATAAAACTATACGATACCACATCTTAAACTGATCATAAACGTATGCCCAACTTAATTTATTTATTTATTAAGACATAATAAAATTAATAATTATATGCCAGATCCAGTGATATAACCGAGTAAGAACTCACCCGGGTTCACAAGTCAAAAACCCTGCACCGGGATGTGCGCTCCACTGAGCATGTCCTAAGCCACGAGTGCATTGGAACTTTATGGTATTGGTAATCTAGCACTGGTTTATCCAGGAAAAATATCGTGAGGAAACCTGCCTATTCCTCAATTGTCTATTTCTTGAAATAGATTACTAAGTCTATATAGTGACATGGCTTATCACCTGTCTCGTTGGATACTGGTAACTTGGTACAAAGTGGCTTTTGAATGGCCAAGGATAATCACAATTCCCAGTTGATGGTGGACACCCAACCTCTGACTACTCCGAAAGGTTGAAACGATCATGATTGTATATGTATGTAGCTACCACGAACAAAATACACTTTGTAATTGATCCATGGTAAGTATCTACTGACCATGTACTGACCATGCGAAATACTCAGATACAAAAATCTCCATTATGTTTAACATACTATTATATGTTACTTTTCATGTATATAGCGAAATAGTTATTGCCTTTTATCTTGTCTACTGCTGGACGTAGACCTCTCCAAGGATATACCACAAAATACTATCACTCGTGGCCATCAGCCAGACATGACCAGCGATACTCCCTTATTTACGTATATAAACAGAAGAGCATACATAAGAAGATTAGTGAGTGAGAGTGAAGCAAGACGACAGATTTGTCTAGATCGTTCCAGGTGGCGATCGATAGTCTCTGCCAATTGAGGTAGGAAGTAGGAACATTTGTATGATGTTGAGAAATGAGATGCTTTTATTAATAATAAACTTTTATTTAAACTAACAATAAAGACATAAAAATACTTAACACGACATGAATTTGCAAAAAATTTTATTAGCTAATTCAAGATACCCATAGGATTGCAAAGATGCATATTTGCACCTCTGATTAACCCAGAAGATTTACTCAAATGTGATTAAAATAGTAAAAGTTTTTGTTTGTTTTGATACTGAAAATGTTCTATTAGGACTCTACAGTCTGGTCAGAACCTGTATTCTTGTCCGAATCTAAAGCATTGTCTGAATCTCCAATATTTTCAGCAGCTGCAGATTTGTCAGACTCTACAGTTTTGTCAGAATCCTCTGTTTTGTCAGAATCTACTGTTTTGTCAGAAGATGTAGTTTTGTCAGATGATACAGTTTTATCTGAAGCTACAGTTGTAGAGCTTTGTTCTTCTAGTACTTCAATCTTTTCTGGTTTTTCTTGTTCACAGCACGTACATACCACGGGAATGGGGTCTAGAAAGAAAATATATACGTATGTATTCACGACCGCAAAATCCTAAGGTAGTGAGAGGTTAAGTGTCAGCTATCATCTTTGACCACTCGTAACCCATTTTTTATCTGATAATCAGTATACGACGATACCAATAACGTTAATACATTATGTCTTATTAAAGTTATCATGACGTACACTTAATAACTAAATGATGATCAGATTCATCAGATAGTAAGCAACTCTTGCCTAATTCAGGCGATATTCTATAATGAAAGGTATTTTGATAAAACGCCTTTTACATTCCAATTAGCAATATTATAGTTATTCATAATCTTGCGCGATTCGTTGTTAAGGCGCCATAATATTATGTACTACATAATATATTCTTTATCATAAGCCTATGAACTACCCAGTATTCTCATGATATATTTACAAGAACCCATAATCTTTATAGATGGTTTAGTGATTCAATCAAACAGCCTACAGCAGTCCACTGCTGTACGTAGGCCTCCTCTAAAGTAAATACATCACTATACACGATCACTCGTGGCCCTCATCCAGCCACTACCCGTAACCTTCAGGTCATCGGTACATCAGGCAGGTACCCTTAGCTATCATACTTAGTTAATATTGTTCCTCTGCTACTTACCAACGGTAAGATCGTCGTTATAGTAGATTAGGATGGCAGGTATGTAGAGGTTCTCAGGCAAGCCAATTTCGCAGAACTCGTCTCTTTCGTCTGGAATGCCTATTATAAACAAAAGTACAAGTAGTAAGTAAAAGTATAAGTGACCTTCTTACATATACATAGTTTAATCATTTTGGGGTTGATAGAACCAAAATATATACATATATACAGATCAAATCGGAGAAGTAGCTAGAAGAACAGGAGAGCATGTATGAGAAGGTGTGATTGAAGCAAGAGAGATTTTTCAGGATCGATTAATCTCTGCCTATCCCATTAGGGACGTAGAGGCGTCAATATATGCAACTAGAATCACAGACCCATAATATTTCCTAGTTCAAAGAAAGTTGCTGACCAGCTGGTACCTTACTACTAAATTAAATTGAATCCGTTACGCTATGTGCTATCAACCTGTCACTAATGTTCCATTTAACATCACAACCCCAATATACATGCTAAAAATGACCTTGGAGATATTATCGTCTCCAAGGTTCTATCTTCTCCCAAAGAGATTAGAGAAAAGAATGTACATGTATTTGTAAATGGTTAGACTTTATTAGACGTTAGACTTTATTTACGGTTCACTACTTATCTCGTTGGGTGCTGTCTATCTAGTGATACGCGGGCTTCGAATGACCCATACCTAACATGCCTTCGAAATTTCGGAGATGAGCATTCAAGCCTCTTACTACCCCGCCATAATAAAAAAGGGAGTGTGTATACACAAGTCGTGAAGCGTATGTTATGTTTATGTATTTGTAAAACGAAGGTTACATCACTAACCATTCTGTGCCAAAGTCTTCCCCATGTCCAGCTTGTGTCCCTTGTAGGTCCAGGTGTAAGAGGCGGCGTGGGCGTTGTGCTTCAGATAGCGCAGCTCGATCTGGTATATGGACTCTTCGGAGCACACTTCCAGGGTTACTGTGTTGCCTTGAACAAAAAGAAAAATACACATTATGACCCTTTCTGTCACATATACATAACATACACTTTAAGAACGAATCCGGAAAGTTTAAAGTTCATTAACAACATTTTCATGGTGATGCTTTATAATCAATCGAAACCCGCTGTTTACTTAAAAATGGGTACACCTATTATAGTAGAACTTTTCAAGTAATAATTTTATATTGCATAACAACTAATAGCATAAACCTCTTTTCGCAGAATATCGTTTGGCATTAACTCATTTAGCATACATTGAAACCCATAATTCTGTAAGTCAGAATTATCTGTACGCATAATTTTGGTATCCATAATAATCACAATGTATAATCATCACATCGCAGAAAGTTCAAAACCAGATTCATCTTTTGGCATATATTTCTTATCCATAACTATTTAAAAGTAGAACCATCATTTCGCATAATGCTTACAGCAAGAATTGTTTTTTTTTTTTAGTAATTGTAATAGATAAAAGTTGATTTAATGATAATTATTTGGTTTTTATATCCTTGCCCATGAGAGCATGTTCGTTTCTGGCATAAGAGGTCACAGTTCTAACCTAACCTAACCTACGCATTTTTAAAGAAGAAAGTAACCCAATCTATATTATTCTAATTGAAATTCTATGATCTTCATAGTATGCCTAGTCAAATTATGCCAAATAATCTGTACTCTAAATGAACGTTATGCTAAATCATACTATACAAAATTTTAACTATGCCAAAGGTAAATATGCCAATAAAAATTCTACTATCTTAAATGTATGCCATTCTAAATTCGGTCATAAGCACATTATGCCTAAAAATATTTATGTCAAATATTTTTTATGCCTAATAAATGATCGACTAAAGAAGTTTCTGCGAAGTCAGTTATCCCAAATAGGTTTCGGAGTATCAAGTTTCTACCAAATAGACCGCACCCCTTAAAAATAGTATCAAACTTGACAATGTTAAACCAATTTATACAGATACTCTTACCATACTGAAGGATTATATACAGTTAAATTGTAAAAAAGACAAACGCGTTCACGACCATTAACCCTTGCGGGTAAGTCAGCGTTTCAGATGTCGATCTCTATAATTGCAGAGGTAGTAAATCTATGGCCACCTCGAATCCACGTGTTGACCAGATAGTCGATACTCAATGTGACAGATGGTAAGCCATGTCGCAATTTACAAGTACTAAATATTACCTATTCGAGGAACAGGTATGTTTCCTCACGATGTTAAATTACTTATTTTGAGAATTACTTAGAGTTTCGTTACAATTAAATTTATTTCCTCACCGATCTACAATACAAAGTGTCACTTAACTCGGGTCATCGAACATAAAATAACATTCGCATCCTTTCATGCTTTTCAGGCTGGACAGCACCTCGGAGACACGATAATATATCCTAGGTCACTATTTAGCAGGAATATTGGGATTGATGTTATATGGAACATTGGAGACAACTTGATAGCCCATTCCGTTCAACAGATTCCATTGACCCCTAGTTCCTTATTAGCCTCTACCGTCATGCCGGAAAGTAGCTAGCTAGCGAGAACGTACGTTTAATGTTGGATTTTATACTTACATACATACGCTTCACACGTGTAAACACACCCCGTTTTCAGTGTCACGGTATAATATAATCAGAGGTTTGAATACTGAAATCTCTGAAATGTATAAGGCATGTTAGGTATTGGTAACATGAAGCCCGCGTATTACTAGATAGGCAGCGCCCAACGTGATAGCTAGAGAACCGTACTGCCTTATACAGTCACATTATAAGAGTATGGTTTAGGTGATAAAAGATTTGAAGCAGTGAATTACGCATGAGAATTTGAAATTTGTAGGAACTCACTGATAAGCGTGTTGCATATCCTGATAGGGCGCGTCCTTGCGGTGACCTTGCCCACGACCAGCTCCTCGTTCAGCCACCAGGGCTCCACGTAGGGCCTCCACTTGGTCGAGGGAACCCTTTGGTGAAAGATGCCTGAGCATAACAGATAATACTAGTGTAGTGTAGTGTCATATACAATTTTGTAGATATACATATATACGAAGTTACAAGTATAGAATTAATGATTAATAACAAACGGGACTTATCGCGTATGTTTTTATATAATAAAGTTACCTTTATTAACCCTATTGCATAGGTAATAATTCTACGGACACCTCGAAATAGCACGGAACATATATAGACAACAAAATAATTAAGCCTATGACTTTGGTTAACATTTTTAGATTATGCATTTCATAATCATAACCTTACGATGATAATTTACTATCTAGTTCTTTTAACTTAACTTTCTGCTGTATTGCGAAGTAGTAATGTCATAGCCACATTAAACTCATATTTTACTTGTAACCACCCATCGTAACAGGTAGTGAGACTTTATACATATCGCACCCCCGATGCAACTTTAAACAGATGAGATGAATAGTCTATACTGTTAACTATTAACTTTAATTTTGGATACATAACAATCACTTCGTATTATAAAAAAATATATTATACCATTAATTAAAACTCTTTTTTGCTTTTTTTTGCAAATGTGTCAGGCGGGGTCACCGGGGGTGCGACATATTGAGTGTAAAGGTAAGACTGTTGGAGTAAAGCGGTTCTTGAATGGAGGCCGCGTCTCAGCAAACGTTGTGTAGGACGACCCCCTACCAGGTGGACTGATGACCTCACTGATGAGGGCCACGAACGATCGTCTTTTTCGCGTATCCTTGGGGAGGCGAACGTCCAACAGTGGACTAGGATAGGCTGATTGACTGACGCAAGTTACCTGTCTATGTCTTCTTCACTACATAGTATAAAGCAAAGTCACTTTCTCTGTCCCTATGTCCCTTTGTATGCTTAAATCTTTGAAACTACGCAACGGATTTTAATGCGGTTTTCTTTAATAGATAGAGTGATTCAAGAGGAAGGTTGATATGTATAATAACATCCATTAAATAGTGGAGTAGGCTATATATTTTATACCCGTGCGAAGCGGGAGCGGGTCGCTAGTACTATGATATAACGAAGTTGTCATGATAGTTACCGACGCCATGTCTCATGTAAGGAACCTTGGATCCGATGATCGGGTGGATGTAGTGCAGCCACTCTCCATCTTCATTGAACCAGAAGCTCACATCCTTGCCAGCGAACGCCGCTATGGTACGACCCACCTACATACATAAAAAGCAAGTCTTAATAAGCAAGTCCTATGCTAGTCCGGGACGTAAAAAGAATGCTAACTAGTTGCCTTTCTTCCTGGCATGTCAAAGGAATAGGGGTAAAGAAAGAAAGAAATGGCTGATGAGCTAACAACCTGTCACCAATGTTCCAATATAATACCGCAACTCCAATATTCATGCATAAAGTGACTTAGGAGATTTTATATCTCCGAGATTCTGTCCACCCCGAAAGGGATTGAAGAACGTGAATGTATATATGTATGTCATAATAATTCTAATAGCCCTAGTAATTTGACGCAGCTCAGTTGTTGGGGGCTTGACTCTGTATCAGTGGGTACAGCATTCGTAATTTTCTCTTCCCACCCGTAAATATTAGCATTTGTATGATATAGACTAAAATAAAACCATACGATCTTTCCAATGAGTCGAAAGAAGCAATCTGTAGAGCGGTAAGCCTCTACAAATTGCTTCTTTCGAATCCCGATCCTGATAAGCCACTTTCGTCTCATTGACAATCATACACCTTCTTATACACACTCGGCGGTTATAAGTACATCTAACATCACCCTTTCTCAAAAGGGCGTCTATCTTAGCATCACATGTCTTGTTGAGCGAAAGGTTGTCTTAGAATCTAAGGATTTTTTCTATATCTACTCACCCTTCTCATCTCGCAGGTGTAATATCCGTTGCCAGTGCATTGGCAAACGTCGATGCAGTGGTCTGGACACTCCAGTGTGTCTACCCCACACGGGCAATGCTTCACGCACCTGCAAAATGGAATCTCTTGAATGGTTCGAATCCCGGCTCTGGCATGTACCAATTAATTAAAATTACATATATGTTTTTCATTTACGTACATAATTCACAGTAACAGTAAGGGAAAACATCGTGAGGAAACCTACCTATCCCTCGGGATATATAAAACCAGTGCCTATATACGGCGATACGGTTCACCATCTATCACGTTGGGTGCTGTCTATCTAGTGAAACGCGGGCTTTGAGTGACCCATACCTATCATTCCTTCAAAATCTCAGAGATAGGCTCAAAGCCCCTGACACAATAAAAAGGTGTATATACAAGTCGTGAAGCGTATGTTATGTTTGAGTATATACTCACGTGCACATTTTATACTCAGATTCCACGAAGGAGGTTAGGTCGAGAACCTTCCCGTTGAGTATTACCCAGCAGTCGTCGAAGGAGTTGTGGAGGGCCACCTCTGCTGGGGTGTACCATTCTTGTACCGTGTACTTCATTCTCTAGAAAGACATGGACAGTCAACGCTAAAAGTGCAGTCCCAGCAACTTATTATAAGGTGTAAGTTTTAAAGAACAAAATGCAATATTTTTCGTTGCGACACGCGTACGTATAGTGGCCATGACAATGCATAGTGGCGCCAGTTTTAAAATGTGGAATATTGTATTTTGTTCTTATAAAAGTAAACCTTATAAAAAGTTACCGGGACTATGTAGATTACTATTATCACTATGTATATAGTAGAGTATACGCTAATACTAACTAACAAAGTATATTATTATATTAAGTTATTTAATAGTTCACAATGTTTCTATTTTCACGCATGTTTCCCTGCCGAGACGTATGTAGAGATCACGGATCCACATTTCTGTCGATCCTGGCATAAAACTTTTGCGTAATTTATATCTATAGTCCTCCTCATATTCACTTAAAATAAAAGAATAAAAAGGTCTTACAGAGCGTAATGCCTGTAGATCTAAAAAACGCACAATATTTTGTTAAAACAAACCACTAGCGCCTTTTTATAGTACACTAGCGACCCGCTCCGGCTTCACACGGGTATAAAATATATAGCCTACTCCACTATTTAATGGATGTTATTATACACATAAACCATTCTCTTGAATCACTCTATCTATTAAAAAAACCGCATCAAAATCCGTTGCGTAGTTTCAAAGATTTAAGCATACAAAGGGACATGGGGACAGAGAAAGCGACTTTGTTTTATACTATGTAGTGATGATACAGCTCCACATAATATATTATTGTCGTTTATCACATATTTCTAATTGTTATTTAGAGCACATTAATATCTACTTACTGCTGTTAATAAATGTGTTTTAGGTCTCCTCTATTATTTGTATAATTTCTGTTATTTTTATTAGAAATACTCTCAACAGCTTCTATATTTTAATAACAATAATATTTACAAATGCCATTGCCATAGTAACGTCAGTCGGACACATAAGCGACTATACATACATAAATACATATGCTTCACAGCTTGTGTTTACACACTCCCTTTTTTATTGTGGCGGGGCAGTCAGTCTTGAATGCCCATCTTCAAAATTTCGAAGGCATGTTAGGTATGGGTTACTCGAAGCCCACGTTTCACTAGATAGACAGCACCCAACGTGATAGGTAGTAAACCACTGGAATTCAACCCAGAATTACGAGATTTTCATACATATATACACATCACGTCCTCTTTCTACAAAGGGGTAGGTAGAGATCACGTTTACCCATTTTTCTGATCCTGCTTAGCTTTCACTTGATTAACACACGTTAAACATTCAACTTGTAAAACGCCGTAAAATATTAAATTTAATTAAATCCATTCTCAATCAAGGATGAAGTTTGAAATTGGTGGTTCAAATCAAATATTTGAAATAGTTATATCTATTATAGAATAAAACAAACACACAGGTTATTGCCTAAATGAGCCCCTTTATAAATAATATTGTATAAAAAATACTCCTATGTCAAAAATGTCACAGTAGAGATCCCGCCACATAAGCTGGCAGTAGCCAAACTTGGAACTAAATTTGACGTTTCCGCAATTGCGTGTTATTTTGTATGAAAGGTAAATTTAGTATTACCAGCGTTGTGTTTTTTGCCCACTCTTTGTAATTTTTATGTTTGTTAAGGGTGATTATAATAAATTGATTTCCGGAGTTTCTTGTTAGTTCTTCTCCAAGCTGGGGTCTCCGCTGATCTAACCTCGGTAAAAAATATGTAAAGACAATGCTCAGTGCCATGTTTGAAATAGTTTTTTTAATTTATACTTAGATCATAAGATAACTTTCAAAGAGAGCTTATGATAGGGCCTATTTTGAATAAAAATATTTTGACTTTTGACTTTGATATATTAATTTGTTTCCACCTTTTTTCAATATAGCGTCTATCTGACTGTTATATGTCTTATTAGGCCGGCCCCTCCGTAACCGTCCTTCCACTTCACTCATATATATTCCAGATCATAAGATAACTTTCAAAGAGAGCTTATGATAGGGCCAATTTTGAATAAAAATATTTTGACTTTTGACTTTGATATATTAATTTGTTTTATTTGAGTTTATAGCTCTCTAACCAAAGACCGTTACAAATGAAACCTACATATTATAATGTATCGAGCCGTATGGCACAGTGAGTGCTATTTTTGGCGTGTTTACTGGCAACACTGAATTACGCGACTGTGGCGACGCCTCCAACTGCCACCGTATGTGGCGCGTACTCTAAACACAACTTTCGTAAAAAAGCTTTGAAAAGTTAAAAATAAATGAATAAAAATGTAAGAAGATCTGATGATAAAGGAATAATACGAAATAAATATTATTGTAAAAAGGTCTAGCAACTAAAACTATATATTTATCTAAAAATAAGTTTAAAGTGTAAGTGTTAATATAAGCCCTATACATACATATATTCACGCCTCTACGTCCCCAGCGGAATAGGTAGAGACTATTGATTGTCACCTGGAACGATCCTAACAAATCTATCTTGCTTCACTCAACCCATTAACCTTCTCTAACATTCTTACTTTAAAACTAGGTGTTTCTTTTTGAGGATGGGAATCTTTATACAGCAGGTAACTGCAAGGTAAAACATCGTTAGGAAACCTGCCTATCCCTCGGAATAGGTAATAACCCGTGCCTGTACATGGCGATACAGTTTACTACCTATCACGTTAGGTGTTATCTATTGAAACGTGGGCTGTGAGTGGGTAATATCTAACATGCCTTCGAAATTTCGGAGATGGAATACCACGCCACTATGATAACGCTTTCATTAAATATCTTTTACAGAGTCAAAATGAAAGTAATTGAACCTAAAAATCAAGAACCTCATATAGTCAACCGGAAAGAATTATTTGCCTATTTACTAATGCGATCTCTAAGAGATAACTAAGAAATCATTGGTAATCGAATTTTTTCATATTTTAATAAATTCATAGAATAAAAATCGTTTTTATCCTTCATTCCTTAGTTTTATTTGATGGTCAGCAACTTAAACCAAACACGATGTTTACCTACTATAAAAAAATATTTTGTATGTTTGTTATTTATTATATGCAGCTTGTGAAAGTTTCCAAATCGGGTGCTGTCGGAGGACCAGTAATGCCTAGCTGCATCGTATACTGAGGCAGCACATTTTCACTGCATCAACGGTTTTCATTATATGTTTTCCATGTTTGTGTTTTTGTAATATGTAGTGAATAAAGTGTTTTCTTTCTTTATTCTTAACCTCTTTGTAGGAAAGGTAATTAAACGAGTCGTGTTTCAAGTTTGTATAATTAAAGATGGTTTCTATAATATGATTCATAAGCTAGGACAATAATCGGATTCCAACTAGCTGTCCTTCTTCCCACTGAGATATGGGTAAGTAATGTGCCACCGATATTTCCATATTATTATGCCATCACAATCCCAATAGTACGAGGTGACCAAGAAGATATTACAATCAAATCAGACACATCAAAAATACTGAATGAATGGTAGACCAAAATGAATCCTTAACCAAACCATTGATATGCGATGTTTCATATAGAGATCCCGCCACATAAGGTGGCAGTAGCCAAACTTGGAACTAAATTTGACGTTACCGCCATTGCGTGTTATTTTGTATGAAAGGTAAATTTAGTATTACCAGCGTTGTGTTTTTTGCCCACTCTTTGTAATTTTTATGTTTGTTAAGGGTGATTATAATAAATTGATTTCCGGAGTTTCTTGTTCGTTCTTCTCCAAGCTAGGGTCTCCGCTGATCTAACCTCGGTAAAAAATATGTAAAGACAATGCTCAGTGCCATGTTTGAAATAATAGTTTTAAGAGATTCGCGATTTATACTCATGATATAAGATATAAGGGTGTGTATAAGATTGATTGCAGCTGTGGGAAATCCTACGTCGAACACACTAAACGGTCTATTGCGGACAGAGTGAAGGAACACATAATATATGTAATATATAATAAGAAGGACAAGTCCCGTTAATTATTAATCATGTTTGAAATAGTTTAATAAACATATTTTGACTTTGATATATTAATTTGTTTTATTTGAGTTTATAGCTCTGCAACCAAAGACCGTTACAAATGAAACCTATAATGTATCGAGCCGTATGGCACAGTGAGTGCTAGTTTTGGGGTGTTTACTGGTAACACTGAATTACGCGACTGTGGCGACGCCTCCAACTGCCACCTTATGTGGCGGGATCTCTACATATTTTTACTGTCAATTTTAGTGATTTTAATGTGCATTTCATTATTTTGCTTACAAATACGCAATTGTTAAAAGAAACAACATACTCATAGTAAAAGTTTTATTCACAATTTTTACATACAAATTTCTAATACAAAAGAGATATACAAATTTAGCTACATTATTCATAGGAATACCGTTCAGTACATAATTTTTACAAGCCTTAACTTAAAGCCACAATGAGATAATAGCGACTGCTATAACATACATATATGAGGTTCTCTTCACACCGTCAGGGATTTAAGGACGTGACTATACATAGTAGGTAGTAGTAGATATATGTATAGTAGATTTACAGCTAAACAAAAATACAGTCACATTGCATTATTCTACATTATCTCATACATAGTACAGCCATTTTATTTACTATTTGAGAACCGGGTTTTACGATAAATTAAATAAAGATACCTTTATATCATCCAACGTTAATATACGTGATACAACCCGGTTTTCATATAGTAAATAAAATGAGTAAAAAGTGTTCAAAAATAACTATGGTACAACTCATAGAGTAATGAATAAGAGGAGTGGGCCTTACGCAATATTTGTATGGAAACTAGCGTGGCATTACGCGGGGTGAAACGAGGTACGCGGGATGGAGGGGAGATATTATAACCAATTAAAACACGGCATTTTGTTACGACAAAACATAGGTACTTCTTTCTACTACACTTTTTTAGACTCCGCACCAATTAAAACACGCCATTTGGACTCCGCACCGCGTAACGCGGACCGCCCCTTTCGCCAGGTCCTATTTATATTTGGTTCGTGGTACAACCATATAAGAAGTCACGTGGTATTATGCGGTACTTGAGACAAGTGTTTGATGATATCCACCCAGTCCCACCCCCTAGTCTTCTCCCCCCCCTTTCCGGCCTCTGCCCTGTCCCACACTCTTCTCTTCTGCGCTTTGGACAGCTGCTCTTTCTTCTCGGTAGGTTTCTTGGATTCTTGCTGAAAGTATAAAGCAACATTATCACTACATAGTATAAAACAAAGTCGCTTTCTTTGTCCCTATGTCCCTTTGTATGCTTAAATCTTTGAAACTACGCAACGGATTTTGATGCGGTTTTTTTTAATAGATAGAGTGATTCAAGAGGAAGGTTTATATATATATAATAACATCCATCAAATAGTGGAGTAGGCTATATATTTTATACCCGTGCGAAGCCGGAGCGGGTCATTAGTATAGTATAGAAACTATTATTGTGGTATAGTGTTTATATTTGTGGGATGATTGGTGAATAAATTAATTAATTACAAAAATAAATTACTAGTAATATTCATATCCTATTAAATAGAACAAGTAAACAATCCATAGTTGACAGTTGATTTAAAAGTATTTCAGACATAACTACAAAAATTAACCTTCTTTATCTATCCTTAAACATCTAAAATGGTGAAATGTATGCAGTTGTATCTCTAGTCCAGTTTTCACAATCTATGTCTTTCCTTTTATATAACAATGAGTATATGCTGATTTAATTACTACGGATTATGTTTTTATTGTTGTTTTTTATTATTATGTATTTGGATATGAGATTGTCGTTTAAAGATAATGTTTAATATTATTAGATATTGTAGTGGGGTAACCTGTAAAGATATCAAATTCAATGTGTGAATAAATAAATAAATGTATAATTTCAGATAAATTTAATATGTAATAATTACAAAACATTCAATAGCAATCCCAGCTCAACCACAATAGTTACGTAAATGTCATCTCCTAGATTCCCTTTCTTAAGGAGATGGATATATGGTATTGGTCATATATAAATTAGGGATTTAAAGCATTTAAAGTCATCGGTGGCTTTCTGATTTTGGCATAATTGACAATATCCAAACTCTCTGTTTGAAAGCCAAGGACAGTAACCTTTATCCAAATACATAATATGAATGTTATGAGTATTTACAGAACATCAACATGTTATCAACTCCAAATCAAAATTTATATACCACAAAATTATTCTCACAAATATATACCTGATCATCACAGATTATCTTTTCCTCTCTCTTAGCCACTACTTCCTCAGCCTGCTCCGCTAATAACTCCTCCAATTTATCCCGGACACATTCAAACAGGGTATACGTCATGGCACACCCCTTCCATTGTTCCGCCTCTGCGTCTAACAAATTGAATATCTTTTGCTTCACTCCCGGTAATCTGTTGAAAGCATTGGTTATTTTTAAACACTCGCGATTTATATTCATTTTATTTACTACTAGCGACCCGCTCCGGCTTCACACGGATGTAAAATATATAGCCTACTCTACTATTTAATGGATGTTATTATACATACTAAGTAGTGATGTGAGACCGGGTCGTTTCACAATAAATTAATAAAGATATAAATACTTTATTATACTGTGAGTGTAGTGTGTCGTGCTATGAATTAACAAAAAATCCAATTGTAAAGGTTGACAGACATTAGCTGAAACACCAGTCTTCCCGCGACCACGCCCTGTGCTACTGGGTCGAAACGTCAGGTAAAATAAAGGTATTTATGGTTATTAAATTTATTGTAAAACGACCTAGTCTCACATAGTAAATAAAATATTGAAAGCATGTAATCATGAGAATCATGTATCTGTTATTGCTTAATACATATATAATCACATTCTTATCTCTTTTGGAGTAGACAGACACCATGCAATATCACTACATAGTATAAAACAAAGTTACTTTCTCTGTCCCTTTGTGTGCTTAAATCTATGAAACTACGCAACGGATTTCGATGTGGTTTTTTTTAATAGATAGAGTGATTCAAGAGGAAGGTTTATATGTATAATAACATCCATTAAATAGCAAGAAGTGCGAAGCCAGAGCAGGTCGCTAGTAATATAATATAGATGAATACTTACAAATGTTGATTGTAAAATATGTCCAAATTGATATCTGGCTTCTCATTAGGATATTTGGCACCCCAGGAGATTTCTATGATGAATGATTTGTCGCCTTCTGTATGCTGAAAATAATATTGAAACATAGCAATTACAATTGTATTACTGTAAAATTCAATGTTGCAAACTGCGTTTGTGCTAAGCATTAGTGGACTAAGGTCCTTGATTATCAATTTAGTTAACACGTTTGTCAAGGTGGCCTTATGATCATTTCTTCTTTGATTACAGAGATATACATATGTAACTTTATTAAGTATAATTACGCCACAACAAGGAATAATCAATCAGCCTATGTCAGTCCACTGCTGGATGTAGGTCTCCCCACAAAACATCATCACTCGTGGCCCTCAGCCAACCACTACCAGCAAACTTTTCCAGATCATTGGTCCCTATGTTTACCGAGATGCGGCCACCACAGGAGTTTAGTTTAGTTTAGTTTGTAGGGCTCCGTGGTTTCCGCAATTAGTCCCCACTGGACCATTTTGCGTGATGTCGCTGACTATTCCAGCCAGCCCAGCACCCGCCAGAAGCGCACACACAGGCTTCACAGGCTTCCCGAAGCGACCCCGGTTTCCCAAGGATTTTAGCCCGTTCTTCAGCCACGGCCCAGCACTCCAGGACAACGTGGCCAATGGTTTCAGTGGAGCCAATGCAGCCCCTGCACAGAGGGCTATCCGTGATTCCGAGCTTGAATAGGTGCCCGTTTAGTCTGCAATGGCCGGTGATATTTTCGGTCATCACACGCAGTTCTCTTCTCGTTAGTTGAAGTAATTTGTTCGTTAATTTGGGGGCTAACTCTGGAAAAACTTCCTTTGAATGGCTCGAGCCATCGAGTTCCCTTCATCTCAAATTTTGTAGTTCCCTGGTCCAGGTTCTTATCCATGATCTGAACTTGCTGAAGGGGAGGGGCAACCGGAGCCACCAAGGCCGCCCCCGCGCACCTTCTTGCAAGCTCATCCGCTGCGTCGTTCCCGAGTGATCCACTATGTCCTCTAATCCACTGCAGTGTCACACTATTCATAATGGACACCTTGGTAAGCTGGAGATGACACTCGTGTATTAGCTTTGATGTTATTGTCGTACTGGACAGCGCCATCAAGACGGAAGCGCTGTCCGAGACCACCTTTATGTGGTATCCCTTGAGTCCACGTCGCAGAACGGCGACCGCTGCCTCGACAATTGCCACACATTCACATTGGAATATGGAGCTGTGGACCCCCAGAGACAGTGATATATTTATGTTGAGATCTATTGAGTATATACCCGCTCCAGTGCCATTATGGGTCTTGGAGCCATCCGTGTATATACGGACGTACTTGGTTTCCGCTCGATCTCCGTCTTCCTGCATGTTGATGCTGTAGTTTTTTTGCATTGCCCGCACGGCAGGGATTCTGTCACACGATGCCCCCAACAGCGGTTCCCTTGCCAGGGCCCTTTTTAGTATCCTAGTGTGAGGACAGTCGCTGCGAGCCCAGTGGCACGAGTTATCGATTCTAATTGCGGCCATAGTAGCCTCTTGCTGAATGTACAAATCCAAGGGCGCTAAGTCCACCAGGACCTCAAGGGCAGCCAATGGAGTTGTCCTCATGCATCCGGTTATTGCGGTCGTAGCGATTCTCTGGAATCTTTGAAGTTTCTGTACCACCGTGGACAATTCAGTTCTTTGCCACCAGACGACTGAACCATAAGCCACTACGGGCCGGATCAGCGTCGTGTACATCCACTTGGTAATTTCAGGTTTGAGGCCCCATGTTTTGCCTATAAGCCGTTTGCACTGGAAGAAGAGCCCGCAGGCCCTTGCGAGCTTCTTGTCCAAATGCTTGTTCCAGCGTAAGTTGTCATCAAGAATACAGAGATAACTGAGTAATTGTTAGGGAACTAATAGTTGCAAAACTTACTTTATATTGGTAGACTGTATCAGACACTTGTTTGAAGTTGTCATCGCCTTCGTAGATAGATTGTAGTGCCTCTATCTCCTCTTTTTGTTGCTCTTCTTCATCAGACATGGTTTATGTGGGAAACTGGAAATTACAGTTAGTAATTAGTAATATTCTATCATCATCATCATCAGCCTGCTATAATTTTAATATACTTTTTAATGAGTTCTTACAGATGATTCTTGATGGATTAATTGAATGTAAAGATCAGGGAAGTTTTAAAGCCAATTTATGTATGCCAACAAGATTACTTGTTCTTTTGTAGGTTACACATAATTGTAATCCAACAGAATAACTTACATATTATGTAATGTAAATTGACAAGGATTTCAGACATATAGCAGAACACAGATACACACACTTAAAATGTAACTATGCTGTTTAATTAACAAAAATATTAAGAAAATTTATTACTAACCTAAATTTGAAAATAGAAGTATTCTCACGAATAAAACGAATACCTTTTTATTATATGAAACAGCGATTAGATATGGTAACTCATTTTATATAATATGCACGAGGGAATACATTTTACAGCACTAGAAATTGTAAAATCAGATAAATAATATCAGTAAGCACTTTTATTTAACTTTTGTACAAAAAGTCGAAAACCAATGACTGACATTACATTTAGTATTTGTTGAATTATGTGAGGTATTCACAAACACTCGACTACTCAACTTGAAAGATCCAAAAAAAACCCTCCTTATTGATAATATTAAACCACGAATCATGAATTAGTTACCTTATCAGATTTTCATGTTTCTAAATGTTGATTTGTGACTTAATAAGCAAGCTATAACTTATAAAAAAATATATTACCAATAGTGTGAAATGAACATTTTGAACCGATATAATCAAACGGTTGGTTGTCAGGCGCATTTGACATTTGTCGATTTGCACATAAATATTTCGTAATTCGACGGTTGGCATCAGTAGTTATTTTTAAAAGTATTCTTTGCTTTCTTTCGTATTATTCTGAAATAATTCATTATGAGTGCAAACAATCACTGTGTCAAAGAGAATCGTCCACCTTTTAGCACTGGAAATACCGGCTCTAATCCGGGACCGTCCAACTATCCAAAGAAAGATTTGAAACCAGCAGATAATTTCAAGGTACCATGCTTACCTGTTGCTAAACCTCTCCACAACAGTGTTAAGGCTAATGTAAACGATGCCAATCCAGAAATGCCTCCCCCGAAACCGAAGGAGGATAAAAAGAAAACGTGGTGCCTCGCAGACTTCGACCTAGGGCGACCACTTGGCAAGGGTAAGTTTGGAAATGTGTACTTAGCCAGAGAAAAGCAATCACATTACGTGGTCGCTCTTAAAGTGCTGTTCAAAAGCCAGATCCTAGACTCCGAGATCGAGCATCAAGTTCGCAGAGAAGTCGAGATTCAGTGCAGACTACGTCATCCTAACATTTTGCGCATGTACGGCTACTTTCATGACGAGAAGCGTATTTATTTGATTCTGGAATTCGCTAAAAATGGCGCCATGTACAAGCTGTTGAAAGAACACGGCCGTTTCGATGAGAGAACTGCTTCTATTTACATCAGGGACTTGACAAAGGCTTTGATATACTGCCACTCGAAGAAAGTTATCCATCGCGACATTAAGCCCGAAAACCTCCTCATAGGACACAACGGGGAGTTGAAAATAGCAGATTTCGGCTGGTCCGTTCATTCACCATCATCTAGACGTATGACATTATGCGGAACCCTTGATTACCTATCACCTGAGATGATCGAAGGGAAACCACACAGTTACGCCGTAGACATTTGGAGTTTAGGTGTGTTGTGCTACGAATTGCTTGTAGGCTTGCCTCCGTTTGATGCCAAAGACTCTCATCAAACTTATAGAAAGATTCGCTATTTGATTATCAAGTATCCTGAGTATGTGTCAGAGAAAGCCAAGGACTTGATGGGAAAGCTCTTGGTGGTTAACCCTGAGCAAAGAATGCCCTTAGCTAATGTACTCCATCATCCATGGATTCTGGAGAATGCCCCTGAAGGTGCAAGACCTACAATATTTGATAATGCGAATAAGTGAAGTGGTTGTTCAGTACTTTGTAATCATGATGGGTTTTGAACCAATCTAATCGTGTTTGTAATAAGGTTGTTGGTGATATATGTCTCTGATTCTTGTACAAGGTTTCATATCGTCGTTGCGCCTGGAAGAACCGATAAAGACAAAATCGTAACTATTTTGATACAAGACAAAAAACTGTTTGTTACGTATTTTAGGACGCGGAATTGTGTTTGAACGATACATAGCAGAAAAAGCTACGTTCGTATTCTATTGAGATATCACAAAACGGGTTTCACAGGCATGGCGGGCGTAGCAAGGTAGGTTTCAGTGAAAAGGATCATTTTTCTTAAAATAATGTTTATCGGTTTTTTCAGGCGCAACGACGATATGATATGAACAGTGATTAATTACTATCTGGTTTCTTTCATAATGTACTAACTATTATGAATAACAGACTGAAACTGTAAACTCATTACATGAACATTTTAAATCAATTGTTCAAAGTTTATTCTTAAATATTATACTTGATATCATAGTAATTCTGTTAACATGAATCTGAAGCCATAATTTTGTTCATACTTGTATTATAATTTTGTGTCAGTTTTTATGAGGGATAAGGTAGCATTTAATTTGGTTAATACTTGTATTCTGAATGTTCTATGAAATTACATTGAAGTGGATTGTACTAAGAAACCTATACTATTTTACTTTATGGTCTCTTTATAATTTATTATGGGGTAATTAAAGCACCATTGGATTTAAGACTTAATGTAGTAAATGTGAGGTCTGTATTTTACTGGATACTGAATCTATTACTTTTTAAAAGAACTACAAACATATATGCTTATTCAGTCCAAGTATTTGTAAATGTCTTATATAAATAATTTATGTCTTAAATTGATTGATTGAATTTATATCTTAAAAGTTTTTCAAGTAGATATACAACTCTTGCCACAAGTTCTTAAAAATAATTGTCAATGTATTGATCATTGCTTAAATTCTTATTTTTAAATTCTCTGGCATGGAGTTAATTAGAACTGAGGTTATAGCTTTCTAAAATGATATTTACAAATAGCAAATTACAAAACTGTGTTTTAGAATGTGATGCATTTTGATGGTGTTAGTTTTTAGATAGTTAGTTAGACGTTTACTAGTTTTAATAATAGTGTTTATTTTTAGCATTTAGAACAACTGTTGGATATGAAACCAGCTATTGTACTGCCTGAAATGTAAAAACTTAAAGACTTTTGACTGAATTATGTAATTTTTATTGTTAGACATTTTATTTGAATTATAAATACATCTCAACTAACTTTTCTTCATTGTTTCATTTATTCTTATTAGAATAGTACACATCCATGTTATATTTATCATATTTAGGGTCTCTTTTAACCACAAACTTCCAGTATATTAGCTCAACGGAAAAACTAACGAAACTCAAAAAGTATCCAATAGCAAGTGCTATGAAAGCCCCATATAACTTCTTCAGGTTAATCAGAGCCTTGATTTGTTCATCCTCTGTCTCCAAGTTCCTTATCGGTTGCATGGCATCATTCAGCCACTTTTCCACCAAACCAACTTCAACTATTCGTAGCAAATACGTATCGGCTAAAGGTTTCAACGGTGAGTTCTTGTGGAAACCAATCGAAATGGGTATGTTAACGACGCAATCACTCATTATGTGTAAGTTTCTCTCCACTCCAGCATCAACAGGTTCCATAAACGTGTTATTTAGCGTAGAATTATCATGGTCTCCTTGATCGAATTGTATATTCTTGCGCTTAACCGTTAAGTATTTGAGAAAGTATATATTCTCATAGTACGCATATACACCTTGCGCGACCTTATGAGCTGCTAAGAACGGATCATTTATCATTTCGAATCGTTCACCAATTTTCTGTGATACTTCATCCAGAGATCCGGTGAAGAAATCCTTGGTTTCCGTACCCCATCCACCACACGTGATCTTACTATCCACTAACTCCCTCATGGTGTCAATAGTGACCCTAGGAGCTGGGTTGGCTAGAATCGCCGTCATACTAGCTCGGTAGGAGACTACAAGTAAAATGCAGTATAGCCAGTACCATCCAGTTAATAGTCTGATAGACCAGCCTGTGGGTAATTTGGGTAGTGATACGACGAGGAGCATTCCGTAAGTGTAAAGGATGCTGTTAATTATTTCGCTGAAGAGGTACAGACCCACTGGTTTTGGTTCTGGAAAAGAGAACAATAATTGTAATTCAAGTCATGGCCATTAATCGCAGTAGGTAATCAGATGTACAAACAACTCTCTTTGTGATTGCGTAATGTCAAAAATAGTAATCACGATATTTTATTTTATCGTTGAAGTTATGTGTACGTCACAAAATACGCTAAAACTTCCATTTAATTTTGATTGACTCTGGAATTTCTATTAATTATGTGAGACCGGGTCAAATCACGATAAATTTATAAAGATATGTGGGCAAAATAAAGGTAATCACATATCTTTATAAATTTATCGTGATTTGACCCGATCTCACATAATTAATAAAATGAGTAGAATAAATCTGGAATTTCTGTTTTTTTATCCAACACCCTATTTTTCTTATATAGTTTATTGATGTTATTTCTACTTACCTACTTAATTCTCTTGTATCCTATTTCTATATAAATATATATATCCTACCTTCTTCCTTGACCACTCCTAAGAGCACATTGCCACTGCTACTCCTCTCCTCTTTATACTTCTGCAGATTAATGTGGTAGTTGGCTAGGCCATAGAATATCACTCCCGTAATCAGCAATACCAGAAGAACTGCTATCCACATGTAAAGCCTGCAACATGACATACAATTCACGACCTTTATATGTTACGGGGTAGTACACCTGTTTCTTCAAAATACGCAATTACGAAGAAATTAATTTGTAGTGACTTTGAAACACAAAATCAGCACCTAAGGTGTTGTTCGTAGTAATCCTGAAAAGGCTCTGACTATTAGAATAAAAAAAGTAATAGGTACTTGTATAGAGAATATACAATACATACGAGTAATATACTTGTATAGTGTGAAGAATAAAATAGCATGTAGTTATGAGAAGGTTCATGGATGAGAGTGAAGCAAGAGAGATTTGTGAGGATCGTTCCATCGTTCGTGAATATATGTACATACTTCCTAGACGTGTATCCTGAAATGATAATACAATAACTTTGGTTTTAAAGTAATGTATAGTTATTTCATATATGTTCATTTGTACGAAAGTATATCCGATATAATAAAGTTTTAATATACATTTATGCTAATTATAACCTAATAGTCACAAAAGAAATCCTTGAACAACCACAAAAGAACCGTTATCAGCTGATTGCGAAGGTTTTTGCCCATTCGTTAATTGTTGTCGCAAGGTTTCACTTACTGGTGAACAGTGCTATCCTACATGTTATGCTAACTTCGTACTTACTTAAAAGGCAAAATAAGAGTTTGCCAAGCATTATCCGTAAGAGCCTCTGGCGTTACGAAAGTAAAGCACTGAGATATGTAGGGTATACTCAAATCCGTCAGCTCTAAATGATAGGTGGTATACTGAAGGTTGCCAAGGGCGATATCTGCCTTTCCATTGATCATCTCGCCCAAAATCCCTGAAAAGGTTCCATTTGGTTGTTTCTGACCCCATTGGTGGAGATCGATGTTAATTGGCTGGTACAAGTTCGGTTTGAAGTTCATTTTCTCAGCTAGCGTGTTTAGGATCTGTAAATTAGTTTAAGTATTGTTGTTCAAAGTAAGGAAGCTAATTAAATGCAAAGTAGCTGTAAATTTTCATGTCATATCGTAGGATGTGACTACGGGATCTGTAATCAATTATTTTCATTACATATACTCGTAGTTATTCTTAAAGTAACAGAAGATTGTTATTGAATATAACTTCTCTTCGTAATGTATTCCTCGAACCTTAGTCCCCTTCTACAATAACTATGCTAGGAAGGAGACATCTAGACAAGATAACTAGAACTAGATCTTAGTCGCTTCATACAACATGCTGAAAAGTGACGTAGCAGATTACATTATATTCAACTATTGTCACGGATTTACTACTCGTATAAGTATTCTTATACGAGTAGGCATCATTGTACACCTACACATTCCCTTTTATTATGGCAAGGTAGTCAGATGCTTGAGTGCCCATCTCCGAAATTTCGAAGACAAGTTAAATAACGGGTAAGCCCGCGTTTCACTAGATAGACAGCACCCAAGCTGATAGGTTGATAGGTAGTGAACCGTATCGCCTTATATAGGCACTGGCTATTACTTATCCCGAGGGATAGACTGGTTTCCTCACTATGTTTTCCCTCACCGTTCTTATACAGAATAAAACTTAAAATCCTCACCTCAATCTCAACGCCACCAATTTTCCTACTAGTGTTACTCTTAACCACGATAACCGAAGGTGTATGCTCCAGGTAAACCACATTAAGCGTCTCTCCATTCAAATTCGTAGTTTTATCAGCAAACAGCGGTCTGTTGTAATGAAACCTGCCATTGTTCCATATATCAACTCTTTTAGGCACAAATATCCCTCTTATAGGGTTAGGGAAAGGTACAGTGGATAGGTCAAACCACGCCTTGCTTTTCTGTACGTCGATGACTCGTTGATGGTACTTGATGAAGATGACATTGACTATTCTCTTCCAAATGAAGTGAAGGTCGCTGTGGAATAGGCGGAGGTCGTGCAGCATTATGAACTTGGCTCTCGTGTCCAGGATACGGTGTCTGGAAGAAGATTTAAAGTGGAAGTGGTAGAAGATTTATGGAGTTATAGGTTTGTGTTATAGTAATGTAACTTTCATATACATTCACGTCCTTTATTCCCTTTCGGGTTGGATAGAACTTTGGAAATATGGAAACATCTCCTTGGTTACATATCAGCGAAATATTGGGGTTGCGATATCATGATGGAACATTGACAGGTTACTAGCCTATCGCCCTATAGATTTCATTTACCCCTAGCCCCTTAGTCGCCTCTTACAACATGCCAGTATGAACGGCGACTAGTTAGAATTCTTTTTACGTTCCAATCTAGTACAGGATATTAGGATTTCTTTTCGATACAACTTTAATCAACGATTATTACGTATCTTACCTGTCACCAAACCTGAGTAATCTCGATGCTTGTAAGCCATTAGCGAGCAGAATGACATATACATTGCACCCGTCCTTTCTCGCTTGCCTCAACGCTTCTAGGGTGAGGTAGTTGGGAGATAATAAGTCTTCGTACTCCGTCACGACAATCTACGAGTAGGAATAGTGTAAAAACATAAAATGTTAAATAATAATTACCAATGGCTATCATATACCCTTGCATTATACTCAAGAGCTTGCGTGCCTATCTCCGCAATGGCGAAAAGATTCTTTATTTACTACCATCATTTTACTGTTAAACTGCTACGAAGCAAGGAATCCGGTGTAGCCCAATTGTTTGAAGCTTGACACTGTATCAGTAAGTACAGGGTTCAAATCCCGCCTGAGCATGTACCAATGGAAATGAAGTTTAATGAATTTCTATGTACATTTTCGTTATAAAAATACATTTGGGTTATGCACCGAATACTACGATGAGGGACAACATCGTAAGGTAACCTACCTGTTCCCCGAACAGGTAATAAAATTATTTATTTAATTTATTTTATTTTTTATTTATTTACACAACCACTCCTACCTATCCTTACAGGTAATCCCTAATGCGATAGATAAGGAAAATATAATAAATTACAAACATTAATTAAAAACTACAAATAAATTTTTTACTTTTAAATTTCCCTATATGAAGCTACAAATAGTACCATCCTAGTGAATTCACTCAGAGCGCAGGCGAACAGGTCCAGGTCCTCCGCGACGACGTTGAGGAGGCGGAGCGCGCGCGCCAGCGGCCACTCGCGCACCAAGTTCGTGCAGCCGCGCGGCACAGCCAATAGGCGTGGCCGCCGCCGCCGCCACACAAACCCGTCGGGAACGCACAGGGCCAACAGGGCCAGCACCTCGGGGTGGTGTAGCCTACCTATCAACACTTTGAACACATACGTCGCCATGGCCACTTCTCTTCTCACTCTTAGTTCGTTGTACCCCACCATTCCTAATATAAATAATGTTGGGCACATTAGTGCTTGTAAATGGCGGCATCGCTTACCACCTGTCACATTGAGTACCTACAGACTATCTGGTCAACACGTGGGTTTGAGGTAGCCATAGAATTGTTATTACTAGCTTGGAAACCGAAACCACTTTCGCTTCATTGGCACTCATACATCTTCACATGGTTAAACATTACCATAATAAACGGCACAGAATACACCCTCCGGTACAGTCCACCTTCGAACACGTTCAGATATATGGAGTCACATATCACCGTGACGCAAGTGACGTCATCATATCTGGCAACCCCATTCAGTATGTCTATGAGGACGAACTCTAGATCTTTCTTCTCGTCAAATGGCTTTAGGATCGGGCTGGTGTCTGCTCTGACTATTTGGCTAGAAATAAATTGCTTTACATTCAATCCACCTATTCCACTTGTTGATTTTTCGCTTAATATAATGATTTTCTACATTTTCGAAATTAAAACACATTTACGAAATGCATCGAATATCGCGGTGAGGGAAAACATCGTGAGGAAACCTGCCTGTTCCCTGAACAAATAGTCAGTGCTTGTAAATGGCGTCGTGGCTTATCAATTGTCACATAAAGTACTGACTATGTGGTCAACACTTAGGTTCGAGGTAACTATAAAGGTACTACCTTCGCAATTTTGGAGATAGACACCTTACCTCTGACTACCTCGCAAGGGTCAATGGTCGTGAACGCATTTGTCTATCTTAAAATTGATTTCATTCGTGAAGGAAATGTAAAAAGAATCTTAATACTTACAGCAAAAACGCACAACCGAACCAATAAAGAAGAAGTAACACCATATTAACAATGTATGTTAAGTTATTTAAACACTTCGTTAATTAAAATTATTTCAGAACTTGTATATTAAATATTTATTTTCTCATTCTTTATAGACATAAATATCTTTTGTATATCAAAGCTATTACTAGTCGTATGCTACAGTAAACTAACTGAAGAAATCGTGGAATGCTAACCGCATTAGAAATTCAGATTCAATTACTATTCAACCTTTTTACTTTGACTGACAAGTGACTGGATTTCGATTAGGGAAATTGGGGTAAAACCAATCTTACAACTTATAATTACGACCTCCGTGGCGCGATCGGTTAGACGCCTGAACGCTAAACGTGAGGTCCCGGGTTCGATTCCCGGTGGAGCAAGAGTTAAGAACTACGCTTTTCTACTGCTTTCCAGTGTGGTCGTTGATTATATATGCTATATATGTATTTATCTATATATAATAAGTATATATTTCTTAAATATACGTTGACTAGTACCCTTAACACAAGTCTTAAATGATCTTACTAAGGGGCTAGTTCAACTGGTGTAATAATGTCCAAATATTAATTCTTACCGATATGTCGTAGGAGGCAACTAAGGGACTTGAGGTCAATAGAATCTATTGGGCGGTGGGCTAGCATCCATTATGACATCGCAACTCTAATATTCATACTGATAAGTGACCTAGAAGATATTATATATATATCCGAGGTTCTGTCCACCCTAAAAGGGATTAAAGGATGGGAAAGTATATATGTATAATTATAGTCTACAACCATACTCCTATGGAAGTTAATTTAACTTACAAGTACACTTAATTAATAGCGGCTGTAGCCCAGTGGGTAAGACCTCTGACTTCTTATGAGAAATGTCCTAGGTTCGAATCCCGGCTTTGCCATGTACCAATGAATGAAATTTAAATATGTGTTTTTCATTTACATACATAATTCACAGTCGCTAACGGTGAGGGCAAACATCGTGAGGAAATCTGCGTATCCCTCGGGATAGGTAATAGCCAGTGCCTATATACGGCGACATGGTTCACTATCTATCACGTACTGTCTATCTAGTGAAACGCAGGCTTTGAGTGACCTATACCTAACATGACATTTTGGACCCCAGAAAATATATTTGAGGAGATAATAAAGAAAAGAAGAAGTAAAAATAGTAATTTTTATTTATTCATAAAAGTATAAAACTATAACAACCAACAACCTTATATTATTATGTGTGCTTATAAATAATAAATAGGTTTCTGTTTTTTATGAGGTAATCTTATGAATAGCTTAACTAAACTTTCACCACAGATAAATTTTATCCTTAAAAGTAAATAAATAAAATTTTAAATATAATTCGGCTTCACAATGGTTATGTAACCATTAATTTATTTCAACTTGCTAAAATATTTTATTTCTAAATTTGACTAAAATTTTGTCCTATACGTATATGTATATTTGAATTTATTGTGAACTATAATTTATTATAATAAATATAATAAAAGCATCTTGTAATGGAGTTAGATAAATATAATTCATAACTAAAACAATGTTAACTAATATTTTTATTTTATAGATACGCATACAAGTTGTGTCCATATTCAATTAATTATAAGATATTTTACTATTTTATCACTCACCACAATAGTTTACAACATATACTACAAACAAAAATAATTATTACTTATTATCATAAATATGTCAATCTTCAACAATTACGTTTATTAAATAGTTTTAAATTAATTCAATTTACTATCAATTCTACATAACCAACAGAGTATATTAGACTTACAATAAGCTGTAATTTAACAATATTTAACGAACAATATTTAAATTCCAATTACACATAAATCATATGAGCTATAAGTAATTATTATACATACATACAGTTACATACATTTTAAAACACCAGTTAGTTACTAGGTACAATTCCCATAGTTATTTTCTCATTGTACATTACCATTATCTTCACAGTTTACTGGACACGTAGTTTTGCCAATGCACGATATCTTTCCACCACTCTGGCCGAACCATCGACCCGGGGTAGGTCATCACGTTTGTCTGTATGTGCTTGTAGGCCTATGGAAAAGATAGAAAATACACATAATAATATAATAATATTTGGACATTATTATAACAATAGAACTAGCCCCTTGCTAAGTACATTTAAAACTTGTGTTAAGGGCACTAGTCAACGTATATTTAAGAAATATATAGTTATTATGCATAGATAAATACATATATAGCATATAATACAATCAACGACCAGACTGGAAAGCAGTAGAAAAGCATAATTTCTTCTTAACTGTGCCTCCACCGGGAATAGAATCCGGGACTTTACTATAAGCGTTCAGACGGCTAACTGATCGCGCCACGGAGGTTGTATACACATATATACACACACACTTCGTCCTTAAATCTTTTACAAGGTGTCTTAAAACCATGAAGACATGAAAACATCGCCTTGGGCACTTTTTAGCATAATTATTGGGGTTGTGATGCTATATGGAACATTGGTGACAGTTTATTAGCCCTTTTTCCTCTAGTGCCTGTGACATGCAGGGAAGAACGGCAGCTAGTTAGCATTCTTTTTACGTCCCAGCTAGTACAAGATACACTCAATCTTTTCAGTCACCCGCAAGTGTTTTATGATGTAAATATGATGTTTAGTATGATGTGTAATTCGACGTAGCTAAGTTGTTTGGGGCTTGGCTCTGTATCAGTGGGTACAGGGTTCAAATCCCGCTTGAGCATGTACCAATGAAAATGATGTTTGTATAATGAATTTCTATGTACATTTTCGTAATAAAAACTCATTTACGACATGCATCGAATTATACGGTGAGGGAAAACATCGTAAGGAATAATAGTTAGTGCTTGTAAATGGCCACATGGCTTACCACCTGTCACATTGAGTACTGACCGGTCAACACGTGGGTTCGAGGTGTCCATAGAATTACTACCTTCGCAATTGCGGAGATGGACACCTGAACCTCTGACTCCGCAAGGGTTAATGGTCGTGAACGTGTTTGTCTTTTTGTCTACAACCATCCGTGATAACGTACCTCTCCATCAGAGTAGCCCAGGACGCTGTTGAGACAGAAGTCTGGTGGAGCGAGGGTATCCGCCAGAGACACGGCTTCAGGCATCACCGCCGCGCACAGGTTGATTACGCATTCGCGGAGGTATAGGCCTTGGTCCGAAGATAGGTAGCCGCCCTGGAAGGAAAAATAATAATGTTATAAATGGTAGCTGTAAAGTAGGCCTCCCCAAGGTAACACCACAAAACACGATCACTCGTGGCCCTCAGCCAACCACTACCAGCGACCTTTTTCAGGTCATCGGTCCATCTAGCAGGGGGCGTCCTACACTACGTTTACCGAGACGCGGTCGCCATTCGAGAACCGCTTTGTTCCAACGGTCGTCGGTTCTGCGACAGACGTGACCGGCCCACTGTACTTTCTAGTAGATATCATTATACAATACATACTCATCACGCCTATTCCCCGTAGAGGGGTAGACAGAGATCACGTAATCACGGATCTCCATCAATCCCGATCTTGACAACACAATTTCGCCTCTTAGACTCTCATACACCTCCTCATACACACTCGGCGGTTATAGGTACTTCTAGCGTCACCTTTTTCAATATAGCGTCTATCTGTCCGTGTTAAGTCAAAGTCAAATGTTTTTATTCAACATAAGTACAAGTACAGTACATTCATTGAAAGTCAAAACATTTGCCTGACACTGGTTGTCTTTTAGCATTGAAATCCTACCGTTATAAACGTTGTTAATACTTACAATATAAAGCATAGACAAGTGTTTCTCCAGCATGAAAGCGCCGTATAACGCGACCAACTTCAGA
Source organism: Leucoptera coffeella (assembly GCA_030578115.1). Taxonomy (NCBI): domain Eukaryota; kingdom Metazoa; phylum Arthropoda; class Insecta; order Lepidoptera; family Lyonetiidae; genus Leucoptera; species Leucoptera coffeella. Next base: position 286,995 of record JAMBLF010000059.1, on the reverse strand, counting down.
AGCACGTTACGACACTTCTCATCCTTGAATGCCATCGCCGATTTGTAGAAGTGGGTTAGAATGAAGTTCTGCGGAAAAATATTCAATTTAATACGTTTTTTTAAACTTAATTGAAGTACATTATACTAAATCGAAATCGATACAGTATACTTTACTAATTAATTATCATTTTTAATAACCATTTTACAGGTTTATTATTATGCATAGTCTCAGTACATAGGTCATATAAAACAACTCATAAAATAAGCATAATAGTTTAACAGTTACGCATTATTAGTTAGTGATATCTAGGTAAGGGTACATAAAATTCTAGGGTTTGATAACATTTTAGAAAGTTCTGTATGTACATACATATACATACATAGACAAGAATCTCGGAGAAATAAAATCTCCAAGTTCACTTTTTAGCATGAATATTGGAGTAGTAACATCATAATGGATGATTAGAGACAGTTTGCTAGCCTATCGCCCAAGCATTGTACCATATTATTTACGATCCATACCTAACATGCCTTCGAAATTTCGGAGATTGGCACTCAAGCCTCTGACTACCCCGCCATAATAAAAAAGGGAGTGTGTATACACAAGTCGTGAAGCGTATGTTTTTTTTAAACTCCTACAGGATTGTCACATACATACCTCGCCATAAACAACAGACAAAGTGACAGCGTAGTAAGACTGTGAGTCGTTCCTCGTCTCGAAATTGCTCCTGCCTTGCTTCTTTAGCTCTGTTACCCTTTCATAGGTTTTCTGCAGCATGAACGCCGTCAGCCAGTTGTAGGCTTTTATTAAATCTGTGAAGAAAAAGTAGTCTTAAGAGTCGATTAAGGTACTAAAAGATAACCTAGATATTTTGTACAAGGAGCTACATATATAGATCCACGCCCCTTAATCTTTTTCGAGATGAAAAGAACTTCGGAGACATGATTATATCTAGGTCACTTTTTAGCAGGCTTTTTAGAGTTGTAATGTATGACAAATTGCTAGCCAATCGTACAATAGATTTATTGACCCTTAGCTCCTTAGTTCTTTTCAACGATATGCCGGGAAGAACGGCAGTTAGTTAATTTATGTTCAATACTACATGGGACACAAGACAAACACATTCACGACAAACCCTTGCGGGTAGTCAGAGGTTCAGGTGTCCATCTCCGCAATTGCGAAGGTAGTAATTCTATGGCCACCTCCAACCCACGTGTTGAACAGATAGTCACTACTCAATGTGACAGGTGGTAAGCAGTTTCGTCATTTACAAGCACTGACCTATTCGAGTAACAGGTAGGTTTCCATACGATATTTTTCTCTTACCGTAGTATTCGACACGTTTCGTAAATGTATTTTAACTATGAAAATGTACACAGAAATTCATAAACTTCATTTCCATACACGGTCAAGTGGAATTTAAACCCTGTACCCACTGCTACAGAGTCAAACCAAACAACTGAGCTACGTCGAATTCTTAAGAGCTACGTGAATGGCATATTAAAACATACATAAACATACGCTTCACGACTTGTGTATACACACTCCCTTTTTTATTCTGGCGGGGTAGTCAGAGGCTTGAGTGCCCATCTCCGAAATTTCGAAGGCATGTTAGGTATGGGTCATTCGAAGCCCGCGTATCACTAGATAGACAGCACCCAACGTGATAGGTAGTGAACCGTATCGCCGTATATAGACACTCACTATTACCTATCCTGAAGGACAGGCAGGTTTCCTCACGATGTTTTCCCTCACCGTTAGCGACTGTAAATTATGTACGTAAATGAATGGCATATTAAAGAACAAAAACTTACTCTGTGGCTCTTCAAACTCCTTAGCGCTAAACCAGGGGCATTTCTCCCTTAGCAAGGCGTCCGCATTGTTTAGGTACCCAACGCTGCCCATGGGGGTATCGAAGGTCCCTGCCTGCCTCTTAGCCCATAGGCCCAATAGCCAGTTGCTGGTCTGCTGCAGCAATAGGCTGTTTTCCCCCTCGTACGTGCAGTTGGCGTCGTTGTCGTTACGTAACTCGCCGAGGCGGGACGCTGGAAAATAATAATAATATTTGGACATTATTACACCAATTGAACTAGCCTCTTGGTAAGTACATTTAACACTTGTGTTAAGGGTACTAGTCAACGTATATTTAAGAAATGTATACATATTATATACAGATAAATACATAAATAGCATATATAATCAACGACCAGACTGGAAAGCAGTAGAAAAGCGTAGTTCTTAACTCTGCCTCCACCGGGAATCGAACCCGGGACCCCACGATTAGCGTTCAGGTGTCTAACCGATCGCACCACGGAGGTCGTCGAAAATATTTTTTTATTGTTCAATTCAATGAAGTATGTTGTTATCGATTTGATTATTTTTGTAAGCCATAAGAAGCTTCTTAGGCTGGCCAAAATAACAATGTTTCTCGTATATTAATCTCCAATTAATCAATAAATCTAACAACATTTTCTTCTTGAAAACTTCGATTCTTGGTGTAGTTAGAGTTAATCCAGTCCTTAAGTAGCCGTGTATATCAAGTCATAAGTGTATGAGTGTCAATGAATCGAAAGTGGTTTGTCAGGATCGGGACAGATGGGGATCCGTGATCTCTCTACCGTGAAACGGGCGTGATGTGTATGTATATATATTCTAACATTTTTAATTCTAACCGAATTAATTAATACGAATTATGTTTTTTATTTTTAATATAATACTTTTATTGTTATGTTTTCATTATTTTAGATGATTGCTAGTGATGCTAGTTATAGAGGCTTATAGTTGTAAATATTATATTTGATATTGTATTGGGATAACCTGTTAGGATTGCAAATGCAATAATAATAATAATATTTATTTACATTAGGACATTACACCGACGAACACAAAAACCTAAACAATAATACAAAACTTAGAAACTAACAAAGAACAAACAAACTTGAAACTAAATAGGCCTGTGCAAGCCGGTGCAACGCCAAATGCAATTGCAATGTATGAAATAAATAAATAAATAAACCTTGCAAGTAGCCGTGGCCCCCGCAGGCTTCGCGACAGTTCTGGATTCCATCTCTGGCAGTCCAGCCGCACACGGGCTTCACGGCTGACGACAGAGCGTGCATCTCGATACCTCTGGCCGCCGCATTATCGTCTATGCCTGGAGTGGACGAAAAACTATTAGCATATATACAACAATGAGACAATGCATATCCTCCGAAGCAAGCGTTGGATTGGCATCCCACAGGAAAGAGAAGGACAGGGCGTCCTAAGTCTACGTGGCGTCGCTCGGTTCAGAAGGAGGCAAAGTCCATGGGACTGCAGTGGGGAGATCTGCAAGAGATTGCGCAAGATCGCCCACGGTGGAGAAACATTCTTCGAGCCCTATATCCCTGCTAAGGGATAACAGGAATTAAGTAAGTCAATATATAGATGACAGTCCCGTGCTAGTCTGAGACGTAAAAAAGAATGCTAACTAGCTGCCGTTCTTCCCGGTATGTTGTAGGAGGCAACTGAGGGTTAATAATAATGAGCTTTTTATTCATTTAAACACATTGACATACACAGACAGGATATTAAAAAAAAAGAAGAGAAAAGGAGATTATACATGTATGTAATCAATAAATCCTACATGTGCATGTCATTGCCCAGTGAAATGGTCCCAGCACAGCATATATGCAATGATTGAAGTACAATCACTGTGCTGATCTTATGCTAGAAACATTTATATATAAGGTTATAGGTAAGCGACTTGTTGTCTTGTCACCAATATTCCATATGTCATCACTGAACCAATGTTCACAATAATGAGTGACAAAGGAGATGGTTTTATGTCTCCAAGGTTTGTCTATCCCGAAAGGGATGAAAGGGTGTGAATGTATATGTATGTATGTAAAATAGAAAAAAGAATGGTAGAGATATCATACCAAAGTATGACTGACTGAAATGTGAGGTAGGGACCAGACATATAGGTATATGTAAGGTAGTAATGAGAGTATATTGTATAAAAATATTTCGTACTTTTTTATGAATGTATAAGCCGTGAGAGTTTTTAATAACCACCAAGTATCTACATTAACAACATACATACATACATACGCTTTACGACTTGTGTATACACACTCCCTTTTTTATTATGATGAGGTAGTCAGGGGCTTGAATGCCCATCTCCGAAATTTCGAAGGCATGTTAGGTATGGGTCATTCGAAGCCCGCGTATCACTAGATAGACAGCACCCAACGTGATAGGTAGTGAACCGTATCGCCGTATATAGGCACTGACTATTACCTATCCTGAGGGATAGGCAGGTTCCCTCACGATGTTTGCCCTCACCGTTAGCGACTGTAAATTATGTACGTAAATGAAAAACACATTTAAATTCCATTCATTGGTATGTTTATGTACATTACATGAAACTTAATATTGGACATGACAATAGCATTATAAGTTTGACATTTTGGCATGTCTGTCCGTGCTAGCTGCTATTGGTACGATTGTGTGTGACTCTTTAGTAACGCCTGCTGAAGTATAGTATAGTACAGTAACTAGAGTAACTTAATATAGTAACTTAGCATAGTATAGTACACACTCACCCATCATGTTGTTGATGGTGATGGTGACGTGGGTCTCACAGAACCAGTTGCAGAACACTCTTAACGCGAAGGTCGCTGCTAAGTAGGGCATTAGACGGATTTGCTGGAACGTACATTGTTGTTAGTGTTCGACTTTGAATGTAACCATATTTAGGAGAAAGGGTTTTGGATATATTTGTGGGTGAAAAGTAAGCTGCAATTACAAACTTTACAAGATTTTCACGTTCAATCACTTATTATATTTAGATGTGACAAAAATTTGTTAGGAACCTTTTGTTTTGTTCATTTTTTTTCTGGATTACTGGTGTTTGTACAAAACTGTTTAGACAAATATACACAGATTATGCTAAAAAGGCTTTAGGAGCCATCTCTTAAAATTTTAGCAAAACAATGAAAGATTAAATAACTTTGTAGTAATTTAAACAAATATTAACATGTGACTAAACATTTTCCTCGCGATTCCTATTAACTATAAAGACCGTATGTATATGTAGCACTAACCTGCTGTTGATATTCCAATACAGCCGTCTCCCTATCAGAATTTTCGGGCCCAAACTGTCTCCTCACAGCCGAGTATCGAGTGGCTATGACTATCGCCTTTTGGAGATAGCACGTCGAGATTGAGGTTATGTGGACTCGACCACCTGTGAAATGAGGTATTATAATACATACATACACATCACGCATGGTTCCCTGTAGAGGGGTAGGCAGCGATCACGGATCCCCATCTGTCCCGATCCTGACAAACCACTTTCGCATCATTGACACTGATACACGAATGTTATAGGTACTTCTAACGTCACTTTTTTTAATATGGCGTCTATCTAACTGTCTTCTTTCTCTTCTCGTCTATCTTATTGGGCCGACCCTCTACATATATAATTTATATATTACATACCCGTGTCGGATTGGATGAAAAATCGCGGCTACAGTATTTAGTATTGATTTAAGGTGAAATTTGTGAAAAAAGTACTTAGTTATTCTCACGATTAGCGTTAAAGTGCTTAACTGTTCACGCTATGGAAGTTTCTGAGGAATTAGGGATTACACAAAATTCAAAACTTTACAAGCATTTGAGTTTGGAGTTCAACTAGAATACGAACTATTATATCTTTTTCTACTCCTCAACAAAATCCCGCCCCTAAATTTATCTATCTAAACATAATTAATTAGTATTAGTTAATCCAATTTTCAAGTACACCATTCCAACTCAAAATAAATAAATAAACCCAAGACAATGTTCACACAAGTATACAATACATACACTTCACGCCTGATTCCCTGTAGAGGGGTAGTTAGAGATAAGTATACTAACCAGATAAGATCCCCAAAGAGGCCCCAAACCTCTTGCTGGGGTCTCTGAAGGGGGTTTGGTAAGCCCCCTCGTCGTCCACGCCCCCCAGGCGGTCCAACGCCATACCCTTAGGGATCCGGTACTTGTTGAACATCACGAAACTGGTATACGTGATAAGAAAAGATTAATATACTAATTGGAGAGAGACAATAAACAGCTTTACTGGGATTTCAGACCACTAATGCTTTGTGCAAAATATCGGTTCAATATCACTTGTGTGAATGTTCGAGGAATAACGAAAGTGACTAATTTCACAATTTTTAGAGCGAAATTTGATAAATTTGCTGTCATTAGAGACTTTTGCTATTCTACTATTAACTATTATCTATTACTGAGGTGATATTGAACTGATATTTTGCAAAAAGAATTAGTGGACTTGGGCTCATGAGCAATTGATGCATAGAGTGATAGGTGAAAATTGAATTAGATGTGGTTGTCGGTCCACATAAACTTCTCATCCATGTCGCAAACTGTAATAATAATTAGTTTGATATGCCGTGAAAACGGGGCTTTCAGTGACCATAGAATCTCGTAATTTAATCAGTCACACAAGCTTATGACTACACCGAAAATTCTAAGCATGTGACTTTGTATTCTATAACAAACCTTGTGATTTTATTCATTCAATATCTAACTTTGCCACAATTAGTAGACCAAGCTACACATATAGATATCTAAACAAGCAAACGCTTACGCTATTATAACCCTTGAGGCGTAGTCAGAGTTTCGCGTGTCCACCTCCGCAATTGATCCTACTAATAAACCAACTACAAAAACACATTTTATTTACTGTATAAGACGGGGTCATATCACGATAAATTAATAAAGATATAGATACCTTTATATCACCCGATATTTCGTCCCAGTTGCATAGGCCGTGGTCGCGGGAAGACAATGCTCGACTTAACCAACTACATAGTATAAAACAAAGTCGCTTTCTTTGTCCCTATGTCCCTTTGTATGCTTAAATCCTTGACACTACGCAACGGATTTTGATGCGGTTTTTTTAATAGATAAAGTGATTCAAGAGGAAGGTTTATATGTATAATAACATCCATTAAATAGTGGAGTAGGCTATATATTTTATACCCGTGCAAAGCCGGAGCGGGTCACTAGTTAATAATAAAAACTCTCACCCATTATCGACCCCGTTCAGCCCAATCTTCTCGCCGAGGTCCCCAACAGTGACCCCGGGGTACGGCTTCAGGGTGTTGGGGTCCCTGATGGGTACCACGAAGGCGTGGAGACCATGGTTCTTGCCCTGGGCATGCAGCATTGCGTAGACTATCGCGTGCGTCGCGCATTTGCCTAGAAATAGATGATTATGATTGATTTCTTTAATTCTGGAATGTACGTCACCCTAACATGTAACCTTTCGGTGACGTACTAATTACAAGGTATCGAACAATGTATATTTAAATACAAAAATATTATGATCAATAACTTACGCGTTAAGTCCCGTTAGTTATTAATCATCTCTTAAAATTATAGATGATTGTGTATACATCAACGCCTTTTAATCTATATAGACTAAATATATATACGTATACAATATATTCATTACTTTTCGGTCGGTATTACAGGTCGGATTATCAATATTAAGGCATCAATGTTACCAGTGGATCTAGTTTTTTTTACGTGATACAAGGGAGAAAGTTTACTTACATATATGTAGTCTCCAACTAACTACAGTAACTAAATAGTCATATTTAATAACATAAAAGTATTAAAAAAAACCTGTTATTGGAAGTACATTTTTAAGATCATTGAAGCTTGTTGACACTTCAAGTCGCGGCACGAAACAGGTTTTATTTTTTTATAGCTGTAATTATACGTATGTTTTTATCAACAAATATATGACTTACCCAGTGAGCCAACCCAGCATTTGGCAGCCTCGAAATCCGCCGTATGGAGCACAAACTCTTTGGTTTCTGGATCATATGTCGCGGTCGTTCTCATGCCTAGAAAATAATAAGAATATTGCTTTACACAGTTTTTATATAAAACTGATGTATTTCGCAAACAAGGTATCAATCATTCAGCCTATGTCAGTCCACTGCTGGACGTAGGCCTCCCCATGGTAACGCCACAAAACACGATCACTCGTAACCCTCAGCCAACCACTACCAGCGACCTTTTTCAGGTCATGAGTCCATCTTATAATCTAAACAAGGTATGATGAATATTAATTTTTAATCGGTGAGTTTAGAGTATCTACCCATTACACCAAAGGTAAATAGTCGCAAAAGTTTTATTCATATAACATACATTATTATTTCACGTCCATTAATCCCTTTCAGGATGGATAGAACCTAGGCGACACGATAGTAATAATATCTCCTTGGTCAAGCTTAGCATTAACAATGAGGTTGTAATTACATATAAAACATTGGTATGTACCTATGACCCTATAAATTTCAAACACGATGATCCCTCATACGACTTGACGGGAACAACGGCAGCTAGTTAGCATCCTTTTTACGTGCTAGACTAGAACGACACTTTTTATTAACTATTTGATGCCGGGTCATATCACGATAAATTTATAAAGATATCTGATTACCTTTATTTTGCCCGACGTTTCAACCCAGTTGCATAGGCCGTGGTCTCGGGAAGACTAGCTCTAGTCTCAGCTAATGTAAAAATGAGTATAAATCGCGAGTGTTTAAAAATAACTATAGTCTATTCGCGTTAAGTAAATAGTGACGTCATGATAATCAGAGGTCAAACTGATTAATGAGACGTGAGTAAATGAGAAAAGAAGGCACATTGACCAATAACAGACAACCCCTATAAAATCTCATTGGTTAAATCATGGAGACCTTGATGACGTCACTATTTTCTTAAAGCGAATATACTATAGAACGACACTGTTATAGTAAGATTTACCTTTAGCATTGGACCCATGAGCCACTTCAGTGAGAGCAAAGCAGCCGCCAATCTTCGCGGCCTCTACATTCTCAATAAGGTCGTAATGGTGCTCTCTGCCACTCCCCCTGATCGTGTTGGCGAACATCCTAAACGTCAGTGACAGTTTGACAGCTACGGAACTGTCAAACATGAAAATCGCTTCCGTTTCCGCTTGGAACACCCGCGGTGCTTGGGCTAGCTGGAAAAATAATATTATAACATACATGAGGCGTATATTGAATGGAAGAAGAGCTTTCTTTGATTGTGTATGAGGAGTTGTATGAGTGACAATGAAGCGAAAATAGTTTGCCAGGATAAGAACAGATGGGGATACGTGATCTATGCTTATCCCTCTACAGGGAATCAGGCGTGATGTGTATGTATGTATTTATTCTTTCTAAGAAGGCATTCTATTTAAATCCCACATCATCAACATAGATAAAAAACTCTAAGAACTGCGAACCTCTTACTACTTCGTAAATTGGACTTAAAGTGTGTGTTGTGATTTAATCTGACATCACAGGTTAAAATTAATCCCAATTCTGGTAATTCGGTTTCACTTCATTACCATTGACTTTCAAGTTTAGTGCATGTCTTCTACACACATAGACACAACATAACAAAAGACAATAGTGGTGAGATCAAAGTTCAACCCGATAAAGTAGTAGTAACCACACCATATTTACATTATTTCGATTTTTTCGTCATTTAGTTGAACAAAAAGAGCACTGATGAATATTTAAATACAAGACGAGAATCACTTTTTTTACTATTGAAGCATTTATCATTCTCATTTTGTCCAGCGACTATTAAACTATAGGTTTTACATAAACACATACATACACATCACGCCTGCTTCCCTGTAGAAGGGTAGGCAGAGATCACGGATCCCCATTTGTCCCGAAACTGACAGATCACCATCGCTTCATTGACTCTCATACACCTCCTCATACACAGTGGACGGTTATAGGTACTTCTAACTAACGTAACCCTTTTTCAATATAGCGTTGGAGCAAAGTGATTCTCGAATGGCGACCGGGTCTCTGTTAACGTAGTGTAGGACGCCCCTCTGCTAGGCGTACCGATGACCTTAAAAGGTCGCTGGTTGTGGTTGGCTGAGGGTCACGAGTGTTCGTGTTTTGTGACGTATTCTTGGGGAGGCCTACGTCCAGCAGTGGACTAACATAGGCTGATTGATTGAATATTATTAATAATAATAAGTGTGTATACCTTCTCCACCGGTATAAAGTCCTTGTCCTTGAGGGCATACATCCTCTGGGTAGCCAGATGCCTCTGCTCATCGAGGGTAGGAGTGGCCACTGACCGCTGGAACAACGGGCTCTCTGACATGAATTGCCAGACGTCATTCTGGAAACGCAAAAGAGTAAATAATAAAAAATGCTAAGTAATCTTACTATGTTTTTCACAAGACATGAAGAGATGATTATGATTATCTGTTTCATTTGTATGTATGCCTGGTGGTGATTTACATTTGCACATTTGGCAACTAATCTCTAGACACACACACACACATAGACAGATTCTCTTTATGTATATAATACTTGTACTGAGAAGATTGACCTTCAGAATATGTCAACATAAAAAACCATACATTTGGTAAACATTTACACTGATTCAATGCATTTACCTTAATGACTATCATTAATCTTTTATATGCATATAACTATTATACACATTATCACATAATATACATAGTAATGTTGGGGTCATCTATAACGAAATTCATAGTTCATAGTTGATAGTTCATTTTAAGGTGACTGATGAGATAGTATGTATAGTTAATAAAGTTCAGTTAAAGGTGACCAAAAGCGATATGATGTATCTAAGCTTCTGTCTACCCCAGCTGGGCTAGCATGAATTGCTCTATCACCGCGATAGAGACTCTATCACCGGGTTTATATCATTTTAACACTCGCTTAAGCATGAACTTTGTCACTTGTGATAGTAAGGCGATAGCAGTGAGAAGAACCCGTAGCCGGGTGATATAACGATATAATTGTATGGAAGGGTGAGCATAAACATTCTATATCACAGTTTTATTTGTCACCTAGCAAAAGCTAGGCGATAGCTGGCGATACCCGTGATATGAGCCAAAGATGGCCGCCTTTCTTTGGATCAGCTGATTTTAAAACGACAGACTCAGTAAAAAATGACAGACGTTTGACATTAGTTGACATGCATACTTTGTTATTCTGTTTTTGTCTTTTAGAAAATCTATCACTAGAGTACCCGCCACATAAGGTGGCAGTTGGAGGCGTCGCCACAGTCGCGTAATCCAGTGTTGCCAGTAAACACGCCAAAACTAGCACTCACTGTGCCATACGGCTCGATACATTATATTGAGGTTTCATTTGTAACGATCTTTGGTTGCAGAGCTATAAACTCAAATAAAACAAATTAATATACCAAAGTCAAAAGTCAAAATATTTTTATTCAAAATAGGCCCTATCATAAGCTCTCTTTGAAAGTTATTTTATGATCTAAGTACAAATTAAAAAAACTATATATTGACAAAAGGAATATATATGAGTGAAGTGGAAGGGCGGTTACGTAGGGGCCGGCCTAATAAGACATATATGTAACAGTCAGATAGACGCTATATTGAAAAAAGGTGACGTTAGGAGTACCTATAACCGCCGAGAGTGTATTAGAGAATGTATGAATGTCAATGAAGCGAAAGTGGTCTGTCAGGATCGGGACAAATGGGGATCCGTGATCTCTGCCTACCCCTCTACAGGGAATCAGGCGTGATGTGTATGTATGTATGTAAAAAAACTATTTCAAACATGGCACTGAGCATTGTCTTTACATATTTTTACCGAGGTTAGTTCACCAACCATTTCGGCTGCTCAAGATGCCACGTCATGAAGACCACGACCGCTCTGATAAGAGCGTAACGATTGAGAAGAAGAAGTTCAGCGGAGACCCTTGGAGAAGAACTAACAAGAAACTCCAGAAATCAATTTATTATAATCACCCTTAACAAACATAAAAATTACAAAGAGTGGGCAAAAAACACAACGCTGGTAATACTAAATTTACCTTTCATACAAAATAACACGCAATGGCGGAAACGTCAAATTTAGTTCCAAGTTTGGCTACTGCCACCTTATGTGGCGGGTACTCTACTACGGGTTTCATCACACTGCTACGTCTTTTATCGCGCGATAGGTTCGTGCTCGCTGGGGTGATATAAACGCTAAAGCGATAGCGACAGCGGCGATACAGGTGATAAATTCATGCTAGCTAGGCAGGTGGGCTAGCATGAATTGCTCTATCACCGCGATAGAGACTCTATCACCGGGTTTATATCATTTTAACACTCCCTTAAGCATGAACTTTGTCACTTGTGACAGTAAGGCGATAGCAGTGAGAAGAACCCGTAGCCGGGTGATATAACGATATAATTGTATGGAAGGGTGAGCATAAACATTCTATATCACTGTTTTATTTGTCACCTAGCAAAAGCTAGGCGATAGCTGGCGATACCCGTGATATGAGCCAAAGATGGCCGCCTTTCTTTGGATCAGCTGATTTTAAAACGACAGACTCAGTAAAAAATGACAGACGTTTGACATTAGTTGACATGCATACTTTGTTATTCTGTTTTTGTCTTTTAGAAAATCTATCACTGCTACGGGTTTCATCACACTGCTACGTCTTTTATCGCGCGATAGGTTCGTGCTCGCTGGGGTGATATAAACGCTAAAGCGATAGCGACAGCGGCGATACAGGTGATAAATTCATGCTAGCTAGGCAGAAGAGATAAAACAATATAATATACGTATGTATTACTGATACTAATACCAGTCTCTAACTGTAGGGGAAAACATCATGAGGACACCTGCCTATCCCTCGGGATAGGTTAATAACCAGTGCCAGTGGTTCACTATTTATAACGTTTTATTGAGTCGCTCATGCCTAAAAAGCATTAAAAATTTCGAAGATAGGCAGTCAAGCTCTGACTACCCCCCACAATAACAAAGGGATGTATACACAAGTCTTCCATGTATGTATGAAAGTTTTCTATGTATGTTTATTAAATACAAAAATGTACAAGGATGCTCGTACATAATTCAATTTTATTGACAAAGCTGATAAAGTAAATCAGTAATTCCTTTTATCTAAAAATGTTGTTGTTTGCATTCATGAAGAGTGTTGTTCACCAAAATAAAGATAAACATTATCTAATATTGATAACAGTGCAAATATTTAAAGGATCTACTAAGCTATCATGCTATTCTTAGATTATACATTCATAATCTTATTACTTTGGTTCCAAAGTACTCACCACATTGAGCCTAGTTGTTCTGTAAGAATTTACATACATAACATACGGTTCACGACTTGTGTATACACACTCTCTTTTTTGTTATGGCGAGGTAGTCAGGCTTGAATGCCCTTCTCCAAAATTTCAAAGGCGTGTTAGGTATGGGTCATTCGAAGCCCACATATCACTAGATAGACAGCAGCCAACGTGATAGGTAGTTAACCATATCGCCGTATATAACCACTGACTATTACCTATCAGGACCTGCGGGACAGGCAGGTTTCCTCATGATGTTTTCCCTCACCGTTAGCGACTGTAAATTCTGTACGTAAATGAAATACAATTACATACATATGTCTCTTAATATCTTATCTATCAGGGAAACTTGTGCATCCTTAGTTACATTGCATATACATAGATTATTAGGTAAAATGTGGTCATTACAAAAAATTGTTAATAAATAATAATACAGTATAATCTCATTAATCCCGCACTATTTAAAACCGAAGAGTGCCAGATTATTGGAATGCTCGGATTACTGGATTATAGAGAAAAAGTCATAGGTAAGGAATAAAATAAAACATTTCATAGAAGGTATCAATGTATGTGATGTATTTGATTATCATTATTCAAATCTAGTGTCTTGTGTTTGAGTTTATTTGACAATTTTAACTATACACTATTAAAAACACAAATACGTAAGCACATGCACGGGATAAGTTTGGGTGCCGGATTATTGGACGTACCGATCTATCGAAGTGCCGGATTAGTGAGATTTTACTGTATACATAATATATGGACATAATTACACCAATTAAACTGGCCTCTTGTTAAGTACATTTAAGACTTGTGTTAAGGGTACTAGTTAACATATATTTCAAGAATATATACTTATTACATCATACATATGCTTCACGACTCCTTTTTTTTTTTATTATCACTAGATCCCACTTATCACTAGATAGACAGCACCCAATGTGATAGGTAGTGAATCGTATCGCCATATATAGGCACTGACTATTACCAATCCTGAGGGATAGGCAAGTTTCCTCACGATGTTTTCCCTCACCGTTAGCGACTGTAAATTATGTACGTAAATGAAAAACACATTTAATTTTGATTTATTGGTACATGCCAGAGTCGGTATTCGAACCTAGGACCTTTCTCATACGAAGTCCAAGGTCTTACCCACTGGGCTACAGCCGCTATAATACTTATACTTATTATAATATATACTTATTATTATATAGATAAGTACATATATAGCACATATAATCAACAACCAGATTAGAAAGCAAAAAAGCATAGTTTTTTACCCTACCTCAACCAGGAAACGAAGCCAGGACCTCCTGATTAACATTCAGATGGCTAACCGATCCTGCCACAGAGGTCATCAATTGGTTATTGTTGATAGGGACACTACCTCTGACCCTAGAGGATTGTACGGTAGTGAATATGTATGTATGTACTTACTTTCAGCTTAATAGTAGTGAAATCATCATACAAAGTTCTCATTCTCCTCCAATCAAAGGAAGCTTTTCTCCTAAACTCGTCCAGAGGCCCTTTAGGCAACTCTGGCATAAGTTCCTTTAACTGATCATCAGTCAAGTAATCTTCTCTTGTGGAATCCATTTTGAATGTCCTGTAATGGTAAGACATACTATAGTATTTCTATTATAATTGACTATGATACGATAGTTAAGTAAGTACCAGGTCAAAACAGAATCAAAGAGTATATGTTTTAAGCATATTTATGAACTGGTTGTAAAATATACCAAGATATTAGTACAGTAAAAGTAGGGATTTAATAAATAAATGAAGAAAAAGATGATATTACATATTGTGGTGTTTTGGTATTTTTATAACCATTTTGCAGAGGTCTTTTATATCATCTACAATCAAGACTTGGTTATAAAGTTTATCTCAATAATTGTATTTTGGGAATAGGTGAAAACTTTAGTCACTATAGAAAACAAACATGGAAAAAAACAGGAAGAGTAATCATAATGCTAAAGAACATAAAAAGATTAAACTTAAGATTATAGTAAGCACTAAGTTATCACTAAATGCACTAAAATATGATTGACCTGGATACCGGTTAATAAATCTGAAAGTAAAAGTTCTTCAATGTAAAAGTTAAACTATTAAAAATATGTTTCATTCGGACCTGTACTATTTAATTATTGTAAGAGATAAGTGTTGAACTTAATATTTTTGAATGAGAAAAGTTATTACACTAATGTCTGGTTCTACAATTTGCACCACATTAATTATTGCACTAAATTATTATAAACGTACCTAAGAACTAGATAAGGTCGAAAAAACCTGTTATAATTGTATGCAACAAGTGAACTTTGAACGTTAAACACTTTTCCACTGATACAATGAATACGTCGAGACAATTGGCTGTCGAATAAGTAATTAGAATAAGTTCGATGTCATTATTTGCAATATACGATAAGAATTACGGTGATAGCGATTCGTAAACAAAACAAACAGCACACAATTTGACGTATGATTTTGACTGAAGCAACAAGGGTACCTTTTAAACCTGACTGATGTTGTAAACCAACTTTACCTTTTTATACTATCACTTCCTGAGATCATTTCGGCAAAGTAGTCCGACTTGTCAAAGCAACTGGCGGTATCCAGCTAGCACTCCACACCACAAATAATTGCATTATATGGAGATCGCTTCGGCCACATCCACGTAATCGAGGGAACGATGAAAAAGAAGAATACTATCATTCAGTATCAGGATGAACATCGTTGAGTCTGTATCAGGATAAACATCGTTGAGTGTGTATGAGGTGTGTGAGTGATAATGAAGGGAAAATGGTTTACCAGGACCTATGATCTCTGCCTACCTCTCTACAAGAAAACGGGCGTGATGTCTATGTATGTATGCATATCCGGGAGATCATGCGCTGTCATTTCGATAAGGGCTATCTATATCTTTATTAATGTATTATAATACTCAACACTTGCTACCTCACCTATTTGACTCGTTAGGTACTGGGTAAAAAAATAAAGGGAATGGTCTTTCAATCTGCTAAAATTTTAAACGTTCTTTTACCCATAATACTGACATGTCATCGTTAAAATTACTGCAAGTTGACCAACGATGTCTATCCTGTGTACATCTTTATTATCTTGTCTCTCTTTGTTAGTAAACAAGTTCTAAACTTTTGTATATAAATTATTTTATGTTAATACAAGAACTATTCAATATTATTTTTATAGCCATAAGATATAATTGCTGTTTTATTAATATTTATTGCGTAATTGTGAAGAATGGGTAAGTTAATGTTTAGTTATTTCATTGTAATTTTCTAGGTTATATCCGGCAAAATTATGATAACAAAGTGCTTTAATTATGTGATAATAACCTTTTCCATTTATATGAGTTTAGATATATAATTGTGACATAAATTTAAGAAAAGAACTTTTAAACTAAGTATTTGGATTCATAACTGACTAAATTCAAATACTTAGTTAAAAATTTTTCAAGAAATAAAATTAATGTCATCTTATTAATTATTATTAACTGAACTGTTTTATAAATCAAGTGCATACACACGCATTGTAGCAGAAATTATTTATTAATTTATTCCTGAAAGGAGCCTATATTTTCCTGAGTTAACTTTTGCTTTATAATGGGGGACTGTACATACATACCCATGGTTACATACAATATATTCAGGCCTCAACCATTCTTACAAAATAGATGTGTATATAGTTATTGTCAGCAGGGTTTCGTGGCATTTGTTCTCTGCTGGTTTATATTACTATTAAAGGTAATCAAGGCTCTGACTACCCCACAACTATAAAAAAATGAGTTTGTTTATAAAAGTCCTGATGCCTAAGTAATTTTGATTTTTA
Organism: Leucoptera coffeella; assembly: GCA_030578115.1. Classification (NCBI taxonomy): domain Eukaryota; kingdom Metazoa; phylum Arthropoda; class Insecta; order Lepidoptera; family Lyonetiidae; genus Leucoptera; species Leucoptera coffeella. The sequence goes on along the minus strand of JAMBLF010000059.1, from coordinate 269,990 downwards.
ATTTAATTTTAATCTTTGTATTGAATTAAAAGAATGTGATTTCATTCATATTATTAATTGCCACCTTGCACGATTTTGTTAAATCTCTGTTTTCAGTCACATCCATTAAAAAATTTAAATAAGTATGTTCTTCAGTTCTTTATGCTATGTAACACCTGACTTTTTTACAAATTTAGTAATACAATTCACTATCTTAGTAATTGGTGTTTGAATTGACTTCTACCACCTTTCACCCCAACAACAATTTCAATACTATACTCTTTTCAAAGGTCGCTAGTCCTTCACCCATTCCATTAACTCATAGTCTTATTTGACTTTTATAATGAGTAGAAAAAAATGTTATGTAAAAACTGAACCTAGAACCTTATTACAGTCATTTCACTTTCTCTCTAATAATAACCAAATTACATAAACCGTAGTTAGTACAAAGCTGTTAATGAAACTCTTTGAACCATATATTACAACATCTATTTGAATAAGTTCTATTAAGCTATCAGAATGTTATAAAAACTAATTAGCTAGGTGGAGACTCCCTGAAAATATTGGCAATTAAGTTTAAAGCCTTTTAAATGCCTTTTTACAGATACTTAGTAGAAAAGTCTATGAACAACTTCTAGTATGCATTTAGAGTAATACATTTAGATTTATATTTTAGCCTTGCTATATTGCATTTTATGTTTTGTAAGTTTTATAATTATGTAGTTAGTTACTTTATAAACAAAATCAATAAGCATCAAAATTCAGTGTATATTATTTTTGCAAATGCATCTCTGTTTATATACCTACATATACATTAACGCCCTTTAATCCTTTTTGGGGTGGACAGAACCTTGGAGACAAGAAAACATTTTCTTATTAACTCATTAGATAGTATGTATATTAGGGTTTTGATGACATATGGAAAATTGGTGACAGGTTGCTAGCCAATCGCCCAATAGACTCTATCTACCCCTAGTTCCTTAGTCGCCTCCTACGACTTGCCGGGAAGAACGGCAGCAAGTTAGTATTCTTTTTCGTCCTAGACCACCACGGGACTTTTTGAATAGTTAAACTATTTTAGAATTATCCAATTTACATAGGTGGTCGTTCCCGTAATACGAATGACGCAAATTAAGTGACATACATAAGAAGAGTAATACTAAAGTACTATTTACCATCAAATGTGCAATGGTACAGTCATCAATATACAGGGCTGGGCAGTATTTGAAATACTTGTATTTGAAATACGTATTTGAAATACAAATACGTATTTAATATTTGTATTTCAAATAGTCTCATTAAATGTATTTTCTAATTGGTATTTCAAATACGTTCTACTGATGTATTTTGTAATTAGTAATTGAAATACATGAGATACATAATATACAAAATACAAATTACATTTAGATAAATATTATCAGCGTGTACCGAGACCTGGATGCATGGTCTTTTAACTCTTGCCTGCGTATGCGTACATACAGACAAAAAAACACTCAATCATTCATTCATTCTTCCCGCCGCGTGTTGGCCAAAATGCAAGAAGCAAGGCCGTAAAATTTTATTAAAAAAATCCCGCGACGCGGCCAGCGTTACCAGATTGGGGGATTTTTTCGCGATTTTGGGGAAAAATAATACAATATAACACCCACTTATGTTCATCAGGATCAGTTGAAAGATTCTTTTCATTAGTAGGTTATATACATTCCCCAACGAGGGGTTGTTTATCTGATTATTCCTTTGAAAATCTTGTTTTTCTCAAAGGAAATTCCTCATTTCCTGATTAGGTAAGTATAAAGGTGAGGGTGGGCGGTGGCCTATGTCCAGCAGTAGTCACTATTTTCATTTGAACTGAGGGGCTGATATTATGATAAGGATGCCACATCAACAAAGGGCGCTGCAGGCCTTCCAGATTCCAAATTTCACTTACCTTACTAATGTTAAAACTTCCTTAAAGCTGATTGTATTTGTATTTTGTATTTCAAATAAAAACACTTAAAATACTGTATTTTGTAATTTATATTTTAAATACATAGTCCTAAGGTATTTAGTATTTTATATTTCAATTACTCACTTAAAGAGTATTTTGTAATTATATTTTAAATAAGTAAAGCATATATTTTGCCCAGCCCTGTCAATATATCATGTACTTTAGACAACAATAAGTAACTTAACCTTTACCAAAAATAAAATTACTCCAATCACGACTAAAAAGTTCGATATAAAACACGTTTACAATAGCGCGAACATTCCAGGCCCATTTAAAATACAGGCCATTCAGAATCCATTTTCTTTTCCCTTCATTCTTCGAAGTAACAAAACTTGGACTAAGCAAAGGTACGCTGTTTACTTAGCTAACCAAACGGTGTTTCCGATTCAATACTTGTTCCTTGATTTTAAAGGAATCGTTCGCGTAGTCTGGGTAACAAAAATGAGCTAGCTGCTTTTCTTTTTAATTTGTCTCAAAAGACTAGAATAGTTCTTTTTTTGTTACAATTTGGTAATTTTCGGGAATATTACATTGTGATTGGTACCAAACTAATCGATATATGAACATTTAAACCTGCTAGTTATTATAGGAACACACTTATCATGAGATATTATATCTCTTCACCTTCTTGTAATATAACTATCGGGGTCATGATAATAACTAGTATAAATTTTATTAGCTGCAGGTTTGTAACCTATTTCCCAATAAATTCAATTAACCCCTAGTCCCTTAATCGTCTCCTACATCATACAGAGCAGAGTGACAGCTATCAGGTATCATATTTACATCTCAGATTAGCACAAGACCCATATTGCTACTATAATTATCTTATGTGGTTAACACACGCGGCAACGCTACAAAGCCACGGCAGTTACGCGCGCTTTCCGACAGGAAGCGGAAGTGTGTCGCGTTTCCCACCAAAAGTTCCCGCCGAAATGATCGTAAGAGGTTGTATTTTTCGTATCGTATTTTTACTGAAAACTCGTGTTATTTATTTTTGGTAAACGAAAAGGGATAGGTACACTACGTAATCCTATTTTTACGGCCATAAATGATTAGTATATTAGTATGATAGGCAGATTTATAATTAGGAATTGCAAAAAAAATATACAGAAAAAATTTACGGATACCTATTGAGCCCAGATCCTTAAATATAACATATTCTATATATTTAACGAACCATTTTAAAAAGCACCTGATTGCAGTAAAATTCAGTAAATTGGTATTTATTGTAATATTAAAAACTACCAGATTTATTCTATTTTCTAATGCTATTTATTTTGTTTCAGGTTTAGTGCAATTAGTGATATTAAACTTACTATTGCTAGCAACCACCGCCTTTGGTAAGTAATTAATCACGTTTTAAGTTATATTAGTAGTTATTCGCGTATTATTCCGTGCATATTTTTAGAGTAATTGGCAGATTTAAGATCAAAAATATTCTATTTATTATCAGTATAAGTACGGAAACATTTAATGAAAGTTTTAATAAATTTATTTGGTACTATGTGTAATAAATGTATATGGTTTTACAACTATGACTACCATTGGTTCGGAGGCCCTAGCCTGGTAAAGAACCAACAAGAAACTTCAAACAGTTTTTTTTTATTTATGAATAAAAGCATATATGTACAATTATATTCCAATACCAATAGGATAACATTTTAGACTGCGAATCTCATATATGTATAACTGTTACATATTATCAGTTATAATTTAGGTTACTGTTACCAAAAAATAATAAAAGTTTATCGAATATTAACTAGCCTTTTCCGCAATGTCGTAGTCTTTGATGATTTACCAAAGTACTAATATTTTATATCAATAGCATCTCAATCCCTTTAGTAATCTAAAGATCATAGAGTAGTAGTATGTCGTAGTTTTCACCCCGCTCAGGGATAAAAGAACATCTGTATGGCAATTTATACGAATTTCCAAATATTGAAAACTACTATTGTAATGTGCATGTGATTTTCCAAATTGGTTCTTTAGCGTACATCAAAGGTCACGCAAGGTTGTTTTACTACCTATTTGGGGAAAGCAAACTTTAAACCAGTCTTTACAAATTGACTTCAAAAAGTGGCTAAGATTTTGACAGCCCATTGCCATTAACATCATTACTAAGCCTAAATTGCTGCTTCGTCATATAGAGATACCGCCATATAAATTGGCAGTTGGGGGCGTCGGCACAGTCGCGTAATTCAGTGTTACCAGTAAACACGCCAAAACTAGCACTCACTGTGCCATACGGCTCGATACATTATAGGTTTCATTTGTAACGGTCTTTGCTTGTAGAGCTATAAACTCAAATAAAACAAATTAATACATCAAAGTCAAAATATGTTTATTTAAAATAGGCCCTATCACAAGCTCTCTTTGAATGTTATCTTATGATCTAAGTATAACAACAATAAAGATTATTATTTTTATAATTAACAAACATAAAGATTACAAAGAAAGTGAGCAGTGTGCCAGTTTTTCCTTAACAATAATTATGATCCCTATCGCCTAACGTGGTAAACGGTAAAAAGTGGCTTTGTCCAGCTATCCTCAAAATAAAGATTTTTGCTTCTTGGCCACTCTTGCATCTCAGATTTTCGTGAAAGCGATATCGACGTCAACAGCGATAGTGATGACTATGAAATGTTAGGTGTTAAACGTATCCATATGGTTTGTAACGGTATAATTATTGTTAAGGAAAAACTGGCACACTGCTCACTTTCTTTGTAATCTTTATGTTTGTTAATTATAAAAATAATAATATTTATTGGTGTTATCCTTAGATCATAAGGTAACTTTCAATAAGAGCTTGTGATAGGGCCTATTTTGAATAAAAATATTTTGACTTTGATATATTTATTATTATATAGATATTAATTTGTTTTATTTGAGTTTATAGCTCTGCAACCAAAGACCGTTACAAATTAAACCTATAATGTATCGAGCCGTATAGCACAGTGATTGCTAGTTTTGGCGTGTTTACTGGCAACAGTGAATTATGCAACTGCGGCGACGCCTCCATTTGCCATAATATATTCAAAATTATAAATATCACAAGCTCTCTTTGAAAGTTATCTTATGATCTAAGTATAAATTAAAAAAAACTATTTCAAACATGGCACTGAGCATTGTCTTTACATATTTTTTACCGAGGTTAGATCAGCGGAGACCCTAGCTTGGAGAAGAACTAACAAGGAACGCCGGAAATCAATTTATTATAATCACCCTTAACAAATATAAAAATTACAAAGAGTTGGCAAAAAACACAACGCTGGTAATACTAAATTTACCTTTCATACAAAATAACACGCAATGGCGGAAACGTCAAATTTAGTTCCAAGTTTGGCTACTGCCAATTTATGTGGCGGGATCTCTATGTATAACTATTGTTTTTTGTTACTTTACACTTTTCTGTATATAATAGATATTCGCACTTACGCTCGTGTACTTCTTATAACGTTTTTAGAATGTAGAAAACATCTCAGCAGGCACCTTGATCATAAGTATTAGGATTTGTATTTATGCAATAGTTATGTTATCATGGCAAGTTACAATTCTATAGATTACACTTACCCTAAGACCCTTAGTCGTCTCTTTAGCAAGCAAGAAAGGCATCTAGTTAACATTCTTTTAAAGTCGAAAACCAGCACGTAATGAAACAACGAAGCTTTTAATCCTCCTGGACGCCATTTTGTGAGTCTTTTCGCTAAAGTTGGAGGGAAAAAGTCGGAGAAAAATCCACCCACCTTGCGTGACCGTACAACTGTGTTACTTTACAACTTTTTCCGAATGGTTTACTCGCTAGTATTCGGGTGTTGCGAACTGTAACGAGTTGTTCGATACGTGTTTCGTTGTCTAGGACCTAAATAGAGTGTTAACTATTATGTGATATTTCATGGCAAGTCATATAAGTTAACTAATGAATAGAAACAAAATATATTGGATACTGCAAACTGTCACCAATATTACATATAAATAGCGCTAATATAAGTAATGCCGATGTTAATGCTAAAAGTGACCATGGACATTGTATCTTTCCGACGTTCTGTCTACTCTGAAAGGGTTTAAAAGTAGTATATAGTAGTATATATACCTAAGAGTTAAAAAATAAGTTAAATTGGCGAAGAGTTGCTAACTCACCTTCCAACAATAATCAGTCTTCGTACCTAACAAAGTTCAAAAGCAAATTTAAAATATCATTGTCATGAAGGATATCCATCAATTTGGTTTCTAATTTGTCATTTTCGAGAGCATTATGGAGGATTCCGATGTTCTACATTTGTGTGAAAATCATCAATCAGTGTTCCATTTGGATCATAATGTCGGATGCATCATTATTACACACATATACTCATGATATTCTATCGCGTTTGCTTTTAACACTTTTTGGTTATCCACAATCTTGGACACGAAATATCCCTTTGCTAAATTTCTTTAATATTTATTAGCAATATTGGTGATGGATTGCAAGCTCATCGTATATTAAGATCTCATTTACGTTCTAGTATTCAAACGGTGGGTGTTTTCCCAAACATGAAAGAAAGAACGGAAACTGTGTAGGGTTCTGTAGATAGAACATTGAACCGTAAATTAACCCTCTCTTAGCTTTCTTCGTTTCTGTATTAACCGAAGAGACACTAAATTATAAATATACGTCCGATTATTATTATACATTATTAATCTTCGTGTACCTTAATTTTATTATAATCTAATTTATAATTTTTTTTAATTTTTTAATGAGGGAAAAATGGTAAAAAGAATTCTTATTGTGATGTGATTTTTTTTTTCACTTCTTCAAAAGGGAACACCTTTGAACGTAAGCAAAGATCACGGTTCCTAATAGACAGTGAAAATTTAAAATCAGTACAGAAGAATTACGGAAAGTCTTGATTGTATAATTTTTGCTAATTTATTTTTTGCTATCGGTAAGAAGCGATTGAGCATTATAAGGGCATCGTATTACTTAGAGCTGATATGGCAATAAACATGTCATTACTAACAATTAATGTATTGTTAAATTTTATTTATTTATAATAAAGTGTTATTATTATTAGCGTTACCTTATTATTATATTTAGATATTTACGCTTTTGTACTGTGTGAGTTTAGTACGCATTTCAATTTGGTACTGTATTTCTACTTATAACAAGCAGTAATCTATATAGATTACAACGACATACATTAGATCTCCGCCTTAAACTAAAAAATAAATCTTCAAATTCACAACTTCAACTAAAAACTTTAATATCATTTTAGTTCCCAATCTCCATAATCTCTGCCTAGTCTATTTGCTCCACCCTCTAGCTCTAATGCTTCGCCGATCGTATCTTCCACTGGAGACAATTTATTCGCGAGATAGTCGCCTGAACGCTTCGGAATAGACTGGTCACAGATAAGCGACTCACTTAGACTTGGTAACAGCGTCAATATCTCTCCGTGGGCTAGTGCTCTTCGATTGCTTTTAACTTCTTTAAACCTAAGTTCAAAGCTAGCTAAAGCTAAAGTTCCATTATGCAAACGCTTGTGTGTAAATAGGACATAACATAATGCGGTTGAATGACAGCAGATTGACAAAATAAATATGTAATATATGAGTGAAGTGGAAGGGCGGTTACGTAGAGGCCGGCCTAATAAGACATATAACAGTCAGATAGACGCTATATTGAAAAAAGGTGACGTAAAGAGTACCTATAACCGCCGAGTGTGTGTGAGAAGATGTATGAGTGTCAATGAAGCGAAAGAGGTCTGTCAGGATTGGGACAAATGGGGATCCGTGATCTCTGCCTATCCCTCTACAGGGAATCACGCGTGATGTGTATGTATGTATGTATTTTCCAAACAGTGACTTTTAAACCTTTGCGCTCTATAACTTATTCTTTGTTCCTGAACCTCAGGGTCATCCCCTTCAGTCTACTCAAAAAGGTATATTGGTAAACTTTTTAAGAAATCATTTTAATAGGTACAAAAAGTAAAATAATAATGACACAATAAGCCGTAAAGACTTCAAAACCTGATCACATATTTCTAGCCCCAAATCCGCAAAGTTACAAATCGCGAGACACATCAATCAGATCGCTATAAAGCCTTCTATATCCGCGGGGGATGCGCAGAGTTGTGCATATTTGATCCCTTTGAGTGCTCGGCTTGTCTCTCAATCATTGACGAGTGAGACAGGTGGATTTTATTCCGTAATTTCGGTAGGGGTCGCTGTCGAAAATAGAATAAGTAGCTGCCTTTCTTTCGAGTTTTATAGTATAATAAGAATAATACTAATATTTGGACATTATTACACAAATTGAACTAGCCCCTTGGTAAGTTCATTTAAGACTTGTGTTAAGCGTACTACTCAACGTATATTTAAGAAATGTATACATGTTATATATAGATAAATACATATATAATCAAAGACTAGACTGGAAAGCAGTAGAAAAGCGTAGTTCTTAACTCTGCCTCTACCGGGAATCGAACCCGGGACCTCACGATTACGTTCAGGTGTCTAACCGAGTATATCTGGTATATGTATTCACGACCCTTAAACAGATAGGTATTAACGTAGAACTTATACACATTAAATTAGAGCAACAAGCTTTTCAAGGCGGGTGTACGTAGTGAAGAACAGATGAGCATGTATGAAAAGGTTAATGGGTGTGGGTGAAACAAGAGAGATTTATCCGGTTTGTTCTAGGTGGCGATCGATAGTTTATGCCTATCCTATTGGGGACGTAAAGGCGTGAATATATGTATGTATTATATCTGGTATACGCTTATATTTATGTCCTCAATCCCTTTTCAGTAGGAACAGAACCTTGAAGATATAATATCACCTCTTTCACTTTGAGTAAAACTACTGGAGGTCGCGATTGCGTTTATATAGATAGACTATTTGAGTCAGGTTGCTAGCCCATTGTACTATTGACCGGTATTACGGATAAAAACAGGTGTAAAAATCTATTAGGTGATGGGCTAACAAATTATACAATGTTTATATAAATCCCAAATCAACCTCGACAGTAATCGTTCAAATGACCAATATAGCATGTCTCCAAGGACCCACCGCAAAAAGGATTGAAGGTTTATAAGTTTATGTTTATTATGTACCTACATAGAATTTTAACTTGTCTGTAGAAGTAGGTAGGTTCCTTAACCGCCAATATTGCATACTAGGCCACATAGCATTGATTTTCGATACCAGCATGGTATTAAAGTGTGTACATACTGATTACCTCCCGTACCTTATTGCTGCATAGGAATTTGCGGTTTTCATAGTACCAGCAACTGGGGTGAATTATTGCTGTATAATAATGTCTTTGATTTAAAAAGTAGTACTTATAGGAAAGTTAGTAGGGTTTACTGATTATTTGTTGTTATAAATCAGGTGATTATATTGTAATATACAACAACACTTCACACTCTCTTTTGTTTGTATGTTTGACTACCTATGGTTGGTGGTCAAAACTCAGTGTCATTGATTAATATTTTATTTATTATTCATTTAAAATTTTAAAGCTACCATAAGCGAAATTCTTTTAAAGCGATAGCTAAGCATATATCAGTCTATTATTATATTATAACATATTAATCAATATAATAATTCAAATTTACACGAAAATAATTTTAATTTGAACAATGAGAAAAATCAATGATAGTCCTAGTCATTCGATTTCTGAATGCTTGTAAAAGGATGACAATCATGATGCACATTTAATGTTCATATTATGAATTATCAGTTTAAAGTTTTTTTTACTTTTATACTATAAGTTTATTTTTTGATTGGCATAATATGTAATGTTTGTTCTTATTACAATTATATTTACTATTAAAATATATTGTTACAATTATACATACATAATATGTTTGTTTGTTCCAGATTCATCGAATGTTGTCCTCGTGATACTGAGTCAATCGGAGCCTTACTATGCCAGTGTGGCCACGAGACTAAAAGAGAATATAGAAAGTCAAGCGTTTTCTTTGGAACAGGTTCGAAACAAATATTAAATCGTTATTATAATTGGTTTACATAGGTGTAATTATACATGTAGAGTTGTATACATTGTCTGCAGAGTTTCTTGGCATTTCTTCTCTGCAGAGATTTTTCTGTACTAAGTGCAATTAGTTTTATTAATCTAATATGATTTATTTTGAGAATTAGTTTCTGTTAATGACGTATTTTTTGGATAAGAATTTTTTTTTTCTTTGAATTCCAATAAGTGATTTTATGATTGTTATGTTTTTTGTTTTTTTTTTTTTTCTTTATTAAGCCATTCACCACTAAGGTTATGTCGGCTGAAGTACACCGTATACAGTTACACAAGTACACAGTTACACCAACGCCGCCAGCCGCTACAACCGAAGAAAAACTAAGTTGAAGCTGCAATTCTTGTCTTGATTGTTCTTCGGTTCGTTCCAGTTGAGGATCCAAATATAATCACAATGCAAACATATTTAGCCAGTTTGGCATCACAATTGACTAAATATTCAGCCGAAAATAATATTTGTATTTTCAACTTTCACTGAGCTACTGACTTTGTTGACGCACCATAGACGTCTGGATTTTATGTTGGATAAAAAGATTTCATAGAAATACACCATTAAAACGAATTTAGCTTGACTGGTGACGAGAAAAATAGTGATATTTTTCAGGGAAAAGAGCGTGATGTGTATTTGATATTTACTTCTCCGTGCTAGCGGAAACGTAAATAGAACTAGCTGCTATTCTTCCTGGCATGTCGTACGAGATTACTAAGGGATCAGAGGGTCAATGGAATATATTAGGCGATGGGCTAGCAATTTGTCTACATTGTTCCATGACATCTCAACCCCAGTATTCATGTTGTAAAGTGGCCAAGAGATGTTTTCATGTGTCCAAGGTTCTATCAACATCGAAAGCGATTAAAGGACGTGAATTTACTTATATGTATGTTGATGATCATACTTCATCTTCATAAAAAATATGTACTAAAACTTTTAGCTCTATAGTCCATTCGAGTTAAGTAAATAGTGACGTCTTGGAAATATACAAAAGTAAACTGACCAATAAGACGTTAGATAATGAGAAAACAAGTCTCTTCGACCAATGGCGGACAACCGTTGTCACGTCTCATTGGTCAAATCGAGGGGACATGATGACGTCACTATTTACTTAACGCGAATAGACTATAGTTAACTTTTATTCTTTTCAACAGCGTCACCCAATAGTATACCTATCACATCAAGACTTTAACCACCCGGGGGCATGGACAGTAATACCGCTCCTAGAGCCATTGCTGACACAGCACCGGCATTCCGATGTGAGGTGGATAGTCTTTGTGGAATCACACACGGCGGTTAAATATGACAGCCTTTTGAAGGCTTTAAGGCTGGTTGATAAGCAGAAGGTAAGTTAATATTAAAATAAACAGTTCTTTTGATGTTTTCGATAGTCAACAACTGGCTATTAAAACATAAATTAACATCCTTTCATCTCTCTAGGGATGGATAGAACCTTGCAGATATAATATGTCGTAGGTCTCTTTTTAGAATGAATATTGGGGTTGCGATGTCATATGGAACACGTCATATGTGTCAGGTTGCTAGCCCATCGCCCAATGGATTCTATTTATGTCTATATAAAGCATATAGATTTTTTATGTAATAAAATATTTTGCTAAGCTAATTTTGCTAACCATATTATAATAATGATTGAGATTTAATAAAATTTATCGTGATTGCCTTTATGGATTGTAAAATTCATTCATGCATCCCACCTTACACATAATGATAAAGATTTTTATGTTCAAGGGAATATACCTATGTCTTCTTCAATCTATTTAACATGTAATATTGTAATCTTATTTTAATATCCAATAGTTATAACAAACAATTCATCTTATAACCAACATAATATCAACCTTCCCGCTATCACCAGGATGTGATGTGGACAGGCTACCCCCTGAGTGATGAGGAACCAACCATCATCCACCACTTCGCCACATATGAGGAGTTGGAAGACGAGCGAGGCTTCGTTTACCCACATTTCGGGTGTGGGTTTGCCATGAGGATGGGCTTGGTTGACAGGTGAGTGGATAGTGGGGTAGTTGATTAAGTGGTTTAAGAGTACTGGTGCCTTAGCCCACTAATGCTTTTTTCAAAATAACAGTTCAATAAAATATCAGTAATAGTGTGAAATTGGTAGTGGATTAGCAAAACTGATACATTTCGTAATTTTTTAAGCGAAATTTGACACTATTGCCGATTTCAATTATGAAATTTGACACTTTTGGAACTACGAAATTGCTGCTACTATTACTGTTCTGATATTGAGCTGCGTTTGTGCTAAAACGCCTCAGTAGACTTGGGCCCCTGGTTATTTGTGAGTCCATACCCCAATAGTTAACATTAATCTCTGAAAAGTGGTTAATGGCGTTTTTTTTGTATGTATGTATAATACTATAACTTATAACATCTTCTTCCAACTAACTCACCCCCCTTATACCCAGTCTTCACCAAAAGATCAGCTCGGGCCACCGTCTCGAAGCTGACTTCTCCATCGACCCTGGCTTCGAGCTGGCCCAGCTGGTCTATCAGGCCGCACCAGGAGTACTCCTCACTCCTGATCCGAGCTTCTGTGTGGTCTCCGGAGATGACTGCGCCACTTATCCAAGGCAGTATGATGTGTGTGTAAGTACGAGTTTCGCCTTTTTGTTGACTAGTCTCTAAGCCTACCAAGATTTTAATTCATATTGTCCTGTAATTGTTTCTAATAATATAATGGAAAATAGTATAGTTAGTTAACATTCTAACACGATTCACACTCGTTTATACTTGGTAGACTTGGTATAGGTGCCTTACCTTTAAATACATACAGTGTAGTCATATATAAATCTACTTTAACATACACAGAGACTATCGATCACTACCATGAATGATTCTGACAAATTTCTTGCCGCCGGCACATTCATTAATATCCTTTCCTAACATATTATCATGTTCTTCTACATACACCAGATATATGTACTCTGTATTTGATCGTTTATGACCTATTTTGAAACGCATGCGTTTAAGAAAATGAGGTATATATTATATATTCTACTAGTGACCCGCTCCGGCTTTGCACGAGTATAAAATATATAGCCTACTCCACTATTTAATGGACTTTATTATACATATAAACCTTCCTCTTGAATCACTCTATCTATTAAAAAAACCGCATCAAAATCCGTTGCGTAGTTTCAAAGATTTAAGCATACAAAGGGACATAGGGACAGAGAAAGCGACTTTGTTTTATACTATGTAGTGATTTTCTCACCGCCATCCTAACTCCCCTACCAGGGTACCTCAGTGCCAGAAGATTCAATATTCTTCGCGGTGAAGACCTGGAGTGGATTTCACTCCACACGAGCCAAAGTGGTGAAGAAGACCTGGGGTCAATACGTCACCAATCTGCTGTTCTACAGTGACAAAGAAGGTGAGAGGTTAAAAAGTATATCAAGAAGTATGAAAGTAACACTTATGTCTGTGTATGTCAATGTGTTTTTATGAATAAAGCTTATTATTATTATAAAGCTTATGGATATGAAAGATATGTATTTAGTTTGGCAATTGTTTCACTAAGACATACTTTCACGATTTTATTGTAGTCAGATGTTTAGGTTTCCATCTCCGCAGTTGCGAAGGTAGTAATTCTATGGCCACTTTGAACCCACGTGTTGATTAGATAGTCAGTAATCAATGTGACAGGTGGTAAGCCATGTCGCAATTTACAAGTACTCACGATTACCTGTTCAAGGAACAGATAGGTTTCGTCACGATGTTTTCTCTCACCGTAGTGTTCGGTGCATTTCACAAATGTATTTTTAATTCGAAATTGTACATAGAAATTCATTAAACTTCCATTGGTAAATTCTTTTCCATTGGTACATGCTCAAGCGGGATTTGAACCCTGTACCCACTGATACAGAGTCAAGCCCCAAACAACTGAGCTACGTCGAATTAAACTAATATTCCTATTTTTTCATACATACAGATCCGACCCTGCCATCAATAAATACAAAAGTTCCGAACGCAAAAGGAGGTCATTGTATGAAAACAATCGCCATTTTAAAGCACGCAGTTAGGCATATAACTGAAACCAAAATGGACCATATTGAGTGGATATTCCTGGCAGATGATGATACTATACTTGGGTAAGGCTTTTATTATTTATTTAACACTACTTGCACGCCGATACGTGATAGTTTTGGATGTGAATAGAATGATAACTAGCTGCCGGTCTTCTTTACATGTCGTAGGAAGTGACTAGATAACTTTGTTGAATTTTGTTGCATGTGAAGCTTTGATCATGTTCTAATGAATTTTTATTAAGTTTAATGTACACATTGTCTGCAGAGTTTCTTGGCACTTCTTCTCTGCAGAGGTTTTTATTTACGAAGTGCCATTAGTTTTATAAATCTAATTTGATTTATTTCAATAATTAGTTTATATTCATGTTTTTTTTCTTACTTTCAATAAGTGATTCTATGATCCTTATGTTGAATAAAAAGATTTTCATTTTTCAACTAGGAATCTATGGAATATTGGGCGATGGGCTAGCAACTTGTCTGTAATGGTTTTGCTAGTAATATCATGTGACCCTGTTACAAATTTATAGTGACCGAGGTGACATTACCTCTCCAAGGTTCTGTTCACCCCGAAAGGGATTAAAGCTCGTCTAAGTGTCCAGTATAGTGTTTAAAGGAACATCAGATACGAAGATGCATTCCTAAAATACTGAGTTGTACACCAAAATAAAACAGTCCCAACCTAAACCTAACCTTTGCCACAGATAATATAATACTCCTTTGCTATATTTTGGTGTGCGTTTAGCAATATTTTGGTGTACATTTAAGTATTTTTGATGTGCAATGAATTATTTTCCGTTATGTTTCCGCATTGATGTAATGTCATATTAGGTACTGACTATCTCCTGAAATTTGGCCGTTAAAACTACTTTTTTGTTGTAGAGTGAAAAGGTTATGCGAAGTACTGACATGCTTAAGAGGCGGCGAGGCTATGACGGTGTTGGGAGAGAGATATGGCTACGGGTACGCTAAGCAGGATTCTAAAGAAAAAGGTAAGGTACTACACGAGTCAATCATACCTAAGAGTGAAGTACTAGATTACTATACTATGACTTCTAGACCACTAGAGATCATATATATATCTAATACAAGGTAATTGCATGAGTTATATAATAATGATGAATGATAGCAGATTGATAAAAGGAATATATATGAGTGAAGTGGAAGGGCGGTTCGTAGGGACCGGCCCAATAAGGCATAACAGTCAGATAGACGCTATATTGAAAAAGGGTGACGTTAGGTGTACCTATTACCACAGAGTGTGTATGAGTGTCAACGAAGCGAAAGTGGTATGTCAGTGGGACAAATAGGGATCCGTGATCTCTGCCTACCTACAGGGAATCAGGCGTGATCTGTATATATGTTTGTTATCAAGCACAATACGTATCCTAATAATACAATAACAAGTATCCTCTAAAACCTATACTCACTTTTTGTCACAGGTTACGACTACATAACCGGAGGGGGTGGGACAGTGTTCAGTGTGGCAGCCGCGAGGGAATTAGCATCATGCTCCTGCGCCTCCCTAACGGCACCTGACGACATGACCCTCGGCGCATGCGCAAAACGATTTAATATCACTCTTACTCATTCGGGACTGTTTCATCAGGTTAGTATTTGAAATTTAATTAATTCACTTTAAAGGCAATTCGTTGGGTTTGAAGTATCATAAACTGAATATATAGATATACGTCTATATGACGATCTCCGTGGCGCGATCGGTTAACCACGTGAATGATAATCGTGAGGTCTCGGGTTTGATTCACGGTGGATGCAGAGTTAAGAACAACGTTTACATTTTTCTTCTGTTTTCAAATATATTTTTATTTATCTAAAGTAGGTATAAATATAACATTTTTAACTATGTATTATGGTGAGGGAAAACATCATATAGAAGCTTACCTGTTCCCCGAAAAGGTATTAGTTAGTGCGTGTAAATGGCGACACGGCTTACCACCTGTCACATTGAGTACTGACTATCTAGTAAACTTGCGTAATTTCGGAAATGGACACGCCTACTGGCTATTCCCAGTTAAAAGCTATGAGGGTGAGGTTTAAACAAATTTGACGACCTCCGTGGCGTGATTGGTTAGACATCTGAACGCTAATCGTGGGGTCCCGGGTTCGATTCCCGGTGGTGGCAGAGTTAAGAACAACGCTTTCCTACTACTTTCCGGGCTGGTCGTTGATTATATATGCTATATATGTATTTATCTATATATAATATGTATACATTTTTTAAATATACGTTGACTAGTACCCTTAACACAAGTCTTAAATGTTAAACAAGGGGTTAGTTCAATGGCCACATGTTTTTAGTTCCAAATTAGTGGCGTTGTAGTCAACGGAGACCTGTCAAATACCAACCGGTCGTTTTCATAATGTAATCAAACATCTATTTGTTAAATAATTTAATTAAACATACGCATTATTAAATTATTTTTAATAAATAATAAATTAGACATACATATTTTTCCGACATTTTTATCACAAACAACGTTGAACTATTGATAAACAAATAGATTATTAGAAACTGATTAGAAATTGACACTTGACAGGTCTCCATTCTCACTAGCGCCCCTAGCGGCATAAAAAAGTTAGGAATGCTGCCATTGGTGTAATAATGTCCAAATATTATTAAATTTACTAACTATATGCATATACAGGCTCGTCCCCAAGACTATCCAAGAGAGGTGCTAGCGAGAGACCGTCCAGTCTCGTTCCACCGGCACTCGTCTCCGGATCCTCTGAAGGTCTACGCCACCTGGTTCCAGCATGAGGACCTGGTCTTCCGGAAGAAGGTTGCGGAGAAGGATGAGCTGTGACGAGGGTAGAGTCTGGGTGGAATTTGGTCTTGGTAGGTAGAAAGGTGATGTAATATTATATTGTTTATTTACTATAGTTTTAAGAGATTCGCGATTTACACTCATGATTAATAACTAACGGGGCTTATCGCGTATGTTTTTATATAATAAAGTTACCTTTGTTAACCCGACGTTTTGGCTACGTTGCAGCAGCCATGATCACGGGCAGACTTAATTATTTATTTACTGTTTATTTTACATACATATATACACAAATACACTTCGTAAAACCAGTCATAACTCGAATTATGCTACAGCTACAAATATAAGAATACTGCTAAAGGTGGTCATAACTACTTATTTGGTCTTAATAGACATATATACACATCAGATAGACGCTATATTGAAAAAGGGTGACGTTAGGAGTACCTATAACCGCCGAGAGTGTATGAGAAGATGTATGAGTGTCAATGAAGCGAAAGTTGTCTTTTAGGATCGGGACAAATAGGGATCCGTGATCTCTGCATACCCCTCTAAAGGGAATCAGGCGTGATGTGTATGTATGTGTGTAAAATGGTGATGAAATAAAAGCGTGTAAAATTATATATTTCACTACCGAAATTTTCGACTTAATATACAGGTACAATAAAATTTAATTGATGCAGTGAAACGGTGTTCATTAGCTGCCGATCTTATTTAAAAAAATAGGGGTTGGGCTGGCAATCAGTCATCGTAGATCATACGGATTATCTGTAGTATAATGGGCTATGTTCCATATAGTGGTTAATGGGTGTGAGTGAAGCAAGAGAGATTTGTAAGGATCGTTCCAGGTGGCGATCGATAGTCTCTGCCTATCCTCTTAAGAACGTAGAATCATGAATATATATAAATATTATTACAGTTATGATAAATATGATATGATATGTCGAATTATGTCTATCAAAAAGGATGAAAGAACGTGAGTGTATGTATTCATATGAGTGAATTTTGATACTCCGAGATTCTGTTTACCTTTCTAAGGAATATTATTATGTAAGTAGTTAATGTTAGTATATTATATTGTTACTTTGTTGAAGGCTTGTTATAATAGGTACGTTTGTATGAATATATGTAAAGCAAAATTATGTCATGTAGTAAAATAATTAATAAGAATATAAAAATATACATATCGAATACATATACATTCCACTATTATATTGTTATAAGCTAAGTTTAATTATAAGAACATTTTATAAATGAAAGGAAATGAATAAAACTTGGTTTCTTATTAATGTCTTTTTATTTCTGGCACTTTAAATAGAATTTTCATTTCAAATTCAATTCGGTCTAGCTCAGTTGTTTGGGGCTTGCCTCGTATCAGTGGGTACAGGGTTCCAATCCCGCTTGAGCATGTAATAATGGAAAGTTTAATGAATTTCTATGTACATTTTCGTAATAAAAATATATTAACGAAATGCATCGAATACTACGGGGAGTGAAAAACATCGTTAGGAAACCTACCTGTTCCCCGAACAGGTAATAGTGCTTGTAAATGACGACATGGCTTGCCACCTGTCAAATTGAGTCCTGCCTATCTGATCAACACGTAGGTTCGAGGTGGTCATAGAACTATCTCTACAATTGTGGAGATGGAAACCTGACCCCTGACTACTCCGCTTATTAATGATCGTGAACGCGTTTGTTCAAATAGTATCTAACTATCTGCATTTCTTTTCTGCATGCTGTAAAAAAGTAAACATTCTAGCATAATTCTTCTGTAAATAAATTTCGTTTACCTCTTCATTTCCATCCTACAACATGCTGCAATGAAAAGCATATTGTTAGTATTATACTAACCTTTCAATTAGCAATGAATTTATCTGTGATAAGAATATTACAATACGTAATATAAGTTTATTATATTGCAATTAATGGAGTGTAAACTTATAAAAATAGGTTTAAATCTAGTGTCTCTGTTTACCCAGACGAGAATCTGCGTACCGATGTAGATTCTTTGATTTCAGCAACTCTGCATAAATACGCAATGGTATAATATTTTAGGTACATTAGAACTAAGTCTAATTTACATACATACTCGTACATACACATTACGTCTGATTCCCTGTAGATGGATAGGCAGAGATCACGGATCCACGGACCACTTTCACTTCATTGATATTCGTACATCTCATACACACTCGACAGTTATAGGTACTCCTAACGTCACCCTTTTCCAATATAGAGTATCTGACTATCGTGTCTTATTGGGCCGGCCTCTACGTAACCGCCTTCCACTTCACTGACATATATTCCTTTTGTCAATCTACTATCATACATCCGCATAACATGTCCAAACCATCGAAGCATAGTTTAATCATGATAAAGTATTCTTGGAACATAATTATAAAGCAAAGTAGTTGCTTTTATTCCCTGCATGCAGATGGTTCCCGTCTTGTAATCCTTTTTGGGATGAACAGAACTTTGTGGTGAGCTAATATCTTTAAGTCTCCTTTTGGCATAATTATTGTGGTTGTGATGTTATGCGGAACATTGATGACAGGTTGGTAGCCCATCGCCGTTGACCCCTAGTCCCTTAGTTGCCTCCGACGGGAAGAACGGCAGCTAGTTTGCATTATTTTTATACCCTAGCTAACACGGGACAAAAAAAACTGTTTAAATTTAAGAATAACTAAGACCTATCTAAACATTAAACCATTGCGTCTGCAAAGGTAAGCTGAAAATGTCGATCTGAAATTCAGAGTTCTGTCTCCGCATACGAATAAAAATGCTTCTGCAAAGCTTTTTGAGAGCACACGAATGCACTTAAGATATGCTTTGAGACTTGCAAATACAATGTCTTATGGAGGAATTTGAAGAATATTTGCAAAGTGCTGTCTTGAAAGTATTTGCTATAGGGAATTTTGGGATAAGGCTATCGTTGTTTATGTATTTGTCTTATGCTTACGTACTTTCTTTACAAAATTTTAAAAAGAAAAACACGTTCCTGATCATTAATCGACTCTTACTTAATAGTAGGAGGTTATATTTCCCTTTATAAAACTCCCATGCAAATACCATATCATATCCCATTACAATTCAACCCCTAATAGGAGAATAGTATAACTGCAGAACTATTGCGATTGTCCAAACGTGCCTCGCATAGAACAGAAACAACTGAATTCACTAACTATGTTGCATTGGTAATTCTGTTTGCCCCAATGGCTAATTGCTAGGGAATTGAGGCTGTTATGAATGGACTCAGTTAGGTATAGTGGTGATAGTTTTAGTAAATTCAATTTTATGTTTCAAATACCGTTATAGCTTGTGAATAGACATCCATACTACGAAAAATAAATGTGAATTTGTGTTTTAATTCGGTTAAACATAATGATACAATAAAATTATAATCTAAATTTATCATACATAGATGGATTTCTGTGCTAATGTCGATATTAAATAATATCTTTTATTTTTTTAAAATAGTGTAATAGGAAAAGGTTGCAGTTGCAGTTTAAAAGAAGATGTAGTGACTAAGATTGAAAAGAGCTTCGATGGTTTGGACATGTTCTGCATGGATGGATAACAGTATATTGACAAAATGAATATATGTGGGTGAAGTAAAAGGGCGCTTACGTAGGACCCGGCTCAATAAGACATAAGGCAGTCAGATAGACGCCATATTGCAAAAGGGTGACGTTAGAAGTACCTAAACCACCTCTTATTAGATACTGTCTGTCTTCTTAACTTGTAGGGCCGAACTGGTCGTAGAACTTCGGTATCTGCTATCATTCATCCGCATAAGATATCCATATATATATATATATATATATATATATATATATATATATATATATATATATATATATATATATATATATAGATGAATATACGTGTATATACATATATAATATATTTACTATAGCACTGTACTATAAATGCAGCTTCATTTAGTTTCCAATACACTTGGCAGTTCGCTCACGTGTGTCAAAGTTAGTGGCCACTTCAATGAAGACTCAGAATGGCTTTCTTAACGAACAGCACTCGGGGGTAAAGGAATTAATCTCTGAGGAAACATAAGGAATAGTTCATTTGTAGAGTCTGTAATTTAAAAAAATACGTTGTCAAGTTGTGGCTATTGTGTAGATTGGACGTTTAAAGGATGTTTATTCACGTTCTGATAAAAGTTGAAGAGCAAAAGATTTTTAAGAATTCATATGTATATTGATAATATTGGGTGCTGTCGGAGGATCAGGCTAAGCTGCATCAAATACTGAGACATCACCTTTTCACTGCATCAAGTGCCTACTCCTTTTATGTTTTGTACTTTTGTTAAAGTGTCTATATAATAGTGTGACGTCAAAATGTATATAACTAGTGAATAAATGTTTTTCTTTCTTTCTTTTCTTTCTATATCAGTATGTACATTCACGTAATTATTCCCTTGGGGTGGATAAAACTATGATTTTATATTGGCAATTCAGATGTCATTTTTACCCAAATAAATAATAGATATTAATATGTTCTTCTTACAGCCAACTTAAATCTTGCGGTCCTAGATAAAGATAAAAGATGAAAAAAGAACGATTATAAAATTGTACAAAATATTAATAAAATCAATTTATATTCTATTAAGCTCGAACCTATTTGCCGGTCTAATGTGCTAACAACTATATCACCCTTGTGGATATGTACCAGAAATATATGGATTCCGTTAATACTAAGAATCTAGTTTTGGTTATTCCTAGTTCATTATTTATTTATCATACTAACCGAGTGTGGATATTCATAAATATTTACCGAATATGGGATACGAAAATTTTATTACATACGTTAAGATCACTGAGATTTCCCTTCAGGGTTACTTGGGACGTTGATATCAATAATACAGTACCATCTTATTTAATAACAGTTTCAAAGAAAAATATTAAATTGATAACCATTGTATATTTTAATTAAGGTTGATAAAATGAAAGTAAACAGTGTCCTTCATTCTGGTATTTCGTGAGACCTTGGTGAAGTAAGTGAAATGTATTAAAGTTGTAAATATTGAGGACTTTTTCGCCTAATATGGAATATTATTGTCTTGTTTCTTAGCCGTGACCAAACTTTAGACATTCCACTATTCAAAAATAGATTATGATTTCTTTTAGCGCTTTAGTTATAGTTCTATTAACAGCTTATGCCAATACGAAACTCTTATTGTAAAACTTTGTATAAAAACTGTTGCATTGTATTAAGAACTAATCCTCTACCATCCAGCTTGTATGATAACAAAATTTTCTTTCTAACAACATGCAAGCTCAAAGATAAACAAGCTTCCGTTGCTTGGAAATATCCTTTGGCTCATCAGCTCAGGATGTAAATATGCTTATGTGGTAGGTACTGCCTGCACGTTTCCTTGGCATATGCTGTAGGTTGTATGTTTTCTGACACATAGTGTAATTAGCTGGGCCCTAGAACACTATTTTTTGTAAAATATCAGTTCAATTAAAGAGACGTTTTGGTAGTTATATTTCAATAATCGTAATGTCTGATTTTTTGTCACTAAAAAGTCCATTACAATGAACATGAATGACAGATAATAATAATAATAATATTTGGACATTATTACACAAATTGAACTAGCCCCTCGGTAAGTACATTTAAGACTTGTGTTAAGGGTACTAGTCAACGTATATTTAAGAAATGTATACATATTATATATAGATAAATACATATATAGCATATATAATCAACGGCCAGACTGGAAAGCAGTAGAAAAGCGTAGTTCTTAACTCTGCCTCCACCGGGAATCGAACCCGGGACCCCACGAATAGCGTTCAGGTGTCTAACCGATCGCGCCACGGAGGTCGTCAATAACAGATAACTCTTGAATATCCCTATGAATTAAATTAAGTACTCGTAAATTCAATTGCAATACAAATAAAGCTTTAATGAATAAAATTTAACTTAATACTCCGAATCTATGGACCATGTATTCACCACTCTCACTTTGTGCACTAGTTACTTTAAAAATGACAACAGAGGTCACTCAAACCCCAGTTGAACGTGCTTCAAACTATAATCAATTGAGGCTTAATAATAAAACAGAGTTCCCATGAGAGAATGAATTTGGTCGGGACTTTCAATCCGCACATTCGTCTGGATTGTCGCAGGTGGACGCATCAATAATGCCTCAGCGAGATAAATCGGGGGTTCGGTGGCCGTTCCCCATTGGTTAAAGTTTAGTGAGAATATTATGTACCATGGATTAGTAATTTTTTGTATAATTAAAAGTACATCAAATAATATCTAAATGCACGCTTACTTATTATACAACAAAATATATTTGTTCCAAACCTAACCTTAACTGTACATAACTAAAGTTTTGTTGTACAGTTACAGAATTTCTATATACATTCTCGCAATAGAAATACTTTTGCGAAATGCACTTAATACTACGGTGAGGGAATAATACATAGTGAGGAAACCTACCTGTTCCCCGAACATTATTACATGTCAATGGCTGTAAATGACGACATGGCTTACCACCTGTTGAGACTATCATTTATCATCTCATATATTATCATTGAGACTATCTGGTCAACACGTGGGTTCGAGTTTGCGAGATGTATACCTAAACCTCTGAATTCCTTGCAAGGGCTAATAGTCGTTAACGCATTTGACTTTATTCAATTAAATATATGCTAAACATATATTTCCTTACAAATCTCATAAGGGACTTTTAAAACGCCTTAAGGTTTGTCACCTAAGAAAAAGAGTAACCTATGTGTCTCCCTTTTCAAAGGGCTCATGAATTATTCAGTGGAGTAGCGACATTAAAAGCGCATTAGATAATTGCCAGTCACGTGTTAGATCAGATTGAGGGATGTGGGGTAAAATGGCTTTAAAATGACGTATGGTTGCGTATTGGGACTAGAATTTAATGTAATCAGCTGGCTGTAGAATTGCGTGCAAGAAAGACGATATATAAACGAGAGTGGTCTATCTTTTGAGTATTAGTGAGGTCTCGGGTTCGATTCCTGATGGAGGCAAAGTTTAGGATAACATATTGATTTTGGTTTTCAGTCTGGTTGTTGAATTAATGTGTTTTTGTCTGTAAGAAGTAGACCAGGTATGTATTTTTAAATATACTTCTGCACGATGCACTCCCATACCAAAATCAGTTAATATATTATTTTTAGGGACAGATGGGGATCCGTGATCTCTGTCTACCCTTCTTTAGAGAAACAGGCGTCATGTGAATGTATACGAAACCAATACGAAATGACAGATCACGTACTGTTAGCCATCTTGTAGACTATACGGTTACCCATCTAAACTAAACCACAGCCAACTCTACTTAACTTTGATTATCTAAATATCTGATCTATACTCTTTCATTTTATCTCAATACAAGTGTTGTATTTTACTATTTTTAGACATCGAATCGTTCAATTCGATTAATTACTTCGTCTGCGATTTAATTACGCTAAAGCAATATGGGCGAGAATAACGGCAAGCGAATCGAGTCGGATGGAATCGAATCGCCTCTGCATCGATTTCATCGTGACATCATTTAGTTTTTAATCGCTTCCCATTCTGGATACTGTCGTGGTTGAGTTAATAAAGCCGAATGGGTTGTTTCTGTGGTTCTATTGGCTTAAAATAAAAAAATAATTGGATACCTACAGTATGTTAAATTGTAAAATATATGTTATTTAAAATATCTGCTAATTATAAAATATATTTTACAGCGGCTGTAGCCCAGTGGGTAAGACCTCTGACTTCTTATGAGAAAGGTTCAAATCCTGGCTCTGGCATGTACCAATGAATAAAATTTAAATGTTTTTTATTGACGTACTTAATTTACATTCGCTAACGGCGAGGGAAAACATGGTGAGGAAATCTGCCTATCTAAAAGCTAGTGTCTATATACGGCGATACGATTCACTACATATCACGTTGGGTGCTGTCTATTTAGTGAAACGCGGGCTTCGAATGACCCATACCTAACATGCCTTCGAAATTTCGAAGATAGGCACTTAAGTCTCTGACTACCCCGCCGGAATAAAGGGAGTGTGTATACACAAGTCGTGAAGTGTATGTATGTATGTTATTGCTAGCCCATCGTTCAATATATTCAATTTTCCTCTGGTCTCTTCTACGACGTGCCGGGATACACACATCCTTTTTTATTGTGGCGGGGTAGTCAGAGGCTTGAGTGCCCATCTCCGAAATTTCGAAGGCATGTTAGGTATGAGCCACTCAAAGCTCATAAGCTAGCAATCTGTTGATATTTTTTGTTACATATGATATCACAAGCCCAATATTCATGATAAAAAGTGACCTAGGCGATATTATATTTCCGAGGTTCTGTCCACTCTAAAAAACCAGTCACATTAATATTTCAACCATCTAATTGGTTGCCAGTACATCATGCTACCGAAAATATATTTCTAATACACCATACCTTTCACATTGAGTACTGACTATCTGGTCAACACGTGGGTTCGGGTGGCCATAGAATTACTACCTTCGCAATTGCGGATATGGACACCTGAATCTCTGACTACCCCGCAAGGGTTAATAGTTGTCAACGCGTTGTCTTTATATTTTTTGAGAATAATTATTAATTTAACAGTATCGTGATAATCTAGATCATAAGAAAATACATTCAGGCAACTAAGGTAATTGAAATTTTGCAGACGATATGTACGGAGAACGTTTGAACGCGTTTGTTTGTTTTGTTTTTTAGTACATCATCTAATAAGAACCAAAAACACCCCCATTCCGTTAATCGTTTCTTACTACTCAATACATGACACTATATTTATTCATGATCAAACACATGAGGGAAAACATCGCGAAGAACCAGCCTATTTCTTGAGGCAATAGTCAGTATTTGTCACATTGACTATTGATTATCAGGTAAAAAGTGATTAATAACTAACGGGACTTATCGGGTAAGTTTTTATATAATAAAATTATCTTTATTATATAAAGGACGCGCTGCGATCGAGACAAATAATGAAACGACAGTTCTACCCGTTACCAAGGCTACTGCAACGTAGTCAAAACGTCGGGTTAATAAAGGTAACTTTATTATATAAAAACTTACGCGATAAGTCCCGTTAGTTATTAATCATTAGTATTAATCGCGAATCTCTTAAAACTATAACGCAAAAAGTGGGCTTTGAGACCATAGACTATCACTAATACGTAGTGGACATTCAACCTCTGACTACGCCAAAAGGGTTGTACGGCCGTGAATACCCCTCTTCCTGAAACCTCAACCACTAAACTATCGTTACGACCGAATAGAGGAATAAGGTAAATAGTAAAATATGAAAGCCGTATATAGCTGCGCTCTAAATACTGACACGGAGGTGCAGAGCTGTGAAAGATAGATGTGGCATTTATTTATGTTGCAGAGATATTTTAGGAAATAGGATTTGAATACAATTTATATCCATTTTTGCACCACATTGTATATTATATTCGTGTGTCTAAAAAACAATATTATTACAATATTATATTATATTGTAGTTGAAAAAAAACATTTTATCATTATTATTATTCGTATTATCAGTCGTATTATTAAAAAACTGACTTTACCAAAAAAACTATTAATGCTGTTGATAAATTTGGCACAACTATTTATTCGTTATCAAAATATTAATGTAACCAGCATTTATTATACATAATCTTAAGTAGCATGAATACAAAACCATAATTAAACAACTTAAATAAAATACATACATATATTTAATCTTCTGCATATAGAGCCAGAGACTATTGATTGCTACCTGGACCGATATTGAAAATCTCCCTTGCTTCACTCACACCAATAACCGTCTCATACGTGCTCTTCTGTTCTTCATGCAACGCACACCCGCCTTGAAAATATCTCCTATTTAATCATATCTACACTCTTACTCACTCTGTGCAATAAAAAGCGTCCCTGCGGAGGCCTGTGCCGTCCAATTTGCTTGATCGCTCAGTTTATCTCCGAGACGCTGCCTCGACCTCACTACAGATCGGCGGGGAGAGGTCACGGCTATAAGCGAAGCGATTTAATCAATATTACTCGGATCCCTATTTGCCTCGATCCTAGCAAATCATGACAAGAGTCCGTAAAACGTACTAAATTTAGTTTGTTGTAGAAATGAATGTGAGAGATTTTTATCAATATTTATATTATAGTCGAAAAGAGGTATATACGTATATATGTATAGGTATATATGGCTTATAATAGAAACATATATTTAATCTTATTACAATTTCCCCTATAAAATGAGTAAGACAAGAAACCTGTGACCAATATTCCTTTCTAATTCGAGTTAGATAATAGCAATTTATGCTAACGGTAACCAATAAAATGTGTCTCTATGCATTTTATTGAACCCTAGTCCCTTATTCACTTTTTAAGACATGTTGACTTGAAAGGCAACTATAGTCTGTAAAATGTAACTTTATTCGTATGTCAGCAAAACTTTGAAATGAACTTTATCAGGTCGTCATGGATATAATTGATTTGCACACTTAAATATTACTTTATAAAGACAAAACAAGACAAACGCGTTCACGACCATTAATCCTTGCGCAGTCAGAGGTTCAGGTGTCCATCTTCGCAAATGTTAAAGTAATTCTATGGCCACATCTAATTCACGTGTTGACTAGATACTTGTTGACCAGGTATTCAATGTGACAGCCATGTCGCCATTGACAAGCACTGACTATTACCTGTTCTTGGAACAGGTAGGTTTCCTCGCGATGTTTTCCCTCACCGTAGTATTCAACGCATTTCGTAAATGTGTTTTTATTACGAAAATGTACATAGAAATTCATTAAACTACATTGGTATATGCTCAAGCGGGATTTGAACTCTGTACCCACTGATACAGAATTAAGCCCCAAACAACAGAGCTACGTCGAATTTATAAAGGAGTAAAAATATTTTTTGTACGGTATAATTTTTTCATTTTCTCGCTCCGTCCGTCTCAAACTTAGTCTTAGATGAATCTTGTATCTCTTTTCATTCCCATTTATGATCGTTTGCATTTACGACCCTATCTCGCTCTTTCTTTAAATCTGATTGGCTGTTTCAGATGTTATATTCTCCATTTGTTGATCTCTGTATCGAGTGCTGTGTGGGACATGAAATTGTAATTAGCTGCCGTTTTTTATTATTACAAACAAAAATATAATAAATGGAATATGGCGTGATATTGAAAGAGGTGGTTTACTTATGTATTTTTATGTACCTTTAGCTTCAGATTCATAAATTGATTACATTTTAGGCCTCAATAATTGGTTGAAAAAGAGTAATAGTTATAGAAAAGCTTTGTTGTATCTACTCTTAAGGTATTAGTGCCTTATCAATCATCAACCCTTCTATAAGTAACCGAATAACGTTAATATCTTCTATTACTATATTAAAATATCTTCTATTACTACGCCTGTAGCGGCATTGACACACAGGCACCTCGAAGTTAAGCAACGCACCCGTAAATGTCCCCGTAAACCGGAAAACCCGTAAAGGGATGGGTGACCATTGAGATTTTCCATGAGTTTCAGACTTTGTTGAGGGGGAGCATCGATTGTCTGCCCAATAGTACGAGTATCAGAGACTTGATATGATTGTGTGTAGTGACATTCAGTGATATCTCCAAGGAACATACAATAATATTCAAGATATAATGTCACTCACAATACACACGCGACCACTTATGATGTATATACAACATATATATTCACGTCTGTTAATCCATGAGGCAGACAGAACCTTGCAGATATAATATAGCCTCATTTATTTGTAATACAACTAGATAAAATATTTGTAATCGGTTTCCAGCCTATTGCGTAAAACACATAATTTCTATCTATTAGATAATTTCTCAAGGCGGGTGAACGCAGTGTGAAGAACAGAAGAGCATGTATGAGAAGGTCAATAGGTATGAGTGAAGCAAGAGAGATTTGTCACCCGTTCCAGGTGGCGATAAATAGTCTCTGCCTATCCCATTAAGGATGTAAAGGCGTGAATATATGAATCTATTAGGATACAAAACAACAATATAGAAATCATTTCATTATTTTCCCTCTTTAAAGAGGAATCGAGTGACTGTAGAAATCGAAAAGGTTATACAACTCAAATGAAAAGAAAAACACGTAGAAAAGTTAGGGTGCGTTTACATTAAAGAATATAATGATTGCTTATTACTTATTATGGTATGTATGGTTGCCCTATGCTAGACTAGGACGCTAAAGAATGCAAACTAGCTGCCCTTCTTCCCGACATGTCGTAGGAGGCGAATAATAGACCAAGGGCAAAGAAATCTATTGGGCGATGGGCTAGCAACCTGACATCAATGTTCCATTATATCTTAACCACAAAATTCATGGTAAAAAGTGACTTTGGCGATATTATCAACTCCAAGCTTCTGTAAAATTGTATGTATGTAAACGTTATTTGTATGTATATAGGTATTTTATTTATAGTGCATCTAACTTTATTTCATAGTGTGAAGAACAGAAGAGCATGTATGAGAAAGTCAAAGGGTGTGAGTGAAGTAAGAGAGATTTGTCAGGATCGATCCAGGTGGCGATCGATAGTCTCTGCCTATACCGTTGGGGACGTAGAGGCGTGAATACATGAAAGTTTATCTCAATCTGCTTACCTCCTAATACTTCAGATCTGAAGTAGAAAAATCTCGAAGAAAGCATAAGAGATTGTCAACGAAATTGGTGCCTGGTTAAAATGTTATATATATTTAAATAACGGCTGTAGCCTCAGTGAAACAATGTTTCCTCGTAAGATTTTTGAAGTTAAGCAAAGATAGACTCGGGAAGTACCTGGATGGGTGGCCGTCAGGTTGTTAATGTGCTGTTGGTTTTGATGAGGACAAATAGAATTACATATATGGTACAGGTGTGAGAAATAATAAAAATCGACGGTTCCAACTTCAATCCAGATTAAGATTATTATCAATAGTCTGTATTTAAAAGATTATCAAAACACAGCACCGAGTTGCCATATAGGTAATTTAGAGAATCATAAATTTGGGCAATGGGCTAGCAACCTGTCACCGATATAGCATCACAACCCCAACATTCATAAGAAGTGACATTAGAGATATCGTCTCCAAGGTTCTGTCCACCCCGAAAGGGATAAGAGGACGTGAGTGTATACGTATGTATGTCATATAGTTTCCTAGTCAAATATCACTCAGTAAACAAGGTAGTAATTCTAGCTTCTGACTACCCGGACTGTTACCTAACGGTAGTGGAATGTGTATCATCACTACATAGTATAAAACAAAGTCGCTTTCTCTGTCCCTATGTCCCTTTGTATGCTTAAATCTTTGAAACTACGCAACGGATTTTGATGCGGTTTTTTTAATAGAGTGATTCAAGAGGAAGGTTTATATGTATAATAACATCCATTAAATAGTGAAGTAGGCTATATATTATATGCCCGTGCAAAGCCGGAGCGGGTCGCTAGTTTATTATAAAACAAAGTTCATTTCAAACAATTCAAAATGGAGCGCAAAATACAAATTATTTTGCCAATGACAGGTAGGTTTATCGACAGATTGGCTAGTCTGCGGCGGACGGGCTCATAATTAAACTTAGGTCTTAATGCAGGGTACCTAGACTAGAACAAAACAATACAGCGTATACCCCTTTTATTGGGAAAGGTAAACAGAGATTCGAGATTTAAAACCGACTATAGTTTTAAGAGATTTGCGATTTATACCCATGATTAATAACTAACGGGACTTATAGCGTAAGTTTTTATATAATAAAGTTATCTTTATTATTAACCTGACGATTCGGCTACGTTGCAGCCTTGGTCACGGGCAGACTGAAGATTAAATAAATAAAGTTAACTATTATATAAAAACTTGCGCGATAAGTCCCGTTAGTTATTAATCAGGACCATGTGACTAGTTTATTGTTAGCTTTTTTGTACTATACATACTTAATTACCAGGGGCCCATATCTAATAATGAATTTAACAGAATCGTAGTTCAATCACACTGCAATCATAGTGGAATAGTGTGAAGTTGTTATTAATGTAGTAGCAAAAGTGTTAAATTAAGCTATTCCAATGGCTAAAGTATTAGTGGGCTTGGTCCCTAGTTAATTATTGGCCCATCACTCAATATATTTCATTAACCTCTGGTCTCCTTGTCACTTTCTATGTCATACTAGGAATAATTAAATATTTAGCGTTAAATTTACGTCAAATTAACACAGCGAGAATCACGAATTCTTACATTACTTGGGTATTTAAATCGAAGTCCAATTTAATCATTTATAACAAAATCATAAAATTTCACAGTACACATACACATTAATTTTTGAAACGTACGTGACACATCAGAATAGCAATAACATATATACTTACATATGTAGTTAAACTCTTTGAAAGAAACATGAATAACCTACCAACTTTACGTAGGTAAACTTTCCCATTGCTAATACTTCACTCAACAATGATCGATGGGCCTCAAAAGAAACCGCGTGACTTATTATTATTAATAGTCCAAGTTGTCACCCCTGTGCCTACCCTCCGGGCGAACCGGCTTGAAGTTCGCGAACTACTTACTTGAGTTAAGTAGGCAACTTTCAAGAGTAAGATGTTAGCGATTTGTCAGAAAATAATGTTCTATGCTAAGTCGTCTATGGTGCGGTGCGTCAACAAAGTCAGCAGCTCAGTGAAAGTTGTAATACAAATATTTATTTTCGGCTGAATAATTAGTCAATTGTGATGCCAAACTGGCTAAATATGTTCGCTTTGGGATAAGATTTGGATCCTCAACTGGAACGAACCGAAGAACAAGGAAGAGAAGAATTGAAGCTTCGATTTCGTTTTTCTTCGCTTGTAGCGGCTGGCGGCGTTGGTGTAACCATGGCGATGGAATAACAAGAAGTTCAAACGCCGTGGCATCAGTGTTTGTACCTCAGCCGACATAACCTTAGTGATGTATAGCTTGATAAATAATAAAAAAAAATGTTCTATGCTAGCTGGGACGAGAAGAGATCGTAATCAGTTGTGATTCTTTAAAGCATGGCGTTAGAGGCACTAAGCATCCTGAGGGTTTTTTGGTTCTTATAATGAACATACATTCACGTCCTTGCATCCCTTTCGGGGTGAACAGAATCTCGGATATATAATAACCCTAAGTCACTTTTTAGAATGAGTATGGCTTGCGTCAATTCTAAGAACAGATCGAATCCACGTATTGACCAGATAGTAATCAATGTGACAGGTGGTAAACCATCGGGGAACAAGTAGTTTCCTCACGCCGTAGTATTCAGTTACTTAAACTTTAACACCAATAAACGTAACACAATCTCTTCTCCCATATTTGAATACTAAAATACCTCTCACATAGCAATTGACAAATGTATCCACCTGGATGCTAAGGAAAGATTCCTCCCAACTTCACTTAAGTAGACTTACGCTTTGTCAGATCCCTTGTAAAGTTCACTAGTGTATCGAAGGCTTTAGTTCTGTATTGATTGTGTGTACGTACGTAATATATGAACATACAAACATACTTCTCCTACAGACACATATTGACGACCTTCGTGGCGTGATGGGTTATCGCTTGAACGCTAATCGTGAGGTCCCGGGTTCGATTCCCGGTAGAGGCTGAGCTTTTCTACTGCTTTCCAGTCTGGACGTTGATTATATATGCTATATATGTATTTATCTATATATAATAACTGTATATTTCTTGAATATACGTTGACTAGTACCCTTAACACAAGTCTTAAATGATCTTACTAAGGGGCTAGTTCAATTGGTGTAATAATGTCCAAATATTATTACGAGAAGAAGTTCATTTAAGTGCCCAAACTGAAAATCTGTGTATTGCAATGAAAGATAAATTATCTGCGATATTGTAAAGGCCTTTCAGGATTGCATTAGGCCTCTCCTTGTCTAAGGCTTTTAAACATCGGCTACTTTGGCCTATTTTCAAAGAAAGATTACTCAGCGTAATTTCTATAAAGGTTTATAGAATATTTATTTAAAATTCTATTTTATCTTCAAATTGGGAACATTCAGAAAAAAATCCATAATGTGTAGTTTTAATGAATCAAGCAAAGATATCGATACATGTGACGAAAAATATGATATAAAATCATTTAATTAAACAAGTTAATACCTTCGAAAACTCCAAACCTTTCAGTAATCCTACAATATATAAAAAAAAATCTGAAATAAGAAATTCATTTTTCATAAATACGAACAATCATTTACTACTATAAACAATATAAAACAATATGGGTAAAGTAAAAAAAATCGTAAAAAGTCTATTTGTAGTCATTCCTCTTCTGAAAAGCAATGCTAATCTTTGAGAGAAGAATTTCTCTTCATAACATAATGTGTACAGAACATAATATTTGTTATTGCCTGCAGGTCGATCCTTAATAATTCAAGTTCGCCGCAAGATGGCGAAAATCACTCCATCTCTTAAGCCTCGCGATTATTGCGGAATACAAATAATGTCAAAGGATCTTGCACGGACTGGTTATCACTGCCTTGCTTAAGATTCAGGAGAGGTTTTCTAGGCGTGTTTCCGTTGCCATGGAAACGGGCTTTATAAACAAGTAGCGAAAGGTGAATTTGTTAAAAAGAAGTTTTGATGTTAGATTGAAAAAGATGAATAGATAGTTTTAGTATATGTTGTAAGATTGAGACCATTATTATAAATTTTTCTTATTATTATTACATATGTCCTCAACAAAAGAATAAATGGGGCGAAATGTTCTTTCGAAGTTTTAAAACCTTTGTTTACGTCTACTGTTGTGAATTATTGTGGTGTTTGTGAATTTGCGAATAATTTTGAGAAAATCCCTATTCCTATAGGCATCTTTATCGCATGAAGCGCCCAAAAATAACGCTAACTAACCGCCGCTCTCCTCAGAATTTCATAAGAAGCGACTAAGGGACTAGGGGGCAACGGTCAATCTATTAGGCGATAGTCTAGCAACCTGTCACCAATGTTCCATATGATATCAAAACACCATAGTTAAAAAAATGCTAATATGAGACCTAGGAGATGATATTCAACGTAGCATAGTTGTTTGGGGCTTGGCTCTGCATCAGTGGTACAGGGTTCAAATCCCGCTTGAGCATGTACCAATGGAAATGAAGTTTAATGAATTTATACTGTCACATTGAGTACCTACTGACTATCTGATCTGATCAACACGTGGGTTCGAAGTGTTCATAGAATTGCGGAGTAGCATCCTGAACCTCTGACTACCCCGCAAGGGTTAATGATCATGAATGCGTTTGTCCTTTTGTTTTGAGATATCATCGTGTGTCTAAGGTTCTATCAACCCCAAATGTACATAATAGACGTGAAATTATATTATCTTGTTCAACGGAGTCGCGTCCTAAGATTGGTATTCAAGTCTCGCGTCGCACACTCGTCGATAGCCGTAGACTCGTGTAGTCGTATTATCAATATTGTTTACTCTGGGACGTATTATATTATCTGTGCTCTGGGACATATTATTATGGTCTTCGCTTGTACGGGACTTGTATGAAAACTATTATTATGTTCTTCGTTTGTACGGGACTCGTATGTAATCGGATGCTAGTATAGTACCGTAAAAGATCAAATTTAGTTTTTATTTATTACACTGTAACAATAACTGTGTTTTATATATTTTATATATTTACATATGAATTTTATTTATTATATACAATACAACAAGGAATTAAAACTATAAACCTAAAGTAGAAATAAAAATTAAATTTCATAGAAAATATCTTTATAATCATCGCTGTCAGAGGGTGGTAGGGTTCCCAAGACACTGATAGCATTCCCCCTCTGAATAGCTATGCTAATTGTATGAAAGAAAAATGCAACTAATACATGGCCAAAGGTTACAATGATCGTCATATATAAAAATAAAATGAAAATGTCAAAAATAAAATAATAATAATGTCAGCGATAGCATATGTATATAAAAATAATTAATATATAAGTTTTTTATAATACGATAAGTCTTACATCAGTACTCTTTTGTCATATATACTTTCCAGCAAGAATTTCTTCAGTCGATGGCAGAACGTTTCGTCATCAAGTATCTATAAGATTTATGTTACAAGAAAACAGGACTTATCGCATATATTTTATAACTTTGTTTTTTAAAATATACGCGATAAGTCCTGTTTTCTTGCAAAATGAATAAAAAGCGAGTCTCTCAAAAAAATTATCAATATGATTTATTATATCAATAATTATACATACATAAATATAATATAGTACATACACCCTTCCCTTCTTTCAACATGTCATCTCAACCCCAATATTTATACAAAAAGTGACCTAAGATATAATTATATCTCCGAGGTTCTGTCCACCCTGAAATGGATTAAAGGACCTGAATGTATATGTATGTATGTACACACTCACAATCATAATCCCAACGAAGTAAATACAACAAATTAATTTGAACAATCTATCGTCACACTATATTCAAAACGGTAAGCAATGTGAAATAATACATCTAAAATAATATAATTTCTATTTACTCTTAAATCTCATTCGTCACATTGAGTACTGACTATCGGGTCAACACGTGGGTTCGAGGTGGCCATAGTATTACTACCTTCGCAATTACGGAGATGAACACTCGAACCTGTGACTGCACCAAAGGGGTATGGTATTGAAATCATTTCTCTCTATCTGCAAGATTATATAATATTGATAATGATAATTATGTATGTATTTTATGCCTCCTACATCACGGGAAGAAGCCAATACTACAATTTCAATTCAGCACAGGATAAGAAAGATAATAGAAATCAATTCAATATTTGATTTGAAGATAAACAATTCAATATCCTAAATCCCACAATCCCCAAAATATTGGCGAAAGAAAAGGCACCTTGCGTGACTCACGAGCTTCACTAGTTATTACCGCGACTTTGTTTGAACTAGTTCACTGAGGGAATGATGTGTGGGTTAGCATAAATATTTTTCACGATTGTTTATAGTTGCGATGACGGTTTTTATGTCCTTTGACATATGAGTGTATGCGACAAAGCCGTAATCTTTGACATATGTAGATGCAATAAAATAATATATTATATTAATATATGTTACTGTGATAGGAAATAAATGAAAAGTAAAATTAGTATACATCATGAAATTTCATACTGAATGGAAATATAAGGCAATAGTTCAAATTCTATTTAAGTACACACCAACGCGAGATATTATTTCGCCTAAGCACAATACACATCACGCCCAATTCCCTTCAACAGTGTAGGCAGAGATCACAGACTACGATATCACCTATTCGCGTAATGACTTAAATAGACTATAAATAATAATAACATTTGGACATTATTACACCAATTGAACTAGCCCCTTGGTAAGTTGATTTAAGACTTGTGTTAAGGGTACTAGTTAACGTAAATTTAAGAAATATATACATATTATACATAGATAAATACATATATAGCATATATAATCAACGACCAGACTGGAAACCAGTAGAAAAGCGTAGTTCTTAACTCTGCCTCCACCGGGAATCGAACCCGGGACCTCACTATTAGCGTTCCGGTGGCTAACCGATCGCGCCACGGAGGTCGTCAAAATATTTTACATATACATAATGTCCTATTAGTTATAGCTTCGTAATAGTGGTGCCCACTTAAAGATTAATAGTCGTGAAATAAATGTATGTAGAATAAGAAAGAAAGAAAGAAAAACATTTATTCACTGCTATACATACACATTTTAACATAACACTATTTATACACACTTTGATACAACAACAATACTCGTACATATAAGGAGTAGGCACTTGATGCAGTGAAAAGGTGCTGTCTCAGTATTTGATGCAGCTAAGCAGCATCACTGATCCTTCGACAGCACCCAAACCTAAATACACGCCAAAATTCTCAAAGTCCACGGCCGTGTCCTATTGTGCATATTCTAATCGAAGTGTTAATAATCCAACATGGCTGTCAAATGATAAGCCCTTAGTCACCTTCGTCGATATGAGTTAATCGGGGTTCGGTTTCTAGTTTATTATGGCTGAGTCATGGAGCAGTTAATCACAGGGATATGTGAAGAATATGGATGTGATACATACATACGCTGAAGGCTTATAATTCCTTTTGTTGAGTGAACTTTTGAGATGTAGTATGTAGTAACTCTAGGTGATATTTACATTTAGTTATCGATATAATATGGTTGTATAAAATATTGTAGATAAATTGACAAAGTTTTTCATTCAATAGATAAAATTTTTCTTTATTTCCTTTATCGTCTTTTGCATGTTATAACTTTGAGAAGAAAGATAGAGCTAGTTAGCTTTCTATTTAGGTCCCAATCTCAAATTTATGTTTTAAATTGCAATAGATTAATAAACAGCTATTTTATTATTATGAAACACAAAAGCAATTCTTAAATTAGTTTGTACATCATTTTTATTTTATTTTTGTAATTAATTTTATGTTTATTTTTCTTTATATAGTTTTACTATTGAAAACTTTCTGAATCTGAAATAAAATGATCTGAAATGAATCTGTTTGTTGCTGAAAGTATATAACTACCACATCCATTCTACATCCCACATCCTAGTCTTATTTGGACGATGATGTACAGTATGGCAAGTAAGGCCAAGAGGCGGCGAGGCAATTAATCTTGCTCCTGTATGATACCCGACACCTATCCGTGATACTCCGTTCATCTATCAATATATTTAATCATGGTTATGGCTGTTTAGGTGAAGATCTTGGGCTTGTGGTTACCTAATTAAAATAAGTTTTTAATATAACTGTCAGTCATTGAAAGTAAAAATAGTTTCTTTCAGCCAAATAATAATACAATCACCCTTCCAAAATTCAACAACAACAAACACTTTCACGCCCATTGATTCTTGCAGGGTAGTCAGAGGTAGCTATTCTTTGGCCACTACAAACCACTATGTACAGGCCACTACAAATGTGTTGAGCAACCACCGACTATTACCTGGACTATAAAGACTATATAAGTTTCCTCACGATGTTTTCTTTTACCTTGGGTCTAAACAAATTCATTTTACCCTTAGCTAATGAGTTTTTGCTTTCTGCAAAAAAATGCTATTACCATTATGGTATCGTTATAGTAGTCGTCCAAAAAGCTCCATAGAGCCCTAGTCCTTTAGTCGCCTCCTACAACATGCTGGAAAGAACGGCAGCTTGTTAGCATTCTTTTTCGTCTCAGACTAGCATGGGACTAGTA
This sequence comes from Leucoptera coffeella, assembly GCA_030578115.1. Lineage (NCBI taxonomy): Eukaryota > Metazoa > Arthropoda > Insecta > Lepidoptera > Lyonetiidae > Leucoptera > Leucoptera coffeella. The sequence continues at coordinate 231,899 of JAMBLF010000059.1, read as the reverse complement.
ATAACAAACATTTGTTTTACCCTATTTTACCATTACCATTAGCTTTTACCATTATAGTGTCATTGTAGCAGGGAAATTTAATTTAATTACCGTAACATAAAATCGCTGTTAAAATCTGTAGCATTTTGTAAACCCTTTTTATAGTTGGTAATAAAATTTAATTAATACACTTTAAACGCAGTTTCGTTTGGCTTGAGGTATCATAAACTGAATATAGATATACATCTAGATATACTACCGCACTTTAATCTCTTTTAGGGTGAGCAGAATCACTGAAACTCGACATTCGTCAGTCATTTAAACATAGATACAGAAAAAATAGCACTTTAAAAGAAAAAAAAGAAAGATTTGTTTTCAATCTTAGTTTGGTTTACAGTCACGCAATGTATACTTTGTGGAATACGTGATCTCTGCCTACCCTCTCTGTAGAGATAAGAGCTTGAATTGTATGTGTGCGTATTTCACGAGTATATTATAATATGTATCTTTATTTGATTTTATTACTATAGTATATTAATCTACACCGATTCATTAAAATAAATCGATCTCAAATATAGGAATTTTAATGAACACACACAGTGCATTCATCACACCATCATATCGTAAGCTTTAAAACAAGAGACAGCTTTCGTTTTGAAAACCATTAGCAACGACATCTTTTGTAAAATGTCATATGGACCTTATAACTAATCAATGTTAAGTGGTAATTGGTAGCAATTTGTGTATGCGTTCCATTTACAATATATTAAGCTATTGATTGCTTAAGATACATTGATAATAGTGATTTGAATAACCTGTATTAAAGATAAAATACCATTTAAATGCATTAGGGCATGTTATAGGAGGTAACTAATAAATTAGTAAAAAGAAAAAACTTGTAGCTTAAAATTTCTTACAATATTTTATTAGTTACAACTAGTTGTGGTTCTTTTGATTCTTGAAAGTATTATGTACATACATATATGCATATCACGCCTGATTCCCTGTAGAGGGGTAGGCAGAGATTACGGATCCCTATTTGTCCCGATCCTGATAGACCGCTTTCGCTTCATTGCCATTCATACATTTTCTCATACACACTCAGCGGTTATAGGTACTCCTAACGTCACCCTTTTTTAATATAGTAAGCATGATTTTTATAGGTATTTTATTAATCGTTCAGTAAACAGCTAGTTATTCTATTTTAGTACCAAACTAGCACGAAACCTACCATTAATCTAATAAATCATTTCCCCTTATAGACAAGATTGCTATTTCTATACTACGGGCGAAGTATGCGATCCCAAATTGCATATTTGGAGTTCGTAGTCGGCAACTACGGATACTTGGCAGGCTATGCAAGTTGCTACGAACAGTGTGGGAAATTCTTGTAAACTTGTAGTATTGTGCAAGTTTACAGTTTGTAAGTAACTTGTAATTTGTCATAGAATGTATTTATACAGGCTTTCATATGTATATAGTCGTTAACGGTGAAGGAAAACATCATGATGAAACCTACCTATCCCTCGGAATAGGTAATAGCCAGTACCTATATACAGCGATAACGTTCACTACCTATCACGTTGGGTACTGTTTATCAAGTGAAACGCGGGCTTCCAGTGACCCATACCTAACATACCATAACCTACGTTGGCGTGTGTATACACAAGTCGTGAAACGTATGTTATGACATGAATGTATGTTAAGTATGGGTATATATATAATTGTCATCACAACCCCAAAATGAATGCTAAAACTGACAAAGGACATTCTTATATCTCCGAGGTTCTGTCCACCCCGAAAGGGACGAAATGTAAGTACATGTACGTATAGTTTACTCCGAGTGACTTTAGTCCAAAAAGCAGTTCATAAAGAAAAAACCGCCCGTTACTAAGCGGTCACGTGCCCCCAACTTTCATTTGTTTTTCAGGGAACGTCCAAAAAGGCGAGCTTGAAAAGAGTTTGAATACTTTGTTGAACTTTTTGTATAAATACCGCTTTTTGTACATTCCTGAGCTAGTCTGGGACGTAAAAAGAATGTTAATTAACTGTCTGTCTTCTAGGTATTAAGGTTGTATATTTTGTGTGCTGGAACCTTTAATAAATATGCTTTGTCCTTTGTCCAAGGTAAAAAGAATGCTAACTAGCTGCCATTCCTCCCAGCATATCGTATGAGGCGACTAAGGGAGTATGTGTAAATAGAATTTATTGGGCGATGAGCTAGCAACCTGTAACCAATGTTTCATTATGATATCGCAATCGCAGTTTTTATGCTGATAAGTTACCTAGGAGATATTGTATCTCCGAGGTTCAGTCCACCCTGAAAATGAATTAAAGGATGTGAATGTATAATTTATATATTATGTATGTGTATGTAAATAAGTAAAAAATAAAGGAGACTATTGAAAGAATAAAATTACTGTGTTTAAAACACGAGTATGTAGTGATTGTAAAAATCATAAGATTCAGTTAATTATAAGTTAACAATCTGATGTGACCCAGATTTTAATAATTAATGGTTCCTTTTGTAATAATTGGTTAGTTCTAACAATTATATTGAATTGTGCATTATTATCGGAGATAGTAAATAACATGTTATCATTTACTTTTATATCCGGGTTCAAAATGAATCATAAAAATACGTAATTCAGAATTAACTGAGGAAACTTTACGAGTATAAGGATTATGTAAGCGTTATGAAAGTAATTCTGTAAATACTTCGAACTCACGTGTTGACCAGATAGTCAGTACTCTATGTGCCAGGTGGTAAGCCATGTCACCATTTACAAGTACTAACTATTACCTGTTCGAGGAAGAGATAGGTTTCCTCCCGATGTTTTCCCTCACCGTAATATTCGATGCATTTCGTTTATGTATTGTTATTACTTAATGTATCTAGAAATTCATTGAATGTTCCTCACAATTTTTTCCTCCTTATCGACTGTTTAGATCAGGTAAATAACGTTAAATGAAACAACATAAATATTTAAAACAGTTTTTATTTAAATTTCCACTTTTTGGTAAATGCAAATCAATTTAGAAATTAGAATCAAGGTAACAACGATGCATTGAGGCGAAGAAAACATATTTTGTTCCTAACAACACACATTTACTATATTTACCACTTAAGTGGAAACTATACTAACATAATAATATCCAAGCTCAAATTATAAATGTCGGGGATTCAATTAGTATTTTACATTAATATTGTAAGTACAAGCACAATTTGAAGAAACTCGTCAAATAAATAGCAAAAATAACAACAATTTTAGTCTATTTTCTTACAAACTAACTATAGTAGGTTTTATTAACTCCATCTATCGATAAAATTAGTGAAGTTTCAAATTTAAATGTACTACAAAAGTATGTGTAGTATATTTCTTGAAAAGCTCAAAAAGGCACAATATCTACCATGCTATTAAAATTCGATCTCATCAAACAGCAGAATATCTTTAGGCACATATTTATTTACAGTATTTATATTAATAAGGCACTCTAAAATGGCAGTTTTCGCAAGCTCTGTGCAAAAAACTAAATAATAATACAAATGACATTAATGATTGACACATGACAGATGTCAAATGGCAAAAAATATATCCAAAAAAGATTCGAAACTTGAAATAAAACAACAGCTGCATTATTACTTGGCATTTTGTAAAAAGTTACTAAGATAGATTAGGTAGTTATATTGAAATTATTACTTTATATTTTTTTCCATATTATAGTCGAAGAGACTTATGCATTACTCAATATACCCCTTACTCCTTAAAGGACCATAGACATAATCCTAAAAAGAACAGAGATACGTTATTAATAAGTAATATGTGAAACTAAAGGGTATTGTAAATCCATTTAAGTTTTATGTACGTAAAAAGGGTTGTCATTTAAATATAATGACAATAACACAAATCTTTAGATATAGTATTAGTTTTTTGAAGAAAATATCTCAACTGACAACGCTGGAGCCGAAGGCCACTAAAAAGTCCCAGTTATTGAAAAATAGTAGGTCAATCGTACATTAGCAATGGTGTGAAGTTTTTAGTACAGCGAAAAAGTGTCAAATTTCGCTTATGCCAAAACGCATTAGTTGTCAAATTTCGCTTATGCTATAACGCATTAATGAACTTAGGCCCCAGACTCCAATCTAGATTTACTCATGAAAGCACTTAGAAATAATTAATACTAGCTACAATTAGGTAAAATGATGTCATCTAGATTCCCTCGCGAAAATCAGTTAATATGTACAGAAAATCAGCACTTGAATTAACATACATTAGAGAACTAAAATTAAAAATATAAATACGCCTTAATTATATCTAAGAGTGAGATGTTTAAATTTCATTAAATTCATGACTAGTTAATTATTAAATTAGTTAATTACATACTTAAACGTACATAGATATTTTTACATAAACATTAAAAATAACACAACTCTATAATTTTAATACAATATTAAGTGTTACAATACTCTGTACATGTTGTGTATGTATACATAGCTTTATTAATAAAAAAATCTAAGATTCCCTAAATGCAGTTAAAAAATTCAATATTAAAAATATGTATAAAAATTAGAACAACTAACTAAAAATACCTAGGAGACGTACGACAGTGTCTGTACGCCATCTTTTGACCAACAAAAGGCAAATAAAAGATAACTTAAAGGTAAATAAGAGATTCGAAAAAACTCAAATGATATTTAAAAAAACAACTAATTTGAATGATATTTATATTGCTTTTATACAAATTTTGATATAGTATTCTATATGTATTTAATCTTATGTGTATACATAAGTCTATGACTTTTCTAATTCATATGTAAATAGTACCTAATATTGCTATATGCCTAATAAGGTATGATATTCGAAATCTCTTAAATCATGATACAGTTTTAAGTACTTAACACACTTTGGTGTCAAAACTACGTGCTTCTTAAGAATAGGTGTAATTAGAATAGTGTCTAATATATTTCTAATCATAAGGCAGTGATATTAAGCTTTTAGATGCATATGTTTCATTTAAATTTATTTTCACTATGTATAGCTGCCAAAAGACATTATTTGCATATCCTCTCTCAATTATATTTTCCGATTGATCACTACTCTAAAACTAGACAATACCTATCAGTTTAATTCACCACCTTAACCTTCATATACTACACTACACTCTAAACAGAAGCACATAATCTTAACACAATGAGGGTAGTTAAAAGTACCCGTCGAACTGCATCACAATGACCTTTGGTTGTCAGTACCGGCTGTGGCCGCTAGATGGCGTGGTGCAGTCACTGGCAGCGTCCGTCTCCGAACTGGAAGAGGACGCTGGCGCCCGTCAGAGGTGTTCATCACGCCCGTTGAGGGGCTGCCTCTCCGCCTGGTCGGAAGGACGGTTCCGCTTGAAGAATCCGCACTGTGAACAAAAGGAAATTTATAAAATACTAGTGACCCGCTCCGGCTTCGCACGGGTATAAAATATATAGCCTACTCCACTATTTAATGGATGTTATTATACATATAAACATTCCTCTTGAATCACTCTATCTATTAAAAAAACCGCATCAAAATCTGTTGCGTAGTTTCAAAGATTTAAGCATACAAAGGGACATGGTGACAAAGAAAGCGACTTTGTTTTATACTATGTAGTGATTTACGCTAGCTGGGATGGTATAAGACTGCTAACTCACTGTCGTTATTCCTAGCGTGTCGTAGGATTTAATTAAGAGACCGGGTAATTAGAATATATAGAGCGATAGCTAGCAAACTAATACGGTTTTTCCATGTGACATTACAATTCCAATATTCATGCTGAAAAGTGACTACGGATCATGTCTCCACGAATCTATTAATCTCGAAAGGGGTTAGGTGACGTAAAAGTATATGTATAATAAAGTAAATATGTATTTCCGACAGCGATAGCTTAACTAACACATTAAAAAAAAAAGTCAAGCGAAATACTGTACACTTGACATAGCATCGTCACCACTTGAGCAACGTGAATATCTCATCATTGTAAAATATTTTAAATGGTTAGCCATCACATTACACAAAACTGACCATTACACCTAGACTCTGCATTGACAACCCTGTTTCGTCTTTACAACACCAAAACCACCAAACAAAACTTAGGGACTCACCTTATACAAAATATAAATCAGAAGCAGCAGTAACAAGGCTCCAAGTATGGTGGCCAGTATGATCACCCATAGAGGTATAGAGCCAGAAGTCAAGGCTTCCAGCTGCGGGCTGATCACCGTCTGAGCTTCAGCCGTCTGCCACGCCTGCTCCGAAGGTATACCCTCGAAGGCTAACTTGGAAACTCTGGTCGTGGCCAACGTGGATAGCTTGATGGAATTGTCACTGGAAATCTGGAAATGAAAGATATGTTTTAATACCCATAATAGATTTGTTACGTGTATACAATATGTAACCTGGATGTAGAAGCAATTTGGAATTTAAACTTAATACATAAATATACATGTGATGCCCAGTCAATCAGTCTATGTCAGTCCACTGCTGGACGTAGGCCTCCTCAAGATTACGCCACAAAACACGATCACTCGTGGCCCTCAGCCAACCACTACCAGCGCCCTTTTTCAGGTCATCGGTCTATCTGGCAGGGGGCGTCCTACACTACGTGTACCGAGACGCAGTCGCCATTCGAACAGCTTTGCTCCATCGGTTCCACGTATGTCGCAGAGCCGATGTCCAGTATAGGAACAAAAATATAAAATAGTCTCCGTCTAATATAAAAAGGTTCTTCTGACATCCTACGAGAGAACACTAAGAGATAAAAGCCTTATGGTTTGCCCGTGTGTAATATATGTTACAGATGACTTACTTACTAATGGTCTTCTTGTATTTTAAACATCTTTATCCCAAACGACAGCCTAATGATAACAAGAGAGAAAGAGAATGACACACAGGGTTTCTCAAACCTCTTTTACCGTCCACATGTTTTTAAGAAAGCAAAGTAGCTCAACTTAAAAACGTACACGTATACTAGTATATACATAAATTCTTCTCTTCAACACCTACCTCATGCAAGTAGCTGACATTGACCCTCGCTCTTAGAGACACCCAGACTTCTTGGCCCTTCCTGATATCATAGGCAGTACACCGCACTACCGCACACTTGTATTTATCTTCGCATTTAGCTAAGAGGGACTTGAGCTGTTCCTCTGAATAGGCATCGCGACGATGGCGGGTCGCCTGTCCGTATTGGGAACTATAGCCACCTCCTGGAATTCATGGTTGAATTTATACATGTATACTTATAAGTTCAAGTTCTTTAATCCCATTCGGGGTTACATAACCTTGGAGACATGAATCTTGTCGGTCACTTAGTAGCATTGATTTTGATGTCATATGGAATATTGGTGACATATGCTTAAAGTTTGTATAAAGATATTGATTTTGGTTGGACTGTCTGTGTTGTTTGGAAATCGAAGTGATTCGGTTTGATTTTCGGTGAAGTATTATAAATATTAATGCAAATATTGACCTAAATTCTAAAAGGTACTTCACGGCACATTATCGACAAGAGATAACTAAGAAATATGGAGATAATATTAAGATCCTATTGACCGTTTAAGTGAAAACTTATCACTAATTCCCCAGTTAAAAAAAGTTATTTTGAACCTTAAATTCTCAAAACACCATGATTTTTCCATACTCCTTAACCTTAAACCTACAAAACTTACCAGACTGACTCGACCTCGAATACGAATAGTCAGAACTTGAGCTTGAAGAGTAGGAGCCTCCTTGACCATAACTTCCCCCAGACCCTTGACTGGCACCTGCATAGCCAGACTGTCTGGCACCTCCTGAGTAACTCCCGGAACTTCTGCCTTGACTGTCAGACTCTCCGACGTCAGCGATGCCGTATTTGAACTCGTTGTTAGGGCTTTTAGCAGCGTAGGCCCCGAAGCCCCCTATCTCGTCTTCTTCGTCTCCTACTACTGTTACTGATGCACCTGGAATGGTGTGGTAGGTTTAGTGGTTTGGAGTGAAATTTCTATTTACCTTATTGTAAGCACAGATGCAAGACTTATTCTTCAGCGAAATGCGGAGTTGGTTCATATCTACATTAATATATTCATGTCCTTTAATCACTTGACGCGTGGACAAAATATAATATCTCCTAGATCACTTTTAAGCGTAAATATTGGGGTTGCGATGTCATAATGGAACATTGGTAGGTTGCTAGCCCATCGTCCAATAGATTCTAATTACCTTTAGTCGCCTCCTATGACATGCTAATTAGCATTCTCTTTACCTTCCAGCATAAGCACAGGACCATATGGTTCATATTTGGAACCATAAAGTTAATCTTTTTTACTATTCAAATTATATTGACAAAAGATACTATAATTTTGGTTACAGAATACCTATGATATAATCAGTTTAGAATACTCAAATACAAACTTAAAGCTCAGCTGATCATCATTAAACTTTTGACTAGACTAAAACCAATTACAATAATCAAATCCATATATAAATTTCTTCCCAGTATACACTATCCTTACCTCTATTCAAGCTAGTTCCATAATTCCCAAGGTCTCTATTGACGCTCTCTTCCGTGGACCAGGTCAGCCCGTGGCTCTGCCCTGGCTCCGAAGAGTAGGTGTGCATCCACTGGCCACGGTTCTGGTTGGCGAAAGCATGGCTATCTTGGGCGTTCATTCCGTAGCTGAAAGTATAGATAGATACATTATATAATAATATATATTTATGATATTTAAACACTATATTACACGAATTGAACTAGCCCCTTGATAAGTTCATTTAAGACTTGTGTTGAGGTTAGGTAGTCAACGCATTTTTAAGTAATATTATATGCTTATTTTATATATATAAATCTATATATATATATAATCAGAACCCGTAAAAGCAGAATATAGATGAGGTGTATGGATATCAATATACCGAAAGTGCTTTTTCGTAATTAAGATTCGTGGTGGTAATAATTCTATGCCTACCTCAAAACCACGTCAGTACACAATATGATAGGTGGTTCGCCGTGTCACCATTTACATGTACTAACTATTTTTCCTCACGATGTTTTTCCCTCACTGTATGTATCTCTAAGTCAAAAAACTTTATAAACTCTTACCGATTATTAAACGAGCTGCCAGCTTCTCCCTCGTGTCCGAGAGAGCCATACTCAGTGCTGGTCTCCGTTTGAGACACAATATTGCCTTCACTGTCATATGCCACTGTCTTATTCCACTGCTTCACCACATGGTGTTCGCCTGCCTCTCCTTGGCCACGGTTGGCGTTGTGGACAGCTATGGCCAGGTTTCTGAAGATGGAGAGATGATAGTTAGACCAACTAAAAGCTGCAGATCAGAGGTTTGGGTTCCTATGTATGCGATTGCAGAGATGGAAACTGAATCTCGTACCCACGTGTTGACCATACAGTCATTGACTATTAGTTTCTGACTAATAGTCGAAAGGTTCGTAGAAGAAGTAGGTTTTCTCACGATATTTCCCCTTAGATATTTTCGCTATGTTCAGTGCTTATTATTATGTTCAGTGTATTTATGGTAGTTAGTAAGTAGGGAATATAGAGTTTTGGTATAGAGAAAAGCTTCAAAAGGTAATTATTGGGCTACAAATAGGGCTAGAGTAGTAAGAGAAAGAATGATCAAGATGTAGGTTTAGATATCAAACAGTCTTTGATCATTCAGATCTTAATTCTCTAGATCTCATAATAGATGAAAATAGACTAAACAACTTCAAGTTCAACTAAAAGTTGCTATTTCCAGATAATATATCGTAGAAAGTGACAAAGGATTAATCATCCTGTTACAAATACTCCATCACAGACCCCTTAAATATAACCAAGGAAATATAATAACTACAAAATTCCACTCCAAAATTGATTAAAACACGAAAATAATACATATCACTAACCTCCTTATAGCCTCTTCTTCAGCAGCGGAAAACCCTTGTCCATACTCATTGGTTCTGTCATAGGACACGTGACCTTCACTGGCATACCCGCCACCGTGATGACCTTGACTATACTGATGCTGACCAGCATAGCTTTCACCATGTTGCTGATGAACCTCACTCTGTGAGTTTCCTTGAACTTCGTGGTGACCCTGACTTTGTTGGTGACCTTGGGTTTCGTATTGATGACCTTGGGTTTCGTATTGATGACCTTGGGCTTCGTATTGATGACCTTGGGTTTCAAATTGACGACCTTGACTTTCTTGATGCCCTTGACTTGTGTGTGTTTGGCGATCTTCGCTGGCGTATTCGCGGCCTGTAATTATTGTTATAGTTTAGTAAATTAAGGTTTAAAATATCGTATCACTCTTGGTAATGCATACTGTTTTAATATAAGAATTTAGTTGGTTGTTGTAAAATTAGGCTTTATCGTGGAAGAAAATTTGAAAACAAATCTCAGTCTTTTTTGACAATAGGTTAATGATTGCATCATACTTTTTATTAATTATAGATTTCAACCGCATCGTTCAAAGATTCCTCCACAGCTCTGTTACTAATGTTATTAACCAAATACTTGTTCATTCTCTTTGCAGACATTGATGAAACAAATTTAAGACTTCGAGGTGGCCATAGACTTACTACCTTCGCAATTGCGGAGATGGACACCTGAACCTCTGACTACCCCGCAAGGGTTAATGGTCGTGATCGCGTTTGTCTTCGTCTTTTTTGATGAAATAACCTATTTCTACATATACCTACCTTGGTTATAACTCTGACCACCTTCACTCCTGTAGCCTCCACCAGCACCATAAGAATGCCTGTCAGTGGCATGTTCGCCAGAATACCCCCCATGGTGGGAGAACGCGTCTGCCCTGTGCCCTTGTTCACCTCTACCGTAGGAACCTGCTCCGGCGAAGGACTGGTAACCTGTCTGCGTGAAACTGGAGCCTTGTTGAGCTGGAAAAGGGGCGTGGTTGTAGTAAGTTTTCGGTGGTTCTTGATTGGGAAAATATTGTTTTTGTAGGTTAAGTAGAGGTTGTGTTCGTAAGATAAATAATGAACAAATTGGCGATTAACTGAAAACAAATTGAGTTTGAAGTACATATGTTTACATTAGTATATACTAACTTGACTAATTATTCACCTAAATATTATGTCGTAGGTACATTAATAAGGTGCTTATATTGCTTCAGAAATTGAGCACACCCAGCGTATCTTAACTTTTTAGGTGTAACCTGAAAATGCTGTAGGTTTCTATGTATAAAATTTATTTACCTTGGGTATAATTGATGCCTCCTTGCGAAACAACAGTGGAGCTGTAGTGACCGTTACTGTTCATCTCTATAATCATAATAAAAACATTAGGGTTATGATAAGAACTGATTAAATATTATTTATAAATAAAGATTTATGTTAAGAGGTAAAACAAAACATCAACAATACAGTATTTCCTAGACTACCTTAAACCATTTTTAACAAAATATGCGAAAAATACAAATTGATTTTCGGTGTCAAATTTGGGTCTTATCACCCAGTCACTTCCATTCACCCCTATTAACTGACCTCCATCATACTGGATAGAAACTACAATTCTAACCAATATATTTACCACCATATCCATATATACATTACTAGCGACCCGCTCCAGCTTCGCACGGGTATAAAATATATAGCCTACTCCACTATTTAATGTATTTTTATTATACATATAAACCACAGACCTCTATAACCCTAGATGCCGCAAATGCACTCATTTCTATGAAAACCGCGCGTGCCGAAATATGCGTAGGTATTATGACGTCACAGCGGCGATTTAATGATGGGAAAATACTCGCGCATCAAAACGATTCAACGGAGTGCGACGCATAATAAACAGGCAAAATAAACGGCTTCTTCAGAATTGTCTTTTTCAATGTCGGGATTCGAAAAAAATCAGGGATTTTGAACTAATCGGATATAAAACAAATTACGAATTTACGAGTTAGTTGGTTACCTACCTATCAAATTATAATATTAATTTATAATTATAAAATATATATATTTTTTTTATAAAATAACTAGCTACTAAGCTTCGAACATCATAATTCATAATAGATATTCGCAAGCATCTGCACTTAAACTGAATTTTAAACGTCGATGCAAATATGTATTAAGTATTTGAAAGGTGAAAGAGGAAGGGTAGCATGTGCTAAAAAAAGACAAAAATACATTATTTTTTTTATTAAATAAAGTTTCTCCACCGACAAGAGTTAAACTCTTAAGTTAAAGAAACATTAAACGCATCAATTCCGAAATCCCGAAATCTTTACGATAAAGAAGTGCTTTCCATACTAAGCCGCCGGTCAACTTTAGGTAAATATGCATTCGATTATCCGATCTCTGCTTATAATAAATACTATTTACAGATATTATATTTCACGAAGTCCGTTTAACTTTGGTTGTAGTTGTGTATACAAGTAGTTCGATTGTGTGCGTTAAGGTGGGGATCGTTGGCACCTACCTACACTAAACATTGTATAGGTACACGTGCATGCCGGCACACATTCATAATCAAACGGACTTCGTAAAACAGAATATCTCTAATTACTCTCCCTGAAATAAAATAAGCTCATTGTATAATTGTCTTTTGGTTACTGAAGATTTTATGTGTTTGGTTAAATAATGAAACCGAATATCAATATATTTATTTGCTACCGCCTTTATTAATCATCATCAGCATCAATCCACCTTTCTTTAATATAGGGGTCGCTTGGAAACCTGTAATGAAAATTTACTTTACGTTATTCTAATTCTTAACAAATAAATACAACATGAACAAATTTGACAAATATAATTTTCTTATAATTTTAATCAGTTAGAGTACCTATTTGTAGTTTTGAAATCGATTCGAATCGACAACCATAACTGGAATCGATGCATGTGCACAACACTATTTGCCTATTTGGTAAGATGAATGAGAATAACCTCTGTACCACAAAGCGCAACTACCACTGAAAGTATCGATCGATTCCGTGTTCACTGCTTGCTTTATATGAACTGATACAACACCTTTGGAACTAAATGCAGCAATGTAATTTGAACACGTAGTATGCACACATTTACATGTATTTTGGTGGTTTACATTGTAATAGACACAAATAAGATAAAATAATTGATTTATAAATAAAATACGCACAATTAAATAACAAATTTACTTACCGGTGAAAAGAAATATTTCCATGATCTCGGCTTACTTTTCTTGAATCATTTTTACAAGATATTACGGCACAACTAGGCATTTTTCTGAGGAGCACTTCACGTTCGCCAACGATGACGGTCGGGACGGAACTAAATGACCGCAGTCAAAAGGTTGATCAATTATAATCTTTTTGACACGCAAAGTACGTACACTTGCGGTATCTAGGTTATAGAGGTCTGTGATATAAACCTTCGTCTTGAATCACTCAATCTATTAAAACGCATCAAAATCCGTTGCGTAGTTTCAAAGATTTAAGCATACAAAGGGACATAGGGACAAAGAAAGCGACTTTGTTTTATACTATGTAGTATAATTAACATTAAATCCACATACCAGAGCTGATCTATGAACTACATAGTTTATCTTACTCACCATGGCGTTCCTTCTCCAGCGCACTGAAGTAAGGGTTGTGGACGAACAAGTCGAGGGGATTCACGTTCTTCGCGTATTCACAGCGCATGTTCCCCAACCACGAAGGCTGTACCAGCATGTACATTAGGTTGTCACCTGAAAGGGAAGATAACAAGTGAATGATAGTAGAGGGTAGAATAAAATGTACAATAGGAAGCTTAGAATGTTCTAGGTTAAGGTGTCTCAAAAAATGCATTCACGATCATTAACCCTTGCGGGGTAGTCAGAGGTTCAGGTTTTTATCTCCGCAATTGCGAAGGTAGTGATTCTATGGACATGTTGAACCCACGAGTCCTCCAGATAGTAGTCAATGAGACAGGTGGTAAGCTATGTCTCTATTTTAAAAACACTAACTCCTACCTGTCCGACGAACAGGTAGGTTTCCTTACGATGTTTTCCCTTACCGTATAATTCGATGCATTTCGTAAATGTGTTTTTATTACGAAATTGTACATAGAAAATTCATTAAACTTTATTACCATTTGTACATCCTCAAGCGGGACTTGAACCCACCCACTGATAGTCAAGCCTCAAACAACTCCGTGGTTGACGACCTCCGTGGCGCGATCGGTAATTCGTGAGGTCCCGGGTTCGATTCCCGGCGGAGGCAGAGTAAAGAACTACGCTTTTCTACTGCTTTCCAGTTTGGTCGTTGATTATATATGTTATATATGTATTTATCTATATAATAACTATATATGTATTTCTTAAATATACGTTAACTACTACCATTAACACAAGTCTTAAATGTACTTACCAAAGAGCTAGTTCAATTGGTGTAATAATGTCCAAATATTATTATTATTTTTATTAACTGAACTACGTAGAATTTAACCTACATTGAATTTCTCTCATAGATCACTCACCATCCAAAGTATGATAGGGCCACATGATGTAAATGTCGGCCTCGTCCACCGTAAAAGGCCCTTCGTTCTTGATGTTGTACTTGTGGATGATCTGGGGCCCTATCTTCTGCTCATCAGTGCTCACTCCACCCTCGTAGAGAGAGATGTTGTAGTTCACGTCCGGAGGGTCTGATATGCTGGAATAGTAATGTAAGGTTAGGTATGGAATAGTGTAAATACGTGTTTTAGAAATGGTGAAAATAGTGAGATTGTATTAGTCAATTTAAGCATGTATACAGCGATTGTGTCTAATAAAATGTCGACTCTAAAAGTGTTTCGTTTTTAACGTCTTGTCGAATTGCACTCAAGTCTCCATATGTTAGTCTTGTGCTAGTCTGGGACGTAAAGAGAATGCTAACTAGCTGCCGTTCATCCTGGCATGTCTAAGAGACTAGGGACTAGGAGTCAATGGAATCCATTGGGTGATAGGCTAGCAACCTGTCACCAATGTTCCATAAGACATCACAATTCCAATTTACATGCTAAAAAGTGTTCTAAGAGAAATTATATCTGTATTATAGGATGTAAATGTATGTATGATTTACAGTTTTAAATTGTTACTTTATCTAATTAAAACTCAATCTCAACTAGTAATAGAACGTGAGTAGTAGTAAAAAGTAAAACGGCAAACCAAAGAAAAAATATCTTAAATTTTCTACGACGTTTACTAGGCCCTATTTTTAATATCACCTCTACTCTTACCCAATGATAGAGAGATGAGCCTTCAACACGAGCCTGATGGACATCTTCTGGGTGTTGTCATAGTCAGTGTCCTTTTCTGGGTTCGTGGAGTTGGTGACGATGAAGAACTCTAGGTAAGGCACGCTGGCCACGTTTACTTCTAGCATCAGGCGGTATCGGACCTAAAAAAATATGCGTGATTGAAGTTAATAACCATAGAAGTCAAAAGAATGAAATAAAAAGAAGTGTAGAGTAAAAGAAAAGAGATCGTAATAGTCAGTTGTAGAAAAATAAAATGAATGATGATCGATGATATTAAATTATCCGCATAGGAAATCATTCTTGGATGATTCAGCAATCTAACATACAATTTAGAGAGATTTAGCAAAGCAATCACGCTAAATAGGAATCACTAACAAAAGAAATTTACTTTCATTAAACAATAACATATATACATCATAGTTTTAAGAGATTCGCGATTTATACTCATAATTAATAATTAACGGGACATATCGCATTTTATTATTTAAAAACTTACGCGATAAGTCCCGTTAATTATTAATCATGAACATATATACAATCTTGAAACTATTATTATGTATATTGTTTAAAATCCAATTCACATATCCCTTTATCATCAAAACCAATTAAGATAAATACCACATAACACTTGTTCTTATACCCCTTAAATGAATACAAAATCACTTTCAAAGATACTCACGACTTGTCCACTAGGCATAGGATTTCCTAGGTCACATTGCACACTGCCATTCTCCCCTGCAACTTTAGTACTAGCCGAGCAGTATATAGGAGTGATCTCAGCTTCTTCTTTGTCCAGTCTCTCCATTTTAGCCAGAGTGACGTCAGCAGGCATGATGAGGTAGCAAGCGGCCTCGTAGGCATCTTCCCCTGCGTTTTCCACTTTGAAATCTATGTCCAGGGTCTTGCCAGAGCCCAGGACGTAGTTCAGGCTGGGGCTGGACAGGAAGAGAATGTATTTGAGGTTTAAGTTGAAAGAGAAGTGTAAAGAAGTCTACAGTCAAAAATAACAGTGTAAATAAATGTATATCCAAAGATAACAAGGTTTAGAGGGGGAAAAGCGCAGGTATATCAGCCAAGTTTTGGATTTTTGCAGATCCTGTTACTAATGTTCATTCAACTTCTCTAATGGTATATGTTCTTCCATGTCACTTTTATCGATGCTTTTGTAATTTGCTCCCTGACTATCTAGATAACTTTTGCTCCATAATGCCAATACAATACCCTAACTCTCTAATACCCTAATTGTAGAATAGAACACCGGTACCTCTGACTATCGTGCAAGGGTCAATGATCTAAAAACGCTTGACTTTTATCTTTGTTGTATTAAATTGACCAATTTCATTAGAAAGCAAATTTCTGCGTCCCATTATCCTGTCCATATTACACTAACAATAGAAAATAGTCAAATAATCTTACTTGGTAGCAGCGACCTTCAAATCGGGAATGCAAATATTATCAGGACCACACATCTTCTGGATGTTAAGTGAGTCGGTGTACGAATTGTTCTTTGTCTGATCCAAGACTGGAGGAATAACATCACCGGAAGGTTGTGTCACTAGTTCATAGGTCATCGCCACTTCCAATGGGGTTAGTTTGTCTTTGATGTCCTCCTGAAAAACATGAATAGTATGTTCTAGTTGGATAAACGTGCTCACGGTTATACAGATGTCGGTCAATATGGATACAGATGGTAAGTCACCTATAAGTTTGTAGTAATGACTACACTACTTACTACTACTTTGTTTGTAGTTTGTAGTAATGGTTACGGGTATTGGTATATTGATATATAGGAATAGGTCATTACCTATTCTAATTTCTATTATACCAATACCCGTAACTATGTCTTTTAAAAGGAGTATTTTTAAAAAGGCTTTCATCGAAGTCTTTGGCAACAGAAACAAGTAACAAACGCCATATTTAGTAGCTAAAGACGTGCATTTCATGAAAAATTTGTTACATTAAGAATATTTTTTATTTATTTGAACTGTTCTAAACATGTAAAAATGTTTTATTTAATATTTGTGTCGTAGATAATGAATTACGCTAATGAATGATTACTCACATCCAAATAAACTTGCACTTCCCTGCAGACCTGCTTTCCTTGAGTAAGCCGAACTTTTTCCGTGTAAGTAGTCTGTCGAGACTCCATCAAGAACATACGTTTGTTAGTCTTGTGTAGGGAATCTAAGTCTAGGGTCACTTGGAATACTGAAAGGGATAAGATAAACGTTAATAGGAGTAATTTTTTGGGATTTTGTTGATGAAAATGATTGGAATACAAACTAATGTGCAGTGAAGATAATTTACAGAATATCTCCTAACATAAGATAATCATTGTCTGATGGGGTAGAATCTTCACTAAAGTTCCATATCAATGCCATTACAACCACAATAGTAATGCTAAAACTGACTGAGGTGTAAATGTCTCCAAAGTTCTGGCAGCCATAAATACAATATAAGGACACATAAAATAACACAGTTCATATGATGAAATGCGGGTAGTAGAAAATTGCGAAGTATTGTTGATGACGTGAATGATAACTACTGCCATCTAGTGTTTCCTGTGCAACATTTGCATCTAGATTGGACACCTATAACTGGCACAACATTTACATGATTCTGCTACTGACTTACCAAGGTAACAAATATATCTTTGAGCTTGAAAGAAATACACAAGGATTTTGTAAAAATATGGCTAAATTTACCACAATTTTAACAACCATTCCACCATAAACAAAAAACTCTGTATATTATTAATAAATTGTATAGAAAACATCAATTCTACTTAACAAATACTTCTATAGAATAGTTTTCTAACTTGACTTTAAATTCTTCAGACAATTTCTTTTATTTTGCCTAATCTCTAAATCAATCTTTGAAAAATAATAATCTAAATCAATATTAGTGTGCTAGGGGCTTTTGCTTGTAGGCGCTCAAATTGGTAAAATCAATGGCGCTGTGTAAATATTAACTTTTTGTACATATTTTGTATTTTTGCATTTATCTTATATTTTGGTTTCCCAATACTACTTACTTATTTGTTGATCAACATTAATCCCGTCGTAGCTCAGACAGAAAATGACGGTTGAACAGGCCACCATGGTTCCATCTCGTTGTTTGCATTTCTTCTCGTCTAAAGTGATGATCTTATTGTCACTCAAATATCTTACTTCAGCTGATACTTTGACGACTGGGCGAGACCTGGAACATGTAATCTTCATTATAATAGCTTATTTAGGGTTACGTAATTAATTTCATCAATGTTTTGGTGGGCCTTGTAAAAAGAACAGTTAAACATAAACTCTGTCTTAATAAAGATACAACAAATATTTCAAAATTAATATTATGATTTTTGTTATAATATGTTGTCGTGCTTACATTAGAATTATTTATTATTTTAGTAAATAAAATAACAGTTCACTAAATGTCGAAATACAAATTAAGCTATCCAATAATTTAAGAATTGTCATTAATAACCAATTTCTGTCAAAAATACACATCCATAAATAGCATTATCATATACCAAACCATAAATACCAACCTGAACATAACAACAGAGTCACTCTTGTAAGCACCAACGACCAGGTCCGTATAGTTATTGCTATCCAAGTCCACTCCACCAGCCAACGAGAACCCAAAAGTGGAGAACCGAGGGTCTCTGGACACCTGCTCCGCCAGGATCATCTGGGAGTATCTCTCCCGGACTCCATTCTCGCTTCCCAGGTAGATGAAGACAGCTCCACGACCATCTGGACCGCCGTAGGGGGCTCCTACTGCGAAATCTGGAGTAGTGAAGAAGTGGGGGGTCAGAAAGAGGTTATAGGTTGGGTTTTAATGAAGAGTGTAAGATTGGAGTGTAGGACTGTAGGAAGAGTGTGTAGCATATTGCTTAAACTTGCAATAGCTTTAACGTTTCTTAAAATAGAGTAACAAAAGATTGCAAATGTTATGAAAATTATAGACATTAATGTGTAAAATGCTGCAGCGTTGGTGATCTACTAATCTCTCATCAATTGAGATAAATCTTTACCTCGACGTTACAAATATATACAATGAAAGTTTCACTATCCTTTTTCGTCTATGCACAATATACGTTTTTACAACTATTCAATGTTACGGATTACGTAACGGAGTACAAACTACTAACCTCCAAATCCGTCCAAGTTGATGTCACCAAGTGAGGCCACGGACAGACCAAATCTTCCTCGAGATACCTCTCCAGTCCTGGCGTGACTTCTTGAGTAAGACTGAAATAGAAAAAGAAAATGATTAAGTCAATAGGATATTAACATTTAATAAGGAGTTGCCGAGGTTTAAAATATGGCCATATGTTATGTTTTGTTCGTTTTGATTGCAAAACTATATTAAACTCTTTGTACGAGAGAAGATGCAGCCCATGCTGAAACCAATCGTCCTATTTACGCCTGTATATCGAATAAAATTTCTTTGTCTTTGATTCTTTGTCCACTTACCTGTATATAAAACGTGTGCGTTTCTGAGCAAGGATATTTTTAAATGTCACTGAGATTATAGTAAGATTAATATTACTTGAAGTTTATTTTATCATAAAGTCCTAAGTTTGAATAGAGGCAGATTAATATATTACAATCTAGCCTAACTAGGGATGGATTTAAACTATTATTTACCCCTTGGCTGCTACTTAGCATTCATCATTATACATATATTATAACATCCTCACCACAAAAACCCACTAACCTGATCCCGTCCTTGGTAAATGACGTAGATACGACCATGTTCGAAGCCATCAGACTTGGTTCTGGTGAACATTGGAGCTCCGACTATGACGTCATCAGTTCCATCACCATCAATGTCCCCTGAGGCCAGACTGTAGCCGAAGTAGGCCCCGATCTGGGACCCTGTTATGTTCTTTATGTTCTGTAGCTCCCATGTGTATAGAACGACCTGGTTGTGGAGTAAAATGGGATTAAATGCTTTTTATTCAACATGAGGGTTATAAAATCACTTATTGAAAGTCGAAAAAAAAACATTTCTACATGAAAAGTTGTCATTAAAATTAGTTAATCTTAAAAAATTAATATAAATCTAATTAAACTATTTAAACTATTAGCATTTCGTAAAACAAAATCCTGCAGAGAAGAAATGCCAAGAAGCGTAAAATGGTATTAAATAGATGAATAACGTGGATGGTAAAACGTTTCCTATAAATAGAAAAACTAGTTTGAATTGCATTCACTTTGTGACCATTGTCCCTTAAGGGGTAGTCATACGTTTTCGAGAGTCCATCTCAAACCCAGTGAAAAACTAGTTTGTGACTGTAATAAATCCAAAAAATGTAGGTATGCTAATTATTATTCACAGATTTTGTTTAGTGCTTCGATGATTATATAATTATGCTATTATTCTGAACTACTTGTTTCTTTTATTATATATAAATTAAGATTATATTTTTAAATCTGTTCCTATATTTAATAATGTTCAAACTTCATCAATTTAGTAATATGATGCTACTAACCAATCCTCTCAAATCGGCTCCTCTGGGCACTCCAACAGCCACCCCTTGCATGGCCTGTCCAGCAAAGTCGCCCACGGCCACGGAGTAGCCCATGTACGAGTCATCGTATATGGCATGGGCCTCCGGGGTAGACAGAAGAATGGGGTTCTTGTCTAGACTCTGAGAGTAGAGTTGTCCTAGGAATTCAGGCAAAACACTTAGCATACGTTTAGGTTCAGAATTAGATAGATTAGTCGTCGATCCATATGTTTGTGTACAATCTAAGGTACTACTTGATGTATTCACTACAGCTAATGATAATGTTACTGACGATAATAAAAGTATGTTTGAAGTAGATTTTGGAGAATTAATGGTTCGAAATGATGATGTTATTCACAGACACGTAAAAGAACACAAACATATGAAAAGAGAGAAGCACAAATGATATTAATGTCGATTCCCATCGTATCATCAGATGGTAAGCTGTCGATTATGATACCGTATGAGAATTAGAGTACCATGCACGTCACCTCCACAAATGAACAATTAGGGTCCTTAGGAATCCTTCAACCTCGAAGCATTAGATTCTTAATTTAGAAAACCAAATCCAATGTTACGGCAAATTCTCGAAAACCAATTAATTATTTGAAGCCAATAAACCAAAAACGTGAGTCGGTTTTAATAAGTTAAGGTTTAATCGCATGGACACATCCATTTGTTATCGTTTAGGAAGCTTTGTTAACAGTCCCGACTTTACCAGGAATGGGGACGACTATTTTTGAACATAATTTGTTACTTTACGAGAGCTCCTAACTGTTGAATCGAATGTAGATATTTGACACATTCTTAAATTTTCTATCTTCTTTGAATTCTGATAAACTTTCCTTCATTTAAACATGTGATTCACTGGCTTTAACAACTTCTTTGGACTCAAATCCGACCCCATTTGAAGAGTATGATAATGACAATACGTCCGAAGACCACTAATGATTCTTTTAGAATGATGGAGTATTACCACATTATGATGCATCTAATACAGGGCGCTCGTAAGCCGTGTTCCGCCGTGTTATTGGGTGTTAAGTAAGTAAAAAGTTAATGAGGTATTGCAGGGCTCTCTAGATTTACCTTCCTCTGCATTCGGCATAAAGTAGTTGAATCTTTCGTTCGGATCTATCGAAAATGTTCTCCCTGTGGATTTGTATTAAATGCTGTAAATATCTGTGAGGTTAGCGGCACACAAGAAATAAAGAAGAGACACAATGGCCCTAGATCCAGGATATTGAGAACGAGAACATTTAAAGATAAAGGGAGAAAGATATTCTTCCATACCTTGCCAGTACCAGCTGCCAGGGGCACCCATGAAGAGACGCTGCCCATCCTGAAATTAATAAAAAAAAGTTATATTTAATGGAGATTAATAATAGACATTATTTTATAATAAAGCTTGACTATGTATAAAATTCTTAAGACTTGTCTATGTGTTTTTTATACATACATAAACATAAACATTATTACATACATACATACACCTGATTACCTGTGGAGGTAAGGAGAGATCTCGGCTCCCCATCTGTCCTGATTACAATTACTAAGTCTTGATTACTACAATACATGTTTAGGCCCTAAAAAAGAATGCACCTAAGATCTCAATACTTAAAAGACTTGTCTGTTGCAACACTTAAGACTTTATACCTCTGTATTATTTTCAGTCTAAAGAAAGAGCCTTAGATATATAGCCATAAAAACGTATAGTTTCTTAACAATATTTATACCAAATATAACTAACATTTTTTAAACCAACGAAACTTAACATATACTTAAAATACAGCACTCTATTTCCCTTCACTTACAAGCCTCTAACAGTCAATCTTTATCACTCTCTTAACTCATGCTTTCTCT
The DNA here is from genome assembly GCA_030578115.1 of Leucoptera coffeella. NCBI lineage: Eukaryota > Metazoa > Arthropoda > Insecta > Lepidoptera > Lyonetiidae > Leucoptera > Leucoptera coffeella. The sequence goes on along the minus strand of JAMBLF010000059.1, from coordinate 209,321 downwards.
CATACTCATGCTTCGATAAGGGACCAAATACATACTCATGCTTAGATAAGGGACCATATTATAGGACTAAGGATGTTAGGCCTCTTTCAAAGCTCGATTTTAATAGACTCCAATCTAATTTGGCGTTAAAACTTTTTAATGATTGTAGCCCACTTATAGTAATGCGTTTTGAAACGATAGTGAGGTAGGGTTGTGCTTGATTTGTATTTAAATATTGTCATACTTAGTTTATATACTATAGTTACGTATGTAGATAATATTATTGTTGCTTTTTGTGCGTATGAGATAAAATCTACTTCTTTGGTTGTAAATGAATTGATGACTGCTTAATAATTTAAGCTAGTCATCAAACATAAAATTATTCTAATAATAATGTATGTTTGAAGCTCCACTATTCATGAAATCAATATTTACATACTTCACTACTTTAATTCGTATTCTTCTATAACTTTCAGTATGGATAAAACTTTAATTTTTTTGACAATATGAATATTGACCAAGAATTACATTAATAAGTGACCTATGCCACGTTTTCAAGACTCTATCCAACCCGAAAGGGATTAAACTATGTGAATATGTATGTATTATTAATACATTAATATCAGATTATGTTCATCGCTTAATCGATGCCATTGGCCCATATTCCCTAAGTTGCCTACGATATATCAAAGTCAAAGTCAAATGTTTTTATTCAACATAAGTACAAGTATAGTACATTCATTGAAAGTCAAAACATTTGCCTAACACTGGTTGTCTCTTAGCATTTAAATTCTACCGTTGGTTCGGAAGCCCTGGTTCGGAGAAGAACCAACAAGAAACTCCGGCTTTTGCGATTTTTTGCCCAGTGCCAGTTACAAAAACAAATTATACAGAAACATAACAGACTAGCAAAAACCCTAAGTGACAACCCTATACCCGTTCTTTTCACTCAAACCCCGTTATCTATTTCTCAAAGCGAGAGAGCTGTTGATTTGTATGTGATCTTCAGTCGTAGGAGTGTTTCGTTAAAAGCTTTCATTAGGCCGAGTCAATGGCGTGTTTAGATGTATCAAGTGGTCTATGACGCGTTTATACTTTCACTTGTGTATGTGTAAGAGGTGAAGAGGTAAAGGGGGTGCTAAGCTGTGACAGAAGTGATTTACGTGACATACATACATACAAACACATCACGCCTGATTCCCTGTAGAGGGGTAGGCAGAGAACACGGATCCCCATTTGTCTCGATCCTGAAAGACCACTTTCGCTTCATTGACACTTATACATCTTCTCATACACACTCGGTGGTAATAGGTACTCCTAACGTCACCTTTTTTAATATAGCGTCTAACTGTTATATGTCTTATTAGGTCGGCCCCTACGTAACCGCCCTTCCAGTTCACTCATATATAAATATAATATTACGTGACATAATCACTTCAATTCAATTTTTTTCTCAATTTTTGTTCATAAGGTTTTCATACATACACATCACGCCCAATTACCTACGGTGAGTTGGGCAAAGATCACGTATTCCTATATACTTGATTCTGATTTGTGAACTTTCGATTTGTTGGCATACATGCATTTACTTATTATCATGTTAAATTGCGAAATCAGTACGACTACTAATTAAAATCAGTACTAATTAATTAAATAGACGGCACAAATAATACCACAAATACTTTACTTTCCATATATTTTGTAAATACATACAGTACATTATAGGAACCTTAATTACCGATATTCAAAATTACCAAAGACATTTTAGTCCAAAATTCTAAGCCCTCTAAACGGATAAATTACTAATATATTTATCATTTGTTATACATATTTCAAATGACAGGAAGTAGGCTGTTCGAGGAATTTGTAAGGCTTTTATCACTTAACACGTTAGTCATATGAAGAGTATCAGTTCTACCCACTGGGCTATAAGATTCTGACATCTTTTATTTATTTATTTGCACCTACTGGTACACCCACGTTTTGAGACCATAAACACAAAGTACAAGGTACCTAAAATGTAAAACCTTAATATTAAAATCTCCTTTGTTTAAATATGAAAACAACAAAAGACAAAAACAAACGCGTTCACGACCATTAACCCTTGCGGGGTAGTCAGAGGTTCAGGTGTCCATCTCCGCATTGCGAAGGTAGTAATTCTATGGCTAACTCGAACCCACGTGTTGACCAGATAGTCAGTACTCAATGTGACAGGTATAAAAAACAAAATTTAAAATCCTGTGTTAGTTATCGCATATAAGTTGACATATTTATTGTAAGGACCTATGAGATTCTAAGATCCCTGTTTGATATTTTATTTACTAAAACATTTTCCATAGGTGACATTAACCCTTAGGTGAACCTAGGGTTACGTACATAAACGTCCGTTTGAGATGGACAGAGCCTTGGAGATATTATAATATCTCATTGGTCATTTTGTAGCATGAATATTAGGGTTGTGATGGCATAATAGAATATTAGTGACACGCCTAAATATACTTTAACGCATACAAGTCAAGACCAAGACAACTCTTATTAAGTCTCAGATCTGCCTTAGTTCTTGAATTCTACTCCCGTATTTGTATGGAGTGTCAATGTACCACTAACCATCTGCCATTCTTACCGGGCATTCCATTGGAGGTGTCTAAAGGGCAAGGGGCAATTGGTATCTGTTGGGTTTTTGGCTACATTAATAATAATAATAAGCTTTATTCATAGAAACACATTGACATACACAGACAGGAAATTAAAAAAAGTAAAAAGGAGTTTATACAAGTAAGTTATTAAATCCTCAGCATATATACAATGATTGAAGTACAATCACTGCGCTGATCTTATGCATTATGTGCAACGCAACCCTGGTGCCTATATGATATCGTATTATCATATGTTTAAAAGATACAATACAGTCTACGAATCCAGTGATAGAAAGACTATATGTATGTACATTATACCACTTGTCCATTCAAATACCCCTAAGTAAAGTTAAACAAGTTAAGAGTATCACACACTTTCGTTATAGGAAACGGTGGAACACATTTTTAAGACCTATTGACAGATGAGCACATGTGTTACATAAAAACTTGAGTGACATGAAGTCACCAAACGTTTGTAACTTGATGTAGCCGACATTTGGGAACAGTGTGTCCGAGATAGTTTAGGACGTAAATAGAATAGGACCCTTAGAAGTGGCAAAAGAGAATAAAAATCTAAATGTATGGGATTCGTTTAAAAAGATTATGTAACTTAGCGAATGCGTATTTCAATCAAGTATATTTTGATATAGTTTTTATCGCGTTTTGGCGCTTATTTAAGAGCCTAGTTGCCTATTATTTTTGGCGTGTAAGAGAGGAGGAGTAAATTAATTATAATGCCTATGAATTAGTGACCACTAGTCTATATTAATAATGCTTATGCTAAAAGTGACCGATTGAGAGACTCGCGATTTTTATTAATTTTACAATATCCCGTTTTCTTGTAATGGTCATGGTTACGGGTCAACTGGCCGAAATGTCGGGTAGCAAAGGTAATTCTTTACTCGCGATTTTTATTAATTTTACAAAGTTCCGCTTTCTTGTAAAAAGAAAAACATTCACACATTGACGCTGAGTTGCTGATCTAACGAAAGCGACATCTAAACGGCTACGGCCGTTGTTATTATATTAGTGACGCGGAGGTTTAAAACTATAAAAGTCGACTTGGTCAAAAGTATCTGCCTCTCTACCTTGACAAATCATCTCTACATACCTCTACAGAGTTATAATTTTTCAATAACTCCACAAGTTCACAATGATACATTTACCATCCATACCTTAACCATTGTTCCTACATCTTAATATCGTCTATTACAACGTCATAGTTTAACGGCACACCGCCTATTAAGAACAATATAGCGCTGGCAAAGGCTATCGTAAATCAAGGCACAATGCTATCCGCGAATGAGACAATAGTTGCTGTGGCGCCGATCGCGCTTCATGTATGAATAAATCCTGCGACGCACGCTTGAGAATAGGCTGGCTGTATACTCGGCTAGTTTGAGAGCTAGAGGTGTCGTTTTTTGATACATGCAGGTATTTTAGGCCTTAATATATGTCAAAGGAAACTGGAGGTTAAGACAGATTGATGTGTGAAATTTTAAGCTAGGGTGACGCTTGTATAGATAAAGCTTTATTAAAGTTATTCTATAAAAGGTATATATATAGGTCTATTAAAGTTTTGGATAATAATAACATATACGAAGTTATATACTAAATCACATAAAAGCAGACAGTCGAGCTATCTAAATCGTTCTTATTTTAGTTATGTAGGTATCTATTTCGTAATATTTTTTTATCATACACAACATTTCAATCACACATAGTTCTCAAAGACATTTTAAGTATTATTTGTTCAACTTTAGTATATTTCTACATTTACAAACACGCCTTACCACTGTACCCTAAACCGCGGATCTATTTCCAGCCTAATGTATATGAACGCATGCATGTACTCAGTCACACCTTATATAGGTTTACAAGCCTATTGGCGGGTGTCCCATTCTTGTTGGGCCACGGTGGCTGCAGTAGCCGTGTCATTTAAGGACTTCTGAAAGCTTCTGAACAAGTGGATAAACGCTATGGTGGTAAAAATCTAAATATATGTTCACATCTCCTCTATCTCCCTGTAGAGGGGTAAGCAGAGACCAAGAAACCCTCCACTTTCGCTTCATTGACATCCATACACTTCCTCATGCATACTTGGCCGTCATATACGATATTTCGTCTATCTGACTGTCATATGTCCAATTGGGACGGCTCCATGGTCACCCTTCCACATTAAGTAAATATATTCCTTTTGTCAATCTACTGATTCATGCAAAACAAACAAGTTAGCCAAAAGGCACCGAAACGTTAGCGATATTAGTTATAGATATTTTTCAAATTTTATGGATATTCAGAATATGGATTTTAGAATAAATCAAAGCATTTTTTATAAGTATAATTATATAAACTTAATGACCTAGGGTAGAGTACCCGCCACATACGGTGGCAGTTGGAGGCGTCGCCACAGTCGCGTAATCCAGTGTTGCCAGTAAACACGCCAAAACTAGCACTCACTGTGCCATACGGCTCGATACATTATATTGAGGTTTCATTTGTAACGATCTTTGGTTGCAGAGCTATAAACTCAAATAAAACAAATTAATATATCTAAGTCAAAATATGTTTATTTAAAATAGGCCCTATCACAAGCTCTCTTTGAATGTTATCTTATGATCTAAGTATAAATTAAAAAAACTATTTCAAACATGGCACTGAGCATTGTCTTTACATATTTTTTACCGAGGTTAGATTAGCGGAGACCCTAGCTTGGAGAAGAACTAACAAGAAACTCCGGAAATCAATTTATTATAATCACCCTTAACAAACATAAAAATTACAAAGAGTGGGCAAAAAACACAACGCTGGTAATACTAAATTTACCTTTCATACAAAATAACACGCAATTGCGGAAACGTCAAATTTAGTTCCAAGTTTGGCTACTGCCACCGTATGTGGCGGGTACTCTACGTCAATCATTGTGATGTACCACCGCGGTGCACCGTCACGGTATCAGGCATAAAGTCACCAATGTTTGTGTTATTTATTTTATTTGTTGCTTTGTATATTCAATCAGGTTGCGCTTTTAAAAGTAGATTTAATTCCACAAACCAGAATAGAATTACCAAATTTATACAAATAATAGTAAAAAAATTCAGGAATATATACTAGAGATCCCGCCACATAAGGTGGCAGTTGGAGGCGTCGCCACAGTCGCGTAATTCAGTGTTACCAGTAAACACGCCAAAACTAGCACTCACTGTGCCATACGGCTCGATACATTATAGGTTTCATTTGTAACGGTCTTTGGTTGCAGAGCTATAAACTCAAATAAAACAAATTAATATATCAAAGTCAAAATATGTTTATTAAACTATTTCAAACATGATTAATAATTAACGGGACTTATTCTTCTTATTATATATTACATATATTATGTGTTCCTTCACTCTGTCCGCAATAGACCGTTTAGTGTGTTCGACGTAGGATTTCCCACAGCTGCAATCAATCTTATACACACCCTTATATCTTATATCATGAGTATAAATCGCGAATCTCTTAAAACTATTATTTCAAACATGGCACTGAGCATTGTCTTTACATATTTTTTACCGAGGTTAGATCAGCGGAGACCCTAGCTTGGAGAAGAACTAACAAGAAACTCCGGAAATCAATTTATTATAATCACCCTTAACAAACATAAAAATTACAAAGAGTGGGCAAAAAACACAACGCTGGTAATACTAAATTTACCTTTCATACAAATGCTGTAAATAAATAAATAAAAAAAAAAACTTTCATACAAAATAACACGCAATGGCGGAAACGTCAAATTTAGTTCCAAGTTTGGCTACTGCCACCTTATGTGGCGGGTACTCTAGAATGTGTTCACGAAGAACTTATAAACATAACATTTTATCACAACTAGAGAATGCTTAACGGATATAATATAATGAAAGCACTTAAATACCATTTAATTGAATACCTGTAAGTGCAATCAATTAAATATTTAAATCGATTCATAATTCCAGTTATGAGAATATCTACTTTTATTAACATTAAATATGGACTATTAGTTTATATCTATCTGGCTTTTAGTACCTTAGATTATCACGACGAAACACAACCCAAACAAACACATAAATAAGCAGTAAATAAACAATAAAAAGCAAAGTCCGACAAATATCTAAATACGGAAATTTTGTTTAACAAATTCAAGATGTCCGCGCAACCGCCGTTCCCGCCGAAAAGGCATTGTCTGCAAATGGCCGCCGTTTAAGGGCACTGCACACGCCTTACAAGTAGCCGCGTCGTGGCTCCTACTTATTTTACGATGACAAAATGATTTTGTTTTATTTATATAGCGGGGATTTCAATGAGATGCTATTTATTCTCGTTGATACATAAGCAATGGGGTTATTTATTGTAAATTACTTTTCATAATCTGTTGGAACGATCTAGGGATGACAAGCTAGAGTTGTTTCTCATATGACGTCGACATATGAATAAAGCTTTAGTCGTGTGCGGTTTAGGAATCATGTGAAACTGACTGCCAATATTTACTGGTAAGAGTAGCACCATACTAAAAAGAAGAGAGATTATTTAACCTATAACGTAATTATCACTGAAACTTTTATGCTGTTATTATGTAGATGACAATGTACAGAAACCTTCAATTCGTCTATAGTTTTGTATACATACACACACATTCACGTCCTTTAATCCTTACGGAGTGGACAGAACCTCGGAGATATGCTCACATCTCCTTGGTCACATTTTAGTATGAATATGGGTCCTGATTTTATAATGGAACAGGCATGATAATATCTCCGAGGTCACTTTTTTCCATTATAACATCTATAATGGAAAAAAGTGACCTCTAGCCACTTAATCTCCTCTTTCGACATGCCGAGAAGAACGGCATCTAGTTAAAATTCTCAGTCCTAGACTAGCACGGGATAAATATTCATAGTTATGCTTTATATAAAACAAATTTAGGACTAAGCGAAGATTTCTCCGCCTTTTTAGATCCTTGACTGTTGAAATAAAGCTCTCTATATTTCAACAGTCAAGGATCTATAGGTCTTTATACCCTAATAACACCACAAACGGCCACAGTACTAATGACACCTTGTCTCTATCTACCTAATTAGGTATTCACCGTCGTAATGGCAACAGGATGTAGTGCGCACGGGCTTGCACCTTGCATCGACAAGGCATCGATTCAATTGGCGCGTCTCGGGCATTTTAATTTCACACTGATTAGGACGTGGAGGTTATCAGAAAAAAGGTTGTATAGAATGACTGACGTTTCTGATCCGGGTGGCCAAATCTGTAACTTTTTTAATAAGTCTTTTATTTAGATACGTTTTGGTGTACCTCTTTTAAAACATTGTTGGGGTTACATAATTAGTGAGTCGGTGCTAGGACATTACCAAATAGATATTTAGGTTCTCTCACTTAGTCGCCTCCTAAGATATATAGAGAAAAAGTCAAACATTTTACATTCAATACGTTTTATTCTAGCATCGGGCTAGTTCGTAATAAAAATAAATGGAAATAGTTCCTCAAGTCTTTTCGTAATAGAAAACTAAGTACCTACATAAAATACTCATTTATTTCGATAGCTTTCAAATCGCATATCACATGGTTCTGTACTATAACTTTGGAGGTTAGGTTGCTATGCTCACAAACTCACATAATATAAAACAATTTGCAAAAAACCGCGTGAAGATAAAAGAGAGATTTTACGTAAACTCATCACGTATCAACGAAACATAACACCGTTGGTGACACCAGATCGCATTCTTACGGATTTATTGTTGACAAAAAACCGTAATCTACACGGTAGAATAAAAGGTCTCTTTTTAAAAGAATAAGATTATACTTTGAAGATTTGATAAGGGATTGGGGTGAATGGAATTTATTGGGTTATGGGCAATAGTTCACTATATATTATACCAAAAGATTCCTGTTTTAATTTACTAAGAAGCGTAAGAGACGACAAAAAGAACATGAGTTCTTCTGTCTTTAAATCTTTTTAACCCTTAAAACAATTTCTTAGCCAAAATTACTACGTAATTTCGCAATAATAATTCTCATACATATAGTTCTAAAAACATGATGTAAAATATATTATTGAACCAATAAAACTTTACGCATCCCCATTCAATCCATAACCAGTAGCAACACAAAATCCTGATAAAAACATCGTATCGAAGCGCGTTTAAAAAAAAGCAATGACTGACAGCAATAAAACAATTCAAATATTGATACCCGTTCCAAATAGGAAAGACTTGCCACAATAAAAGGCTTAAATAATGCATGAGGCAGCCGTGTGGGTTGCCATGTATTCGAATCACGAAGCCCCGATCACGATGATAACATGAGTAGCAAAAATAGTCCAGAATTCCCACAAGAGATCTCACGACTGTCTCTGGTCACACCGCTTCATTTGGTTAGATAAGGGCAGGATAGTTGCTTCGTGTTATGAGGGGACTAGATAAGACTAAAATATGCCGTAGTTGTAAAATTTTATATGAATTTTAGGTACATATTATATGGTAAGAAAAAATTGTAATTAAAAAGTTATTTTTTTAAATGTTATACAAGGATATGTCTAAATTTTCAGCCCGATAGTTTTGGTAAGATTTATATGCTACGTATTTCGGGAAAACACATTAAACAAAACAAACGAAAGCGTTCACAAGGATTGACCCTTGTGGCGTAGTCACAGGTACAAAAAAAACATTTTCATTATAAATAATGACTGTAATTTACATTATTACAATCAAAGTGCAGCAAAACTATATAATCTTATAATAGCTAGATTTAAATAATAGATGCTATTTATTACAAACTTCGTGACGATATTTTTAATCCCTTTACGTTCTATCTAATTAGTCACGTAACTTTGTAATATCAATTTATATCAATCTTTGTAATATCAACATTCCTTCATTTTGTTTATTATGATTCGTGGGAATATGATTGAAAATAAAATGACATGACAGCTGACACAAAGATAATCAATTCAATAAAAAATCAATGTAGGTCATACACTACATAATCAAGAAAAGAGGTCCTAATTGATATAAAAACGCTTCGGGCTGCGGCCACCGTGTAACACAACTTTAATAACACTTCGCAAAAACGACATTACGCGTTCGTGGGAAAATCAATGCGGTAGGTATATGATTTACATACATACAAAAGTCACATACGTTGTCTCATTTGGGGTAGACAGAATCCTAGAGATATTATATCAAGTCGTTCAACCTTATGTTTAATTACATTTGTTGAATATCGCCGAATCGTTCTATCGAGTCCACGTATCCCTAGATCCTTAGTCGCTTCCTATATACCAAGACTACATACATACATATCACACCCGTTTCCCTGTAGAGGGGTAGGCAGAGATCTTTGATCCCTGTCTGTTCCGAACCAGACTCCACTTTCGCGTCATTGAAACTCATACACCTCCTCATACACATCGGGGCTATAAGTACTTCTACCGTCACCCTTTTTTATTATGGCGTCTATCTGACTGTAATATTTCTTACTGAGAATACCTACATAAGTGTAGATACTAAACATTCTTTTAACGTCACAAAATATGACTGACATCAAAAACCAAGCAACCAAAAATAAGCAGGCTTTACAAAACTCTTTCGGCGAAAACCTTTTTCTCACTACCTGTCAAGTCGTGTGTAATTAGCGTAACTAAAACGATAATATCGTGTAATGTTACCTTTGAGATCGCGGCGGCGAAACCCGCTTGGCACACGCCCGTTGTCCTTTGCCCGAGCGAGGCTGCGGATAAAAAGTGCTGTCAATGTGGGCGGGAAAAATATATTAAAAAATATGACAAAAGATGATTTTTTATGACTAATTTAATATTTTATTGTAATTCTTATAGATGAATAAATAAATAGTGCTGTTGTGAATATAATTTTGGTATTTTATTGAATGAAAAGTGTGAGTAGAAATAGAAATTTTTGTATACTAAAATCTTGATCACGTGAAAGAAAATACTATATGTTCAATTTATGTGTATGTAAGTGATTATGTGATATTATAGCTCAAAAATTGCTCAATAGCTTACCATTAACTTAAGTCCCAATATAAATAAAAAGAAATGCGAATACTGTGCTTGACTTCATGAAATATATGATAATGTACGAATATATGCACACTTTTTTATTTGCCAGCTTGCAGACAAAAGTAAAAGCGCTTTTGAGCATGCATGAAAAAATATGAGTAAATGTCTATTTCTAAATTAAGCCTCAAGACTATATAGAGTTTTTAACTTTCTTTCATGCTAAGTGCAGTGTCAAATGTTCATGATAAAGTAGGTAATTAAGCTGACAAGAAGTTTGGCAGAAGTATGACGTGTTTTGTGTATGACAAGCTAGACAACATCGAGATCATGATGATTTATTTATTTACCGGAAAATGGTAGCTTCTCATAATCTGGAAATATAGTATACTCATCTTATGCTATGTCCATAGATACAACAAATATATAAAATAATGTGTCAAGTACATGTTACTAAAAAATATTATTAATTATTATATTTTTCCGATTTATAATAACGACATTGATCATATGTATAATTCTTATTTTTCTTATAAATGTAAATGTGTTTATTTTAGAATATAATCAGTATATTACTCATGTAGTAATTCTTTTGAGCTTAAATATCCCAAATACCTCCAGTATAGTTAGTAAGGTAGGTATTCTAAAAATAAAGGCTACTCACACCGGCGGCATGGTGAGAACTCGTTGACTTCGGTGGCAGCTGAAGACTTGGCGACGAAACAAGAGCCGACGATGTCACGCTGGTTCAGCTTGGCTGAAACGTATGACACATAGCGTGGTGCACAAGCCTGGAACAATAAAAAAGGAATGTCAAAATTTGCGCGGCATATTTTGATGTGTCACAAATATGTAAATTGCAAATAATATGACTAAAGAAATACATGTTTCTGTTATTACATATTCTAAGTATAATAAAAGAAAATATTATACGGAATCTTAAAGTAGTAATAAACTAGTCTTTATAAGTGATTGTTCTTTCATAATATACATTAGAAGAAAATATTACTATATGCATTATTTCTATGGACTAAGTTCAATAAATTTTATTAAACAATGACTAACATTTTAACGCTTTTAACCCATTGTTACACTCGCAGTGACCTACGAAATGGTATAAAACTATTCTTTCCACCTTAACAAGGATCAAAACTTCACATTACGTAAGCCACAGTAACGAAACATTATTAAATAACTATGAACTTAAAGGGAGTTATTTATACCATTGTTTACAGTAAGCACAGTATATGGTGTGATACAAAAATAAACAGGAGGGTGCAAGGGTTCTGGTGATGGAAAATAAACTTGGCTTCGACGGAAACGGTCTTTGTTTACGTTTTAATGCAGTTCTTGTACATGTGGTAAAAATACGAGCTTGGGACAGAGTGTAGATTTTATCTAAAAACTATGGTTTAAAAATACATTTAGGTAAATATGTAGTAGGTATAAGGTTGAATCTGAAGAATGGAGTTACTTCTCTGTCTATCAGTTTGGAGGGACTTGAATCTGGATTATGACGTGCCGTAATCTCTACCTATCACTCTGTGAGGACATGGCATGATTTATAAGTATATATAAGATACACACTATAATTTAAAAAAGATGCTAAAGGTTTGACAGAGAATACCTGAGGTACTTTTAGTTACATTTAAGTCAAATCGATTAATGGTATACAAACATTCACGTCTTTCAAGCCCTTTCGGATTGGACAGAACCTCGTAGATATAATATGTCCTAGGTCAATTTTAAGCATGAATATTAAAATCATAGACAATATAACGGACCCTTTATTTAAACACTTTAAGCCCCTAAACAAAATTGAAACATCACTTGAAACAAATTAAAAGAAAACAAAGATGGCCGCTTATAATAATAGAACTTTGATTGGCTAACAATGTAGGAGTCTATGATTTGTGTCAATAGAAGGGTCATATATGCATTGTACTAGTATAGGGCGATGTTTTAATAAGTATTATGAGTATATAGAATAATTATACTACTTGATTATAGAGTGATTAGTTACATATTCATTATAATCACAGAAAAAGTTGCGAATAATAATTAAAAATCTCAAAACAGTCCTTTATGGCGACGAACTTGTAAGAAACTTGTGTAAGTTTTATACCAAAAAAAACGCCTTAGGTGCCTTAGTTACTACAATTATGTACAATATGCCTTTAAGTTTTAGTTAGTTTCCATTCTTTTTACGTCCCTAGTCAACATGGGACATTAAATCTCATTAATTTGTAATTTGCGTACTGACTATCTGGTCAACACGTGGGTTCGAGTTGTCCATAGAATTACTACCTTCGCAATTAACATGGAAACCTGAACCTTTGCTTACCCCACAAGGGTTAATGGTCGTGAATGCATTCGTTTGTTTATTTTTTGGTATTTGCAATTACCCTTATGTTATTCTACAATTTCTAGCTCTATTGACAGATTATTTTATTGAATTGTCTATGGTCTACAATGAATTTTTACGGCACTAACCAACGTGATCCAAGGCACCCACTCGCAGCACCATCTGGCGGAAATTGCCCGAAGCCTTGTTTATGAAGTGCGCGCGCGACTATCATGGTCACTACACAGACTATGTTGTAACATAGACTAGTTACAAAGGTTACAAAGTCAAGTAAATTGGAACTAATAAGTAAGGAAATGTATAGTGTTGTATTTATATTGATACAAAACTGAAGTTTGGACTATATAATATCTTCTTGGTCACATTGGTGTTTTCATGACATTGGAATTGTGTAAAAATTTGAGTCTATTCGTACTATTTCATTCCCTTAGTTTCTATCGTCAATAAGTTGCTAGTGGTCGGCTAAAAAATGAGATATTATCATAACATTGACATAATAATAATATTTAGGACAGACACTATTACACCAATTGAAATAGCCCCTCGGTAAGTTCATTTAAGACTTGTGTTAAAGGTACCAGTTAAAGTATATTTTACATATATACCCGGGAGCTCACCTCACGATTAGCGTTCAGGTGGTTAACCAGTCGCATCAAAGAGGTCAATAAATAAACGACATCAGTAGTTGCAAACGTGCCTAGTCTATTAAAATATCTCTCTTCACACCCAATGTAGACGGATGCGAAGTTATTTAAACAATTTATCGTAAATTGAAAAGGGCCGATAGATCGCTCTAGCCACTTGAGACAATCAATTTATTGGAGTTCCATAGACAAAGTTTGGACAGCGAGGTTCTGTCTAATAGTTAGTGATGGATGAGTACCTATTGCATGAAAATACTTGTGAATGTATGTCTTTTACTTGTATTTACGGCTCTACTTCACAATAAAATAGGTAGGCAATATGGATCGCTGCTTTGAAAGATGCTGACAAATCTCTCTAGCTTCAATCACATATGTTAACTGTTCTTATATAATATACTCTTCTAATCGTATACATACATATTGTAAAATTATATATGTATTTGATATTATGTAGCTTGCAAGAATTCTAGTATTTTTCTTATATCATAACATACGCTTTATGACTTGTGTCAGAGGCGAATCTCCGAAATTTCTAAGGTCTTAGGTATAAGCATACATTGCCATGTCGATTATAGTAAAACCTCGAACTACTTATAAAAACTCCTGCACATGACTTAGTTGGTATTCTAAAGTTCATATGTGTGATGGTGATGGTATTGAAAGTAGAGTTTTATCGATGCCCCCACCACATAGTTTGGAGGCAATAAATCGGCAGTTAAACCCATCGGGCCCTTTGTTTGTGCCTCGGATAGTGACTTTTGGACGCATGGTCACACGGGGTGGTGGTTTGTAAAAAATGTAGAGTTTTTATACAGAGTTGTTTAATATAGAGTTTAAATTGTAACATGGTTTTAACTTGAACGATATTAATAGATTTTTTAATGAAATTTTAATGCTAATAGCTGAATTTCATTAGGTACCTTAGTGACAATTTAAAATTTAGCTTTTATATTAACTATTATTTAGATGAAATACCATAATTTATTAAATATATGTAGACAAATATTTCATGTCATCACATACATTCGTATGTTTAAAACAATAATCGAAATGTAGAGAAATTATGTATACCTATACAAATTATATTATAGAATTAGCTAATTAGTTAGGCTATTAAATATTCACAAGGTTTATTTAGTCAGCAGTATTTCCGAGTATTAGGTAATCACATACAAAATACAGGTCTAGGTCATAATACAGACATCTGTGTAAACACTAAAGTCTACACAAAAACTGCTAATAAGTCGCACATTATATTGATGTGTTTTCTGTGTTAAAACTGAGGTTTGTGTAGAAACAAATTACATATTATATAACCATAATGAAGCTGTATTAAGCATAACTATTCTATTTATTTACTTCTATTTTATGTGTTTGTTTAAACTGAGGTTTGTGTAGAAACATATGACATGTATTCAGCATAATGAGGCTATACTAAAAATAATTATTGGCATGATGGCATGCTGCTGTCAGGCACCTAACACCTTACCAAATTATTCAATGGTTAAACCACTAACTTCTTACGCCTATAGAAACATAATTAAGCTGCATTTAGCATAACTAATGGTATGATGGCATATTGTGGATAGGTACTTAAACTCTAATCGGAAATACATACATTATTTTAATCACTAACTTCTTACGGCTAAGTATAATAATGTGCTGTTTGAATTTTAGTCCAGAATCAGGAATTTCATACGTATATACGAGTTTCAGAGTATAATGAGGCTATACTAAAAATAATTATTGGCATGATGGCATGCTGCTGTCAGGCACCTAACACCTTACCAAATTATTCAATGGTTAAACCACTAACTTCTTACGCCTATAGAAACATAATTAAGCTGCATTTAGCATAACTAATGGTATGATGGCATATTGTGGATAGGTACTTAAACTCTAATCGGAAATACATACATTATTTTAATCACTAACTTCTTACGGCTAAGTATAATAATGTGCTGTTTGAATTTTAGTCCAGAATCAGGAATTTCATACGTATATACGAGTTTCAGAGTAGACAGAATCTTATAGACAAACTCAAACGCTTTTATTCTATAATTTAGTACCCTTAACATAACTCAACGTACTTAGCAAGGGGCTAGTTCAATTGGTGTAAAGTCCAAATATTGTTATTATTACATAAAAATGCTCATAACATATATCGAATAAAAATCGCTCCGTGTGAATGGGTCCCCGAATCGATGTTCGATCGACTCGAGACGCGTGCGCCTAAAATAACACAGTGGACCCACTGGCCTAATTACACGCCTGAGTCACGGAACTACTACTCAGTGTAGTGTGTACATAGCTTTATTGCTTAACTTCTTTATTTAAACATAAGCGGCTATAGCCCAGTGGGTAAGACCTCGGACTTCGTATGAGAAAGGTCCTAGGTTCTAATCCCGGCTCTGGTGTGTACCAATGAGAGAAATTTAAATAAGTATTTTCATTTACGTACATAATTTACACTTGCCAACGATGAGAGAAAATAACGTGAGGAAAACTGGGAGGAAAATAGCCAGTGCCTATATACGACAATACGGCTAACTATCTATCACGTTGGGTGCTGTCTAGCTAGTAAAACGCTGACTTTGAACTGATTTCTGCCGAAGTTTTTCTTCAATGTTACTAACTCATGATCACCCGAATGGTCAATTATCTAGATTTGGGATACATTCGTAACAATGAATTACTTTTAAATCGAAATTTACAAGTGAACCACTACTACCTACCCCGCAAGGAGCAAACAGTCATTTACAAGTAATACAAGTTCCCAAACGTCATCAGCTGATAATCGGCCCATTGATTTTGTAATAACACAGTTCTGACATTTACAAAGGCAATTTACATCAATTAAGTTTCACTTCGCGCCGCCATTTCGCACATATTGACTGTAATGCTCACCCCTTGCTAGTTTGGGCTTCAAAGTACGGTAATCAGCTGCTTTTAGTGAATTTTACTACTAGAACAAACTTCTAAGACTAAGAGACTGGAATGGAATCTATTGAGAGATGGGCTAGCAACTTGTCATCAATGTTCAATAGGATATTACAACCCAATATTCATGCTGAAAAACGGTTTAAGAGATATTCTTGTATGTCTGATGTTGTGTCCACCCCGAAAGGATTAAAGGACTGTTATGCTGTTTTCTTGTTAGTTCAGGACTTTTTCAAAATTGAGTATTAACAGCTAACTTAATTCATTTTATTGTCATTTCTGCCATTATGTACCTTATTTTTGGTGCTTATGACATATGAATTTCTGAGTACCCCACCTGTATTCATGGTCGAGAGTGTTTATTTTTTATGTACTTTTAACCTAATCACAATAACAATCCTTTATAGTTGTAATAAAGAGATAACGTCCCCAAGGTACTACACACCTTTAAAGATTTTAAACAACGTGAATAAATGTGTACGTAATTAATTTCCTTACCAATACAATACACTATATCGTCGCGCAACTTTTATCGATATTTATTTACCCGAACGCCAGCACTAAACTTTGATCCGTGATATAAATCTTATCGAGTAACGTTTCGCGTTAACACGGCATTCCTTTATCGGCGAGTAAGCACAATGGAGTTTGCGAGTGTAGTAATCGATTTTCAATGTTACCGTGTACGGCGAAATGGTGCCCATCACTAATACAGTGTAGCGAGCGCCTCAGGCTGTCCGCCATTGTTTTTGGCTGAATGATTTATTCCGTGTATTTATTTTTTACATGCAAAATGGCGGGGTCTTGTTGGTTATTTTTCACAACTTATTGCCGATTTGTCTTTGTGTGTTTGTTTTGCGGGATAATGTATTTATTAAGATAAAAATTGTTGGGGAACAGGCATAAGTACTCATGTAAATAATCGTTGTAAGTACAGAAAAAAGTTTAAAAGTACTGGGGACAAGGAACAAAACATCAATCAATATTAATCTCTAGTAATACACTAAGCTTATTCCGTACATCTAATGTAATGATAGACGTAAAAGTAACACCTAATGATAGACGTAAATGCATAATGTCTATTTGGACAAATTCCTCATCACATACATATACATCGCGTCGTTTAATACCTTTCAGAGTGGATAGAACCCTGAATATACCATAATATCTCCTACGTCACTTGTTTTGCATGAATTTCCTTATTAATATCATTAAAACCCTAACAACATATAAAAATAATCCATACTCCATAGGAACGTAAGTATATGTATAGTACATGTAGTATAGTATATATGTGTAGTAAATATAGTATAGTACCTATATTTGAATAAAAATCTGACCTCACTATATTAACCAGTCCATTCATAACACGAGATGAATGCAATGCTGACTCAGGTAACACTATTTTGTTTACACAGGTGACTTAAAGTGCTTACGTTCATAGCTATTAAGCATGTCCTTTATTACATACTTGGACTATAGTTACGTCTGTGTGTCTTTTGGGGTGGACAGAACCTCGGAGACATAATAAATTATCTCTTAAAATATAATTGCGAATTTATTTGTCCTTTACATTCATAATAATTATGTCATGTCTGTGTATTTATATTGGTGTGGACAGAACTTCAAAGACTTCATACGTTATTTGTTTGTTCGACGACCTCCGTGGCGCGATCAGTTAGCAACCGCAACGTTAATCGTGAGGTCCCATGTTCGATTCCCGGTGGAGGCAGAGTTAAGAACTACGCTTTTCTACTTCTTTACAGTCTGGTCGTTGATAATATATGCTATATATGTATTTATCTATGTATAATATGTATATGTTTCTTAAATATACGTTGACTAGTACCCTTAACAAAAGTCTTAAATGCACTTACCAAGGGGCTAGTTCAATTTGTGTAATAATGTCCAAATATTATTATTATTAATTTACACACATACATATAGATAAAGTTCCCTACCATATAAACCTAAGACAGTTACTTTCAATTAATGTACGATAACTGGGTGACTCTTTAAATGGTCAGTGACTAGAAACAGTATTGATCCTGTTTTTTCCACTAACAGTAAACGTGGACTAATACAAGCTGACGCCTGGCATGCGGGATATATGGTCAAAGACTCCAACAGGGTCAATGTATGGTCAATGATGGTAACGGGTAGGTCCTAACAGATTTACAGTTGGATAGGGAAAAAATCTAGGTTAGGTGTTCAAAGTGGGGATCTGTGGGTAAAGTTATAGTTATAAATTAAGTGGACTTAAGTTTATTAGATATCTTTATATATCTTTATGGTGATTAACTAAAAGAAGAATACAATTTAAAAGGTTACAATAGGAGTTTTGGGAGATTTTTGTTAGAGAGTTTGACATTTATAAGAATTTTGGACGTAATAAGTGTATATATTTATTTCATTAGCCTGTATGAAATGGAACGAAAAGTCTACAAGTAAAAATAAATGGTTTTAATTAAATAAGGACGTTTGGTCATAACACAACTAAATTAAAACCTAAGTAAACTTTCTGTTATTTTAAGAAAACTGCTGAGTGATATTTGACTCTGAATTTTTCTCGCTATTGCAAGTGTCAGTTGAAACAAGTTTATAAATAACTGGAATGATACCTAGACATTATTACAATACCCAGGCATTCAAAGTTACATATGTCATCAATAAATTAATGCTTACCTTTAAAGCTTTAGTTCTGTGTATATTCACAGACATTTATATTAGTACGTTGTGAAAAATAGCATCACTTGTTCAGCATTCATGCAATTCCGAACGATAATTCAAGAGCAAGTACCTAATAAATTAAATGCAACGGATGACTATTTAAACGCTGGGACCTACGGAACCTACATTATTTTCTAGTGTCACGCAAGGTACATGATAGTATTTTATGTAACTGTTCGTTTACATTACATTTACTTTATTATAGATGGTATTAATGTTGATAGAAACATGACTATTATTTGAAATAGTCTAATAGTCAGTACTTGTACAACATGGAATAACATCCTATCAGATTATAAAACATATAAAATTCACGTCCTTTAACCCTTCTAGGAAAATACATATCTTCGGCGATATAATATCTCCTAGGTCACTTTTTAGCATAAATATTGGGATTGTGCCATCATAATGGAACATTGCTGACATTTTGCTATCCCCCCAATAGATTCCATTAACCCCTAGTCCCTTAGTCGCTTACGACATGCCGGGAAGAACGGCAGCTAGTTAGCATTCTTTTTACATCTCAGACTAGCAATCATTATACCATAGCCCATTTCCATCACAACCGAGGCAGACAGACCTCATAAAACATGCAAATAGGCCATTGGGTATCTCAAGCGATGCATGAGGGCTTTTTATTACTGTCTACCCTCAATTTAGCTCGAGGGTGATGCCGTAAAAAGAGTTTTATGGTTTAGGTCAATCTTCTGAGATGTCTTTATTCTCAAAGGTTTGGTCCCTTGACTATTATACCTTGTGGGGTGGTCAGAGGTTTGAAGGAAATTGTATGGTTGTTTGTGAATGGAGGTGAACGAATTATGTACTTTTCTAATTTACACACATATATTCACGCTTCTACGTCCCTAACGGGATAGGCAGAGATGTTGATCCTGGTTGACCTGGAACGATCCTGACAAATCTCTTTTGAATAAATGTAGTAGTATTTATCTTTATAACAGTTAACAATAATAATATTTAGAACATAGTTACACCAATTGAATTAGCCTCTTGGTAAGTTCATTTAAGACTTGTGTTAAAGGTACTTAAGTTAAGGGTTTTAGGGGTTTTAAGAAATATATTCTTGTTATAGGTATAGATAGATACAAGTACATATATTATAGTAAGTAATAAACGAACGAACGATAAATACAAGAAAAAAACTCTGCTTTCACCGAGAATCGAACCCGGGACCGCAAGATCGTCGAGGTTGTGATGATGTTATTGTGAAAAATATGTGACAGATTGCTAGCCCATCACCCAATATACATTAACCTCTAATCCCTTTATACGAGTAGCTATGAAATTGCTAACCTTTGGCTTTTAAATAGATTTCCTTTGCAATCCCATTATAATTTGACCCTAGCCCATGCAGGTTGTAAGCAAGGAGGCGGCAACTAAATTACAACCACGCCCCGGGCTAAGGATCTAGGGCCTAAGTCCGCTAATGTTTTGCAAAATATCAGTTCAATATCACATCAATAATTTTATTAACTATGTGAGACCGGGTCATATCACGATAACTTTATAAAGATATCTTATTACCTTTATTTTGCTCGACGTTTCGACCCAGTTGCATTGGCCGTGGTCGCGGGAAGACTAGCTCTAGTCTCAGCTAATGTCTGTCTACCCTTACAATTTTTGTTAATTCATAGCACGACACACTACACTCACACTATCCGAAGACACATCCACATCAATATTAGTGTGAACTTGGTGTGAACATAGGGCTGTGCTTGTTCCATCATTGACTTATGGTAGCGAAAGTTAGGTATGGCAAAAGAAGCATGAAAGTAGAATCAATGCTGTGGAAATACGGTCACTGAGAAACATGTTAGGAGTGACATTGAATGATAGAATTATAAATAGTGTAATAAGGGAAGGTTCCATTTTGAAAGAAGATGTAGTGACTAAGATTGAAAAGGGCATGCTTTAGTTTGGACATGTTATGCGGATGAATGATAGTAGAGTGACAAATGAAATATAATAATTTGCTAATGCACTACCAACTTCACACTATTACTGATCTGATATTGAACTGCGTTTGTGCGAAAACGCTTTAGTAGGACCCCTGACGTATAATGCCACGCGAATGTGCGGAGAATTTAATAAGCTATGAGTCTGATACTTCCGCTAGATGAATGGAAGATATGTGGTGCTGTAAAGGAGTTGAGAAGATGTAACCAGCTGTGGAAGGTTGAAATAAATGAAATTCTTATTATTAAATATAAGGAACGTGAATATTACTTATTGAAAGTAAAAATATAAAACATTTCATGAAAAAATATAACATAACATAACTACAAAATATAACATTACAATTTAATATTCCTTATTACTTATTTATTAAAGGGGTTTGGTTTGGGCAGGATAATGGTTTTGATTGTACCTGACTCATAAGTTGAAATTTGCTTGTGATATTCTCCCATTTTTATATACATATTATGTATTGTATCTGAATTGTATGTGGAGGAATCACAAGTGTTAAAATAACATTACTGTCACTTATTTAAGGGTTATAAGTGACATGTTTCTAAATGTGTCCATAACTCGCATCATAACTTTAATGCTCAAAAAATTTAAAGAATCTTGCATTCAATATTAAATTTATTTTTATCCAATATAAATACAATGATAGTACATTCATCAAAAGTCGAAATATTTATCTTTACCTCTAGTTGTCTTAACTATAACTCTACTGTTGTTCTAATTAAACCTTTTACTGTTAGATTAAGGTTTATTAAAAGTGTAAAGCTCTATTGAAGCAATTGCTAGCCCATCACCCACTACAAAACTTCACAACCTTACAGTCCTTAATCTTAAACATACGCTTCACTTCTGTATACACTTGTGTTCTGTACACTCTTTTTACTGTATCGGGGTAATCAGAGGCTTGAGTGCCCATCACCGAAATTTCGAAGGCATATTAGGTATGAGCCACTCAAAGCCCGCGTTTCACTAGATAGACAGCACCCAATGATAGGCATTGAACCGTATCGCCGTATACAGATACTCATTACAAGAACCAACTACTAATTCAAATCCCCAACCGAAATCTAACCTATAAATTCGCTAGCACAACAATTTGCGCTCTATCTGATGTAGCGTAGAGAATAACTCCAGCGATACTCATCGCCCCTTAGTCACCTTCTACTTATCGGTGCTGTTGAAAGGTAAGGTTACCTACCGCAGCGTTTTGTGCTAGTCTGGGACGTTGAAAAGGGTGATTAGCTGGTTTCTTAATGGTGTTTTCGGGGGTCGATTTTGGAGTAATTTATTGAAATATCTGTTAATTATGATTCATATTAATGCTATAATAACTCGATTTATGTATCAATGATATGTATTAACTAATATTCCTTTCAGTTCATTTAACTCATCGCACATCACCATCACAGACTCGATCGCCGCCATTTAACACATTTTTATTTCTATTCCCTTTCTTCTATTGTCTTTAGACAAGTAGCATAACGCTAAGAGAATATTGATTGAAATGTATGGGATTAATTTTCTACGTATACATGACTTAACGAATGCATATGTGATTTTGTATTAGACTAACATGAGTGACACAGCGTCGTCAATTAGTTGGTTTTTTTTTTAAATCTTTATTAAGCCATTCACCACTAAGGTTATGTCGGCTGAAGAACAAACACTGATGCCACGGCGTTTGAACTTCTTGTTATTCCATCGCCATGGTTAAACCAACGCCGCCAGCCGCTACAACCGAAGAAAAACGAAATGGATGCTCCAATTCCTTGCTCTCTTCCTTGTTCTTCGGTTCGTTCCAGTTGAGGATCCAAATCTTATCCCAAAGCGAACATATTTAGCCAGTTTGGCATCACAATTGACTAAATATTCAGCCGAAAATAATTATTTGTATTTTCAACTTTCACTTTGTTGACGCACCATAGACGACTGAATTAGTTGGTTGTTAATAATATTATTACAATCAGCTGATCAATAGAGTAGCCATTTTCAAAATCTATCACATTACATTATCTTATGTATAAGAAGAATCTTTATTTATTTTAAGATTAGGAGTGTGTATGAGGAGGTGTATGAGTGTCTATGAAGCGAAAGTAGTATGTCAGAATCGGGACAAACAGGAATCCGTGAGCTCTGCCTACCCCTCTACAGGGAATCAGGCGTGATGTGTATGTATGTAAGAATCATGGGTGTGATTGAAACTAGAGAGATTTGTCAGGATCGTTCCAGGTGGCGATCTATAGTCTCTGCCTATCCTGTTGGGGACGTAGAGGCGTGAATATATGTATGTATTATCATTTACGATTAGTTGCCACTTGCTAGTGGCTAGTGGCTCTGTCAAAGTACCTATGACAGTTATAAGTAAACAGATCTAAGTAAACCCTAAGAAGTGTAATCTATCTAGTTCTTACAATCTAACTGTCGCGGGCTGGTTAATTGTGTCTTACCTTTTTAAGAAAGCGTCTACCTAGATACCTTGGTACCCTACTGGGATATACAGGGGTACAGGTTCTAAGTAATTATTCCGTTGTAAAAGTATAACTATCTGTCAGTTTACATGTAATTTATACGTTTATGCCTTTTTCAAATGGATTAAATATAATGTATTTATCATTTTATATTGTTGTAGACATTGGTCAGAAAAAGAAATAAACGCATTAATTTGACTCTATCTCACTTAAAAATAACATACATACTCTATTGAGTAAAAGTTAGAGAATGTGTCAGAAAAAGAAAAACAATCACTTTTGATACTCCAGACAGCTAACAAATAATATACAAAATCTATTTAGCAAAAGTGAGAAACTGACATATTTGTAAATCAAAAAAATGATCTCTCTATGACACCATAAAAGAGCCGACTTGACACATACATTGGCCTCCTTTATGATTATTATTTTACTTTACGCATAAATCTATAGCGTCATAGAATGTCCCCGAATGTCCATTATACATTCAAATTAATAGAAATATAAATATTTGAGCGGCTGTAGCCCAAAGGGTAATAAGACCTCGGATTTCGTATGAGAAAGGTCCTAGGTTCGAATCCCGACTCTGGAATGAATGAAATTAAAATGTGTTTTTCGTTTACGTACATAATAATTTACAGTCGCTAACGGTGAGGGAAAACATCGTGAAGAAACCTGCCTATCCCTCAGGATAGGTAATAGTCAGTGCCTTATATACGGCGATATGGTTCACTACCTTTCACGTTGGGTGCTATCTATCTAGTGATACGCGGGCTTCGAATGACCCATACCTAACATGCCTTCGAAATTTCGGAGATGGGCATTCAAGCCTCTGACTACCACGCCATAATAAAAAAGGGAGTGTGTATACACAAGTCGTGAAGCGTATGTTTATGTATGTGTTATAAATACATGTTTTTTATGTACGCGTATTTATTTATGGAACATAGTTAAATTCACATCAAAAATACTGAAATGTACACCAAATTATAGCTAAACGGACACCAAAGGTTAGGTTTGGGATGGGGCTGTTTTATTTTGGTATACAATTCAATATTTTTGGTGTGCATTTTATTATTATTTGATGTTCGTTTAAATACTAGCCTTTATTTATTAAACGGTTAAATATCAACACGAAATAGTGATTGAATTTAAGATAAAGTCTAAATTAAGTCATTCGATTTTATTTGCAAACATTTAATCGACAGAACAATGAATCTGATTCTCAAGAAGGTCATATCAGTTTCTATTGAGGCATTCGATTCAATACTTTATCTTTATGGGAACAAAGTCCAATTTCTAAATAGGTTGTAATATATTGAGTTGTTTTATGTAATCTGTGGACAGACTTCTTTTGTTATATTTGATTCTGTGATAAATATATTAAGATGTATCGACGTTTAAAGATTATTTGTATTTATGATCTTGCTATGATTTAATATAGTTATAGGACCTGTAAAAATGGATCTCTTGTTGGTAAGTGATTAAAATAATGATAACTTAGTACCTTTCTTCTCGATTTGGCGTACGTAGGGATCAAGACTTGAGGAAATACAATATTTCCGGTGATGGGCTGTAAACCTTACAACCTTCGTTGATTACGCTTAAACTAACGGCAAAAATGTATATGTTTTCGAGGTCCTGTCCAATTCGGATGCGATCAAAAACATGAGGTATAATACTAATTCTTTAATATTGTATAATATATTTTCTTCACAAATAATATAAACAGTTAGTTGTTAACGGCCTTATAAAGTAGGAAATTCAATGATAAACACGTCGAGTTAATTGAAAATAATTACCAGCTATTTTATAATTGACGGACGACATTTTTCCTCCTGGTAACGGATAGAGGCACACGGTTTGCAATCAACCAATCGAAATGATTGCATCTTGATATGCGGCCACTACGGTTCTCTCATTACTATGAAATGTATCAGAAAATGTAACTGATAAGTTAAAATACATACATACATACACGTGGCTCCAGATTATCTGTAGACCTGTAGGTAGAGCAAAAATAAAGGTGTAAATTAGGGGGATAATTTAAAAAGGGTTTTTTGTTGTGAAGAGCTTGTATGAGAAGGTAAATTGGTGTGTGTCTTCAGAGAGATTTGTCTGGATCGTTCCAGGTGGCGATTGATTATATATACACTTAGGGACGTAGAGACGTGAATATATTTGTATGTGTAATTAATTTAAATAGGTATTAATGTTTTTCCATACTAATGAAAATATAACTACGATAGAGATATTGGTATATGTCCAAAATTCTCTCCAAACTGAAAGACTTATTAATGACTTGAGGTTTTGAGGTACGCCCAGAAAATTGACTCTTTTAAAATTTTCATATGTCATAGTTTTTACTTTGGTCTTTGAAATAGTTACTTTTAGTTAGGCCGTTACTACAGCCATACATACAACTACATATTATCAAATTGCAACCATTCAATACGCAAGCTACAATCTCTCACCATAACACTTACACGGCATATTACCACAAAAAGGAAGCCACAAAAAAGCTTTCGGCTACCGTTAAATTCAGTGCACAAGCCAAACGAATAAGATTTTCATCGCCTTCCTTAAAAGCATTTCTTTCTTCCATCCGCCATATTAGGAGGCGAAATCCCGCCATAAAAAGTTAACCCGCCGAACGCCAGTTGACAAATTGTCAAGCAATTTGTTGCGTGACTTTTAAAGATGGCCGCCGCTTGGCTTAAATGCTGCTCGAGATGTTCCGATTTGGTCACTTTGTGATTAATTTGAGCTTCTTAAAGTCGTGAGTAATTACATGACATGCTGTTTGGAGGTTTTGAATGAATCAAATTGATTTGTGTGTTGACGGAGTAATTATTTTTATGGTAATTATTTAAGAATACTTCTTTTGAAAAACCCGAGCTACTTATTATAATTTTAAGCTTAGAACCTTCATATACTCGTAGACGCTCGGCGGCTATAGTTAAAGGTAATTGTATATTCAATCTTCTTCAGTAACTACCTCATTGAATTTTGTACTAGCTTTTGCCTTAACAGTAAATACGCTTTATACGCGAATACATTGTAAAATGTTCATTGGTGCCAGGCCCACAATTAACATTACTTAAGGTTATCTCTCATGGTCCATAGACAAAGTAGTCTCATCACGATGCGCGCCGTGTAAGACACCCATAAGGCATGCACCTACATAAAGGAATGCGCAGACTATCACTGTGTCAATCAGGTTGCCATAAAGGGTGACTCTTGTGCGGCCTACTGCCAAATGGATTCGCGACTCTATGCAGGCTCTTCCTAAATGACATTCTATGAAAAAATGTGTGTTTTTGGGTGGCTATTTTTTCAATTTTTCTTAAATGATCTTAACAGATCTTAAATCTCAGTCCAGTCTTGAGATACTTAAGTGTTTTTTCTGCACGACTTGAGAACCATAGGCTATGGTTTCTATATTCAATATCATATCACCTCTAGAATAGACACAAGTTATTTGTGAGGAAACTAACCTATTTTTAGACTATCTGGAAAAAACTTTTATTATATTACCCATAAAGGCTGACTATCTGGCGAAATATAGGCTCAATACCTACTCTCCATGAGAAAATGAAGATTCAAACCTCGTAGTATTCTTCATATGTATGTTATCCTAGGACAGACGAGGACAGACCCTAGAACACACGCTTGACGAGTGTCCACACAGCAGTATCTCGAGATTTATCGCAGGAAATCTATTTGCAATTATAATAAGGGGCAACCGTGTACAAACTTATAGAAACGTAAACGGCAAATATAGACGTTGCAATAAAATATTTCGCAATCTCATATCTCCGTGGGAAACGGGTTAGTTGACGTTTGAACGTGGATACAGGGTGGATTTTATATCTATATACAATTTCTCCTAAACTATATCAGCATATGGAAGGTTTGATATAAGCATAGAGGATCCAAAAGGTTAGACTGAATACTATATACATACAAACATTCATGTCATTTAATCCCCTTTATGGTTGATTAAACCTTGAAGACACAATAGTAACTTCTTAGCATGTATTTTGGGGTTGTAATAAAGAATATTAGTGACAAGTTGCTGGCCCATCATCGAATAGATTCCATTTACAGTTAGTACCCTTAGTGGCCTTCTACGATATTCCGGGAAGAACAGTAACCTAACCTAACTTAAAGTTACGTCCCAGACTGGAACGGAAACACACTAGTACATTTTATATATGCAGAGCGTTCAACTCATTATATTCTAATTAGTCTATTAATACGTAATTATGATACAAAACAATTATTATTTTATCACTAAATTATAACTTAAGCTATAAACCTCCGTTTAACAGCCTCTGTGTATTAATAAACTACATGTAAAGTACAGGGTTAATTGAAAAGCGATGTACACTTGAAACCCGTTTAGTAAGCGAGCAAGTTGCAATAAAAATCAATCGCCAACTAATAGGCCTATTAAACGCTCCTTAGTTCTTTAATAACGTATTTAACTATATCAAGAACACTTATGAAATAATAAAAGAGTTAATTATATAAAAATCATGAGACTGCAAGATTGGGATCACAACAAAATAACCAGCTGATCTATTACTTCGTATATTTTTGTAGCTTGTGACAGATGTACAATTGATATATAATATAATAATATATAATAAAAATTACGGGAACCTGTAAAATTTCTTTAGTTTTTTGGTTATTTAATGTGTGAAGTTAAATTCCATTAACCCCTAATCCCTTAGTCGCCTCAAACAAATACAGGCATTCTACTTACCTTTTACACGACCACGAAACTTGTATGTAAGAATATATGTAAAGTAGTATTTCTATGTAAGTGTATGTATGTATGTATGTATCCATTTAATAGGTTAAGTGCTTAGAGCTCAGTATAACACTAAATTTTATGTGCCTCGCTTCCATAATATAAAACAATAAAATCGTTATTTCTGGCCGTTACGTTATGATGTAATCGACCTATATGCTGTTAAACAGGAGTCATGCATGAACTATCAAGATATGAAGTTATTGAAGGAATACACTGAAATTTTTAATATTTAACCACTCATAAACATTTTATAAACAATAATTTTGTTTTTTGTGTCACATTGCTTCATTTCAACATTTGACAGTTATTTACTAACTAGAATAAGTACATCTTAAATGATAGCAACTTCTTATAAATAAGAGTATTAATATACTTTAATATATTTGTCCGCTCGAGAAAACCTAATATCAATTAAGTATTTAAAATCCTAATCAACAACTAAACACAAAATAAATTTCAAACCGAAAGCGTCTCCTATTTTTATTTATTGAGAAAGCGCGCGCATTTCCTCGAAGGCTGGCCATAGACAATCGCGACATCGCTTTTAAATTCCGCACATGTCGAGTGGTCCCGCCTCGCAAAAGGAGCAAAACCCAGAACAAATTGCAGCGACACGACGGCTCTGGGAGAGACGGCTTTTTGCCCCAATTCGGCATTCCGAAATAAAAATTCCATGCCCCATAAAAGATATGGGCGAAAAAAGTTGCATCTTCGCAGAATGGCCGGCTAATTTCGAAAATGCAACGATTAAAAGCCACTGTGTAACCGATCGGCGTATAAGGAGCCAATAGTTGTTTATAGAATTGACTGATTGTGCTTTTTGCGCAGCATTGTTGCTGAGAAACTTGATGGGGATAATTAATTCTTTGGATTAAAACTGACGCTAAGATGGCGACACACTGTAAAGACCTTGCGTGTCACTATAGTTGTTGGCAGAAATAAAATTGTGTATATGGTATTATGGTGTATTGTGTATAAAAATTTGTAGCATTACTGTCCAAATAGCTAAATAAACTTCTGATCTTAAAGAACAACATAGTGGAGGATGTTGTAACATATGAATACATTCTATTGATGAACCAAACCAAACAAGACATTAAAACCAAGCAATAATCAATGAATATAGCTTCTACTATCTTTTTAACCTATTTACGGTTGATTGAAAGGCGTTATGCAACCGGAAGCCAATCACTGGTTTGACCTATAAAGTGAAGATACGGTTGAAATGGCTTTTCTATTTGTATCCGAACGTTTGTTACGTTACTAAAGAAATGTATGGTCAATCGATACATTGGTTTTTAGTATAGGTGTATGTTTAGGAATACATTGATATATTTGACCATAATCCCCAAAGTTTTGGACTGCACTTCTTAGTTTTATTCGTTTTATATATCGCAAGTGATATGCAATGTTTAAATAGATTAAATATAACCAGTTTTACGCAAAACTGTAAATACAATGACATTTCACATGAGAAACTTTTCAATATCTGGTCTACACCAAAGAAAAAGGTCTATTTCCTCCTGTTTATAGCTAAATTTAAACCCATTTTAGTAAGTCAACACTATGATGATAATTACATACATACATTACACACATGCATCTTATAATATTACCAGTACCAGATACTGTAACTCTCAATATAATATCGACATCACGCACAAACCAAACCACCTTCACCCGTTCAAAACTCCAAAAGAGCACATCAAAAAGCCATCAACGGCTGTAATAAACACCACCCATTATGGCTGCACTTGGCAAATGAAACACCGTAATAAACCCGCTAAAGAATGATCTGATTCTTCGCAAACAACCGCCAGTGGGTGACATAAAACAAAAGCAGGTCAAATGACACCCCTTAGACAGGTGACCTAATGGTAGGGCTGACCCGAATCCTAAATGCCATTCGCAACCAAAGGGATGGGAAATCAGGTCATTGTTATGAAGGAAATAGAACTTGGAAGAAACAGGTTAAAAGAGGTGTCAAAGTTATTGGGTTACTGCAAATTTTTATGGATTGAAATTTTTTTAAGTTTTGTTGCTGGATTTGTATAATTGTAGAAGTATAGTAGTTGTTTTTTTGTGATATTTGTTTTGATCCAGTGTTATTCTGGGACTACAATAGCAAGAACGACAGCTGACAATATTCGGCTTCATTGAAAAGGCTATAGGGATAGTTTTCAAAACACTGGTTGAGCCGCATTATCACATTATACACATAACATTATATATAGATGAAATTCTTCGACAATACTAAACAAAACGTCCTCAAAAGTATTTTTACGCCACCACTGTTCAGTTCATGTTTTCCTATAAACTATTGCATAGCTAACTATAGACTATTCGCGTTAAGTAAATAGTGACGTCAGGATATTCAGAAGTACAACTGGCAAATGACACGTTAGTTAATAAGAAAACAAGTCACATTGACCAATAACAGACAACCCTTATGAAATGTCATTGGTTAAATCATGGGGACATGATGACGTCACTATTTTCTTAATGCGAATATAGTATAGAATGCAGTAAAACAATTGTTCACTGCTTACATTTATACAATTTTTTCGCTATATTAATGACTGTGATGCAATGAAAAGATGCTGTTTCACTCACCACAATGGGTCCATTGATGCCGGTGCTGGTGAGGGTTGCTCCGAACCACTGGTTGGACTTCTGGTCTACCTGCTGGTGATGGGCGTCCACGCTGTTTCCTGGAGAAGAGGAGAGAGGGGACTATAGTGATATTTCTTCTATTAAATGACATGCTATGGACAGTTCATACTAAATACGTGTTTAAAAATAGTTCAAGAAAATACATGTATATAAAGGGGATATTAAAGGGGGTTATAAATGAAAAAGTATGGAGGCTAAACTAAAAAATACAAATATGGAAAAGTAGAAATTCCTATAATTAGTTGAAACGGTGACTTAATCAGTTAACAACATACATATTTTAGTTAGTAAAATTTACTTTTGAGTAACCTTAGCCTTACCTAACCTCAACTTATATTTCTAAATATTACATGCATCTATGAAGATATTTATGTGTACATAGATTCACGATTATCGAATTTTCAATAATGATATTTGAAAATATTAAAACATTCAGATATTCATGATAACATCAGAGTGCTGAACAACCATTTTCTTTGTGAATAACAATTTTTCTTAACATCATACTTGCAAGTACACCAACACATTGCGAAGTATCCGCGCATAAGAAGCGCATCTTTTGTTCGCGAGTAGATTTATAAATGGCTGCTCCGACGTCTTATTTATAACGTCATAAAACGTAAATAGGCGCTTTCTCCCTGCCCTTATTTATGAGTTGACGTCTTATAAAATAACTCAATTCAAACATGTCTTGTGGATGATTGATGCTACTGAGAGACTATTGAACCGTGATGCTTTGGTATTGAGGCTTCGACGGGTTACGCTGGGTGTGTTTCCGTTGAGTTGGATAATTTTTGAACGGAGTGCATACGGAATATATTATGATTGATTGATTTACAAGTAGATTGATGATGGTTTTATTATTTAAGAGTAGTTGATGAGGCTGTCATTATTTATGTAGAAGTTAATGAGAATGAAAATGAGTGTAACCGGTTGAGAAGATATAGTTTGTATTGATTTTATTACTAATAGGTACTGCAGTTTCTAACTATGCGATAGTTTTCTAGTAGGCCTGTTGAGTATAATAATAAAATGTTGATTCCAGAGATTTTACCAAATGATGAAAATATATTAGAGATGTTCTTGACCAAGAGTTTTTTCATTTAGAAATCTATTTTTTCATACAACTCTTAAATTGCATCCCATATTTTTTAACAAATATTTGATATTGGCAGCAGTTTAGAACGTAATTAACCTAAATTATTAAATAAAATTTTGAATATTGGACACAATTTTACATAATTTTAAGCAACACTAACAAATACTCAACCAATTCATACAACAACTTTACCACAAATCAAACCCCACAATTCGTTACCACAAATCCAACGGGCACAGTCCCTGGGCGTTTCTCTGTGTGTTTTGTTGATGCACCAGGCGTGCTTCGCGTCGGCCATATTTCGGACGCCGACGTAATTAATTCGGCGCACCCGTAATTATTTTTAATTATTTCGCCGTCATTTTCGGAGCCGCGGGCTATCTCTGCCCGTAACACGATTTATAAGCCGAATATAATAATGTGAATTAAAAGTTGGCTCTTAAATTGATTGTGACGTAAATGCCTTTTGGATGCGAGTACCGTACTCATTTGGGACCTATGTAAAATGATCAGATAACTTTTCTTTTCTGGGTTATAAAGGTACCTAAAGTGTGATGGGAACCTATTGGGTGATGGACTAGAAATCTCGCCTATGTTGATTGGAAACTTTAAAAGAATATAATATAAACGTTCTGTCGACATATCGTATACAATATATATTGGCTCAAGAACAAAAGGTAAAATATAGCTGTTTAAGAGCAATCGCTAACCTATATTTCTAACATAATAATAGAAAAGTTATTTTCTAAGAGTGAAAAAAAGTTATTTTGATCTGACCACCTCTTCGATTATCACGTAAGTAGCAATATGTATTTGTATGTATCTTTAAAAAGATATCAAAACTACTAAACTGATTGTCTAGTTCGTTTAAAATAGACTCTAGTAGATTCTTCAGTCGTTCATAACATATCACTTTGTTAAATGCTTATGGCGAAATTAGTAAGCTCTGGTCATAGCGAAATGGCCTTAAAGCACGCCAACTTTACTGTTAAGGCTACACTGATTCGCTCCTTCAATACAGAGGTCTATTCACATAAAAAAAGAGGCGACCAAAATACTTTTGAGAATAAATATTTATGGATCTGGGACATTGAAAAAAAAACAAGACGTTTTTGTTTTATTTTTGATGTGATTAACGGATATTTTTTTAACACAATGTGTTAACTGATATTGAGCTAAGATTGTGCTTAATCGCAGTACACTAAACTTTTTGCAAAATATCATTTTAATAACACTTCAGTAGGTAACAATGTGAAGTTGTTTGAGAAATATCAAGAGGGACAAATTTCGTCATTTGAAATTTGATACTTTTGCTAATCTACTAGATATTTTGCAAAAAGCATTAGTGGACTTGGGCTCCAGGCTTAATGTCACGCAAGGTTTTTAGAACTTTTTTCTTACAACTCCTTAGAGACAACAATTCAATTTATTATATAGCAATGCAACAATTAAGTAGAACCATTGTTAAGAAAAAAAGATTGAAATGACCAAGAAGGTTGATCAAGATGGGCTTAAACTCTATGGCCTGCCGTGGCTGAATACACCCCTTTCTTGACCTCAATTTAGGCTTTTAACATATTACCTTCTAACTCATAAAATACTGACAGGGTGTTAACAGCTATTTTTAGCTTTCATTGAATTAAAACTTTCACGACTATTAACCCTTGCGGGGAAGTCAGAGGTTCAGGTGTCCATCTCCCCAATTGCGAAGGTAGTAATTCTATGGCCACCTCGAACCCACGTGTTGACCAGTTAGTTTCATTGAATTAAGAATAGTATAAAAGGGTTTAAGACCCACATAGATACATCCTTATCCTTTGATTGGACATATTAAAAGGTTCCGAAGATACTTTTGTCATATTTAACTTATGTTTATGGATATAATATAAGATAAATATGAAATCTACGTATATTGGGAATGATTGATGTCAAACAAAGCCAAGAAATCCCCTAGTCTTTAAAAATATAACTAAAAAATTATATAAAAATTTAAATCAACCAGTATTTACATATCATATTAGCATTTATATTAATCACGAAAACATTAATAAAATTATTATTCTTTACCATATTATTTCAAAGTTCAGTCAACCCCTTCCAACATTACGGTCTTAATCATACGAATCTTAGATTCCAAATCAAACGCACCCTTTGTCGTGATTAATGATTTTGTGAACCCAAAACCTTAAGCTTGGGGTAAAAAACCATCGAGCCTAAAACACCTTTGATTTTTTAAGAGGTAATTAATAACCGTGTAATGAACTACAAACTTAACTAATGACCTATCACCCTTTTTAACAAAACATATTCACGACCATTAACCCTTGCGGGGTAGTCCGAAGTTGAGTGTCCTTCAAGTGAGTATTGAAATAGTCTTTGACTATTCGAAACTCAGTATTACATTATATTACTATTATCATTTGACGACCTCCGTGGCGCGATTGGTTAAGCACCTGAACGCTAATCGTGAGGTCCCGGATTCTATTTCCGGTGGAAGCAGAGTTAAGAACTACGCTTTTCTTCGATAGTCTATACCCAAGGTGACAGATGGTAAACCATGTCGCTGTGTGCACATACTGACTATTATTAATTTCGTTAAATGAGTAGTTTTAATCAGTATGTATCCGCGAGGTAGTTATATAGCAAAGACAAAAAAGACAAACGCGTTCACGACCATTAACCCTTACAGGGTAGTCGGAGGTTCAGGTTTCCATCTCCGCAATGGCGAAGGTAGAAATTCTATGGCCACCTCGAACCAAATGTTGACTAGATAGTCAGTACTCAATGTAACAGGTTGTAAGCCATGTCGCCATTTACAAGCACTAACTATTACCTGTTCGGGGTACAGGTAGGTTTCCACACCAATGTAGCCATGCCTCTTTATATGTACTTAGTATTATCTATGAAGCGAAAATATGTTTGGAATTTAAACAGCTAATGAAATAATACTAATCACGAACTTATAAATTTGTATTAAACATATTATTCAATACCCTTATCCCTTACGATATAAATACTCGAAAATTCGCGTGTCCAACCACAATAGCGTAGAATTAATAACGCATCGCACAATTCTTTAAAGTAATTAATAAACGGATTAACCCTTTCAAGGCGAGTGGTGAAAGCGAAGATAAATTACAATCAAGATTATCGAGAAATCTTATCGATCGACTGATTAAAATCTTCACCTTTACCTTTTTTAAACATTGAAAGCAAGAAAGAAAGAAAGAATACATTTATACGGACACAGGTTTATGTAAAAAGAAAGAAAGGAAAAAAGAATTATAGGTATCGACAGCTTGCGAATTATATAAGTAATTTATGAAACAAATTCAAAAGAGTGACTATAACTGCCAAGTGTGTAAGGTAAGGATGAAAGCTTAATGATTTGTAAGGATAGGGAAATTGGGAACCGTGATCTCTGTCTACTCCTTTTGTAAGGAGACGGATGTCATTAATAGAATATAGAGAAGAGAGAATATATTTTGAATAGAAATGAAACTCAAGTTACCTATATATATATATCATAAAATAAGAACTAAATTTAGTACTCATTCGATCCTTTAATCACCTTTTAGGATATGGCAAAAATAAATAGTATTTTCCTAGTAAACTATAGAATACATACATACACACATCACGCCCGTTTTCCTGTATAGTGGTAGGCAAGGATTACAGATCCCCATCCGTCCTGATCCTGACAAACCACTTTCGCTTCATTGCCACTCATACACACACGGCGGTTATATGTACTTCAAACGTCACGTTTTAATATGGCGTCTATCGGACTGTTATATGTCTTATTGAGCCAAATGCTACCAACGTGAACTGCAGAAGTATTACATAAATCCCGTATACAAACAACAGATGTCGCAAGAGGTAAAAACCGTAAGATATTCCACCCAAAATTTCTGTACATGAATATTAAATTACTGGTTCCAAAATGAAGATGCTGCGGTGTTTCTTAAAATTGGCCCTTAAGTATCAATTTGCCAAATTGTATGGCTAAAGCGCGGGCCATACAATTCGGATAATAACCACTTGTCCTAAAGGCCACTGTATTATAAATAATACATACGTAATACCCGATGTATTGAACAACACATCGGGATTTATAAAGGTTTGAAAAATTGGAAAGAACCTCTTGAATCAATTATTTGGTTAGGTGTTAAAAGACTAGAAATAAACTTATAATAATTTAAGCTAGAAAACTTAGTCCTATGTAAGCTAATACTTCAGTAGATCGCAAACTATAAGTGACTATGGTAGGTAATAGGAATAGATTGGATGAAGAAATAGATCTTGTAAACAATATTCCACAAGATGCTACCATCTTTTTTTTACTATATAAGACCGGGTAGTATCACAATAAAATTAAATAAAGATATAGATACCTTTATATCATCCGATGTTTCGACCCAGTTGCATAGGCCGTGGTCACGGGATATAAAAGTATACGTCTCAACTCATATATTGTAAAAAATAAAGTACAAATCACGAGTGTTTAATAATAACGTTAAAATAGTTCTTCATAATTATTTAGGTACATTACTAGCGACCCGCTCCGGCTTGGCACGGGAATAAAAATATACGTACTCCACTATTTAATATGTTATACATATAAACCTTCCTCTTGAATCACTCTATCTATTAAAAAAACCGCATAAAATCAGTTAAAGATTAAGCATACAAAGGGACATAGGGACAGCGACTTTGTTTTATACTATGTGATGATATAAAATCCTACGCAAAATCGCTTTAGGTTATAGTTTTAAAACCTCATTCGCAAGTTAAAAACCTTGTAAATAATTCATTTTTATCGTTGTAAAGTAAATAAACTTATCTTATAATGGCGTAAGCAAAATCTGTAAGTGCTTCAGGAATTTTTATGATTATGTCTTGATCAAACTTTCACTTTATCGTCTCTTTTTTATTATTTTATCAAGATATTTCGGGAAAAGCGTAAAATTTTATGGTCATAATATTTTCTTGTATGTATTCAATGAAGCGAAAGTAATACATTACACGTACATATACTCACGTTATTAATATCCCTTTTCAGGTTGGACAGAACCTTGGAAACATAATATTTCCTGTCACTTTTAACATTACGATAAGGGTTGTGTAGTAATAACATAATTAAATATTATGTATTGCTAGTTTATCGCCTAATAAATTCCATTAGGTACCCCTTTTATTTTATGAGAAGTCGAGTAAAAGACTTTTTTATTTGCTAGTAGAATTAGAGCTGAGTACTCTGAAAAAGTATGACGTTAGAAGTACCTATAACCTCCAAGTCTGAATTTAGAGGTGTACATTATAAGGGAATTTATCAGGAACTCTAAAAACTTGGATCTGTGGTCTCTACATACCAATCTATAGAGAAACAGACGTGATGTATGTATGTTTAAATAATTCAATGAATATCAAAAATACTGAAATGTACACCAAAATCTAGCTAAACGTACACCAAAGGTTAGGTTGGGTTGGGACTGTATTATTTTGGTATACAATTCAGTATGTTAGGAGTGCATTTTCGTATTATCTGATGTTCCTTTAAACACTATCCTTTTAGGAATATAGCTTCCTGAATATAGAATCAATTGTCATGACATTTCGCAAATGTCAAATCCCTTTGACATTTGCAACGTGCAAAGGCTTTTGAGGAAACCTTTTCAAATTTAGAATACGTAAACACCTCGACTGTATTACTTGAAGAGGTGTTTGGAAGATATTTTATAAGGTTTCAAGTAACTTAATATTATTACAATTAAGATATTTATGAAATATATATATACATATAAAAGATCAAACTTTTACCTTCCAGAGGGGTAGACAGATATTATGTGTATTAATTTACAAGATCCTGAATAAAACATTTTTTTTTCATATAATTATAATAAACTTTATTAATATTACAGTCAGATAGACGCTATATTGAAAAAGGGTATTACCACCGAGTGTGTATGAGTGTCAATGAAGCGAAAGTGGTCTATCAGGATCGGGACAGATGGGGATCCGTGATCTTTGGCTACCCATCTACGGGGAATCAGGCGTGATGTGTGTATATATGTATGTATATTCATACTAATTCTAATAATAACAAATTCTAATTTATTACATACATTAAAATACTATTGTAATAAACTCTACTCTACATTCACACATTACAACCATAAATTTTAACTCCTATCTACCTCATTTAGCTAACCATGACTTATGATAGCACAGCCCCAATACAACCCTACGATACAATCATTAAATGCACGAACCCCACCTAACTGGCCGCACCCTATAGCTGATAAAGTCATAATGTTACTTAATAGTCGCAACGTGATTGGGCGAAAAAATCATCCCTTATAAGTTTGGAACTATATAATAATAATATTTGAACACTATTACACCAATTGAACTAGCCCCTTGGTAAGTACATTTAAGACTTGTGTTAAGGGTCAGTTAACGTATGTTTAAGAAGTATATACGTATTATACATGGATAAATACATATATAATCAATAACCAGACTGGAAAGCAGAAGAAAAGCGTAGTTTTTAACTCTGCCTCCACCGGGAATCGAACCCGGGACCTCATTGGACATTTGGGACATTGGTGTCAGGTTGCTAGCTCAACGCCCAAAAGATTCCATTAACCCCTAGTTCCTTACTCGCTAAGGCTGTAAGAACGGCAGCTAGTTAGCATTCTTTTTACGTCCCAAACAGCACGGGATTATAATTCCTATTAAATATTTGACTAATATATCAAATTGGTTCCACTGTGCATTAATAATGGTCCATTGGCCTAAATAAGAACCATTGAGCATATAATTGACACTAATTGTTCAAAGGAGGTACTAAGATGAATTATAAGCTCATTTGACAACATTAGATATGGGGCCTTAATCTACTAATGCATTTAAGACACAATATTACTTCAGTAGTGATGCTCAGTCTTACTAGTCTACTGATTCTTTTTTGGGTTGAGATAGAATTCATTTAGAATATATTGGTGATAAGTTGCTAGCCCACCACTCAATAAATTCCACCGCCTAAATCGCCTTTTTCGACATGACAGAAAAAAACGACTGCTAGTTAGCCTTTTTGTCGAATATACCTCCTTATACACACTCGGTGGGTATACTTCAATAGATTCCACCCCTCTATTCCTTAACCTTCTCTTCGACATGCCAGAAAAAACATCAGCTAGTTAGCATTCTTGCAGTACCTACACAGCTCCTCATACACACTCGGCGACTATACTTCTAACGTCACTCCTTTATATAATAACTATAAGCCTTTAACGTTATTTCCGGCTCGGCTAAATAAATACGAAATCGGCATTACCAATTTAAAAACTAGTTTTGCCGAAATTGGCATTCATTTGTGGGTTTGACACTCCAAAACAAGTTTCCAAATTGTAACTACAAACATTGTATTGTATCCTACATACATATATTCACGCCTCTACGTCTCTAAGGATTGGCAGAGATTATCGATCGACACCTGGGACCTTACTCCACTAAAGATTTTTGCAAAAGTTCAATATCAGATCAGTAATAGTGTAAAGTTGGTAGTGAATTAGCAAAAGTGATAAATTATGCCATTTTTTAAGCGTAATTTGACACTTTTGCTGATTTTAATAGTGAAATTTGACGCTTTTGGTCAATCATTACCAACTTCACACTATTACTGATTTGATATTGACCTGCGTTTGTGCTAAAACGTATTAGTGGACTAAGGCCCGAATATTCCTGACAAATCTTTTGCTTCACTCACACCCATTAACCTTCTCATGTATACATGCTCTTCTGTTCTTCA
Organism: Leucoptera coffeella; assembly: GCA_030578115.1. NCBI lineage: Eukaryota > Metazoa > Arthropoda > Insecta > Lepidoptera > Lyonetiidae > Leucoptera > Leucoptera coffeella. The sequence goes on along the minus strand of JAMBLF010000059.1, from coordinate 169,125 downwards.
CTACGTACACCCGCCTTAAGAAGAATGTCTCCAATTTGATCTGTGTAAGTTCTACGCGGGCCGCGGCATACCATACAGACGCGAATGTATAATATGTATGTCTATTACTAACATTATATTGTCATACATACATTCAAGCACATATTCCTGATTACCTGTAGAGGGGTAGGCAGAGATCACGGATCCCCATTTGCCATCCCGATCCTGACAGACCAAGTTCGCTTCATTGACACTCTTATTTATTTTCATTTATGCTATGTCTATATGCCTTATAGACGATATATGTATATACATAAATGTAAGTCTATGTAAAACATTATAGCATTTAAAAGCATTCTATTGTAATTTATAAGTTTGTAACGTGTATACCTAAGTATGTATGTGTGTCTATGTCCACTACACACACAAGGGTTCAAATATCACCATAATTGTTCTGACGCGTTGACTATTGACCTGTGATACGGTTTACCTCAAGGGTTGGGTTTCCACCGCAACCATCTATCACCATACTATGAGAGAAAGTAGTATCACTATCATTTATAATATAATCTATAGTAATATTATAAAGCTGAAGAGTTTGTTCTCAGTAACTACTGGTTTGAATTCAAAAATTATTTTTGTGTTAGATAGACCATTTATTGAGGATGGCTTTAGGCTATATAACATCACCCTGCTACTAATAGGAGCGAAGAATATAATATAAAAATCAAATTAAAATTACAGTGCCATCTATGTTTCATGTAATGAAAACTTCTGAAACAATAAAAATGTGGATTTTTTTTTATTAGTTATTGCTTGTATAGCATAATTTTATAGGACACTATTTCACAAATTGAACTAGTCACTTGATAAGTACATTTAAAACTTGTGTTAAAGGTACTAGTCGACGTATATTTAACAAATATATACATAGATAAATACACATATATAGCATATACGAGTATAATCAACGACCAGACTGGAAAGCAGAAGAACCCGGGGCCTCACGATTAGCGGCCAAAATTTCCATATACATTCACCACCGTACAAACGATATCGGCCAATTGATTCCATTCATCCCTAGTCCCTTAGTCGCCTCCTACGACATGCCAGGAAGAACGGCAGCTAGTTAGCAATCTTCTTAGATTCCGCACAGGCGTATCCCATCTTCATGATTATCATGTTCCATGTTAGCTGGGATGTAAATAAATTATAATTAGCTGCCGTTCTTCCCAGTTACAGGCGTTAAACTAACTCGGGGTAAGTGGAATTTATTGGACAATGGGATAGAAACCTGTCACCAATGTTTCATACGACATAGCAACCCCAATATTCATACTAAAAAGTGACCTTAAATATTTTAGTGTCTCCGAGGTTCTGTCCACCCCGAAAGGGATTGAAGTTCGTGAATGTATGTGCGTTTATTTGTACAAAAGGCCTTCGAATTGGCACCTAAGAATGGCAGTCCATTTAGCCCTTTCTATGGACAGGAGATTAATATTTCCTAGGTCACTTTTTAGCATTAATACAACATTGGTGACTTGTTTTCTCAATTTAGTCCCTTAGTCGCCTCTTAACACATGCTGAGAAGAACGGCAGCTAGTTAGCATTCTTGACCGTGTAACGTGATATATGGCTGAGACCTCATGCATTTTCTGGTGAAACCAGATCTGTTTCCTTAGGATATGGTGTCTTTGTTTATTTAAAACTGTGTTAAGAGCTACCAATGATATAGAACTGTGTTTGCCTATGAATACGTGATCGAACTGGTAAACATTTATATATTTATTCTAGTTCACTGTATTAATAAAACATACATACGCGTTCACGACCATTAACCCTTGCGGGGTAGTCAGAGGTTAAGGTGTAATTATATGGTTACCTCGAACCCACGTGTTGACCAGATTATCAGTACTCAATGTGACAGGTGGTAAACCGTGTCGCCATTTACAAGCACTAACTATTACCTGTTCGGGAAACAGGTAGGTAAACTTAAGAAAGGCAACTAATTAACAATTGAAACGTCCCAAACTAACAAGAATCTCCATACTGATTCCCTTACGTTTCCCAGAACCATTGAATCACGGGAAATAGGATGTGACGTCATACTTCACACCTATGTGGAACGCGATTGGCTCGTGACAGTTTTGATTTAAATTTAGAATAGAGTGGGAATGTGTTTTGCTAGTTTAATGGGTTGTTACAGGGTCATTTGTTATATAAATACACACCATATACATACATACATATATTTCGGGCTGGACAGTACCTTAGAGACATAATTTCTCTTAGGTACATTTGATCATATGTACATTTAACACATCACGCCCGTTTCCGTACAGAAGGATAAAGGAGACTTTCTTTTACGTCTATGTAACATATTTTACGCGAGTATAATTATGTATGTAAACGTAAACTAAAGGTTACATATATAGATACATATATACATAAATTACTCTTTAAAAAACTCTAAACTGTAACTTAATCTCAACACCAACAGTTATACTAAAACTAATATTATTATTTAAGTATGTCTATTTTGTGCGACCTATAATGACAGTCTTGTGCAAATCTGGGACGTTAAAAGAATGCTAACTAGCTGCCGTTCTATCTGGCATGTCATAGGAAGTGACTAGGAGTAAATGGATTTTATTGGACGATGGGCTAGCAACGTATCACCAATGTTCCATTATGACATCGCAACCGCAATATTCATGCAAAACAGTTACCTAGGAGATATTATATCTTCGATGTTCTGTCCACCATGTAAGGGAATAAAGGACGTGAATGTGTATGTATGTGTGTTCAACACGGGTATACATTACAAAAAAATTCTTGTATGTTACAAGTTCTTGCATGTCTCTTTATTGTGGCATCAATAATGAACATATTATTAGTAACTCAAGCCTCTGCTTACACCCAAAGAGTAAAAGTCGTAGCCAATTTCCAATATGACTCACAGTAAACAAAACCGGAGATCAGTTCCTATAAGGAATACTGATTATGGCGTCATGCATTAGTAATACAAATCTCGGCCAACTTTCTCTTACAAACATACATACACATCACGCCTGATTCCCTGTAGAGTGGTAGACAGAGATCACGGATCCCCATTTGTACCGATCCTGACAAAGCACTTTCGCTTCATTGACACTCATACATCTTCTCATACACACGCGGCGGTTATAGGTACTCCTAACGTCACCCTTTTTCAATATAGCGTCTATATACTTTCTCTTAACATGGCAAAATAAGTATAACAAACGAAAATCTTGTTTGATAGTTACAAAGTTTTCCTAAAGGCGTATTACGTAGATAAATACACATAACGCCTGTTTCCCTACACGGGGTAGGTAAAGGTCACAGATCTCTATTTGTCTATCCTGACAAACCACTTTCGCTTCAGTGATATTTATACACCCCATACATACTCAGCAGTAATAGGTATTGAGACCAGTCCCTAAATCTCTATTCAGTATAAACATAATAGGTAGTGTGTAAACTAACATCAAATAATACGGATTTGTACACCATAATGATACAGTTTTAAGCGATTCGCGATTTATACTCATGATTAAAAACTAACGGGACTTAACTAAGTTTTTATATAATAAAGTTACCTTTATTAACCCGACGAGCGCGAGCAGAAACTTACGCGATAAGTCCCGATACAGTCCCGACCAAAACCTAACTTTAGCTATACGTTTAGCTATATTTTTGGTCTAGATTTCAGTATTTTTTCATACATACGTATTCACTCACGTTCTTTAATCCCTTTTGGAGTGGACAGAACCTTGGAGACATGAAAACATTTTCTTGGTCACTTATTAGCATTTTTAGGCTTTTGATATAGTATATTTATTGGTGATAGTAGGTAGTTTTTTTGATGTAGATTAAACTATTATCCAAGCCCCTTGATTTCCTTATCTTAAAAACAAGTACGTATAATCGAATGACAATGATTACGCAAGTATCTTGCATATATAGGTCAGAAGTGTAGCGTGGGTAGACACGTGGGTGCGACGCCTCCGAGAAACGAGGCGCGACTAGGCATACAACCTTCATTCATGGAATGCGTGGCTCATTCATTGAGAAAGATCTTTGCCTCGCGACGTTGGAGCTTTTAAAAGTAAGAGTGGTTTGTCTTTGGTTCATTGATTGGTAAATGTTTTGTTTTATATATATACTCATTTATATATACATACATACGCTTCACGATTTGTGTATACACACTCCCTTTTTTATTGTGGCGAGATAGTATAAGGATTGAGTGCCTCTCTTCTATGTATCGGCTATTACCTATCCCAAGGCAAGTGTCCTCACCTAAAACCTAAAGCTAATAAGAAGTAAGAGCTCTTACACACAAGTTCAGAGTCGCTATTAGTTTTATTCTAACTTGTACCGATACGGTGATGGAAAACATTGTGAGGAAACCTACCTGTCCCCAAACAAGTAATAGTTAATGCTTGTAAATGGCGAAATGGCTTACCACCAGTCACATGGAGTACTATCTGGTCAACACGTGGGTTTGTAGGATATAGAATTACTACCTTCGCGATTGCGGAGATAGTTGAACCTCTGACTACCCCGCAAGGGTTAATGTCGTGTACCGAGAAATCTTCATAGGAAGTTGTAAATAGACTTGTTTCATACGCAGTGCAATCTTGGTAACCTTCTGATAAGCGTCCAATTAGGTTCATGATATATGAGTGAGGACTTTTATTGCTCGGGTCCGGTATAGCGATAGCCTGTATAAAGTCTAGGTCGTAAATAGATCTGTGTTGTCGTTTGTCGTAAAAGTGAATGGGGAATAGTTACATGAATGAAATAATCTATTGGGTTGGAAAAGAATCTTGTTATAAATATGCCCGTGAATAAGATAATAACGTGAATTGATATCCCTTATGTCAAAAGTCTCTCGCCAAAAGATTTGCTTATGAATGAAAGAAAGCATACATATGTTGAATATACGTATATATAAGTAACGTATATATACACAAATACATTATTATTAATTTCATACCTGCACCTCGGAGATATAAATTATATTTTTCGGTATATACAGCATAAAGATCGGGTATTTAATCAAATAATTGGTTCTAATACTAATACAGTAATACCTTCCTACTTATGGTATAAAACATTGATAAAAGATATACCACCATACATGCATAGTACGTGTCAAAAAGGAAACATTTGTTAAATATAAAAATAATTATACAACTATTATTTTCCTTATTTTATTTTGACCTTAAATTTGTATATAGCGTTTGTTAATATTAAATGTTTCTTACCTTTGTAAATGATAAAAAAATTTACTCCAAAGATATTTTCTATACAATTAAATTTATATTTGTACTGTAAGTTTACAGTTTTAATTTTAATAAAGAAATTACTGTTCTTGTTTTATAACAAATAATTCGTCTTAAGGACCCCTATTCCCTAAACTAAGATTACAACACGATAGGCAAACGAGGCGATAACATTGTTTTACTTGAGCATGCTTCGCCAGAGTATAACGAACTCTTTCAACATTCTGATAAGGGAAGCTTCCTAGTTGGGTTTATCATTCCTTCGCCTTTTGAGTAACGTTTAGATGAATGGTGTGTTTGTTAAGTTAATGAGGCATAGTTTTACGGGATAATTATGCTTGAAACTTACTCTTTAGAATAATAAGAAGGGTCACTATCGAAACTAAGTATTTCGGTAAAGTAGGAAAAATCATAGACCGTAGTTCTTGCTATATCTAATTTTCTTGTTGTCTTTTTCGGGTTAGATTAGATCATTCGAATAAAAGATCAAATCATAGTTGACATGTGTCACATAAGGTTAAGTTTAATATAATGATATTTAATCTTACTATGAGTTCGAGTTTGTTAGTAATGTTAAAGTAACAAATCACTACATAGTATAAAACAAAGTCACTTTCTCTGTTCCTATGTCCTTTTGTATGCTTAAATCTTTGAAACTACACAACAGATTTTGATGCGGTTTTTTTTAATAGATAGAGTGATTCAAGAGGAAGGTTTGTATGTATAATAACATTCATTAAATAGTGGAGTAGGCTATATATTTTATACCCGTGTGAAGCCGGAGCGGGTCACTAGTATACTATAATTATGACATACAATAACTTTACTATCCTATACATAGTTTCATCATAGAAAAAAATAAGCACCCTTTGACAGGAGAAACATATGACCATTGACCATATAGTCCATAGACCTACCTTTAGGGTCGAAGACCAGCTCTCGACAGCGCCCCCTAGGGTAGGGATCACAGCGGAAGACTGCTCCAGACTTCTGCACATCTGCGTGTCTTCTCGTATCTTCCTCTGGGGCACCCACTAGTAACCTGGAAAGGAAATAGGTATATTAATATACATCAATCAATCAATCAGCCTGTAATAGTCCACTGCTGGACGTAGGCCTCCCCAAGGGTACGCCACAAAAGACGATCTTTCGTGGCCCTCATCCAGCCACCACCAGCAACCTTCTTGAGGTCATCGGTCCACCTGGCAGGGGGGCGTCCTACACTACGTTTGCCGAGACGATACATACATAGAAATATAATCAAAACAGTTATTTATTGATTATTGGCAATCCAGCGGGGCAAGGCTGCTAGTGTGCTGGGGCTTTTGTTTCTGTCTGTCTTAGTCGCTTTTTAAGATACGGTGTCGGGAAGAATGACAGCTAGTTAGCATTCTTTTTCATCCGAGACTAGCATAGAATACCTATATAAGAGTACCTATATAAAATATACATGTATATATAGTTATTATATAAGATTAGAAGAGCATGTATGAGAAGGTTAATGGGTGTGAGTGAAGCAAGAGAGATTTGTCAGGATCGTTCCAGGTGGCGATTGATAATTTGCCCATCTCATTAGGAACGTAGAGACGTGAAGATATTTATGAAAGTATTATAATTGAGTTGAATCATTCCATTTACATTGATAAAAAATACTTAAAACCATATATTACATCATTTACTCGTAAAAACGATACCGTCATATAAAAACGCTGACTCATACCTTTTCCATGAAAAATGTGTGTATGTATATCATACACACTCATACATACAAACATAAAGAATCTCAATAAATATCCCCTGTCAATATCAACACGATATCACCAAAATCAATTCAATTAAACACCATTCACTAAATCAACTACATGCCACACAGCACAGTTATTTCGCCATGACACAATCAGTGGCATCAAAGACCTGTCTGCCCCGCGTAAGCGGAGGTCGTGATAGCAATCTCAATCAGTAAGGGTCGAGGCACATAAATTTCGAATCCGACTTTATCTTAGTGTGAACACACCTTTATGGGATTTAATAAGAAAAGTTTCGCAATACAGTGACGATCTTTGATTCCTTTCGGGGTGGATAGAATCACAGACACAATCTAAAAGCTAACATACATACATACATACATACATACACATCACGCGTGATTCCCTGTAGAGGGGTAGGTAGAGATCACGGATCCCCATTAGTCCCGATCCTGACAGACCACTTTCGCTTCATAGACATTCATATATCTTCTCATAAAGCTAAATTCATACATATCACGCCTGTTCCCTACAGAAAGGTAAGCAGAGATCTAGAATCCTTATTAGACTCGCTTGTGACAAACTACTTTCGTTTCATTTATAGTACCTCATACACACTCGGCGGTTATAGGTACTCCTAAAATACTAGTAATAATATCTCGTCGGATATATAAAAAATTTTATTTTGAGGACAATTATATTACATTTTCTTTTACTAATAACTATTATTTTTTTGTTATTAATGGGGATCCGTGATCTCTGCCTACCCCTCTACAGGGAATCAGACGTGATGTGTATGTATGTAATTACTATTCAGTGCTATATTACATAAAATACATATACATTCACATCCTTAAATCCTTTCGGGGTGAACTGTAATGCAAGTGCTATATTAGTATATCAAGTGCCTTTAATACTTTGTAGCATCAACATTCTATATACCCCTTTGACAAACATGTCCATAATTATAGGTATGTAAAATCTAGGGCTTAAAGCAAGTCCTAGTCACTACTGGGAATTCCCATGACTAACCCTTTTCATATACAAGTTTAGGTATAATTAGGCACTTGTAAAACCTAGTATTAGTACCCTTTGAAATAAGGGTTCAAACCCCGCTTGATCATGTATCAATGGAAATGAAGTTAAATGAATTTATATTAAAATATAAAATTATATTCACATTGGTGAGGGAAAACATCGTAAGGAAACCTACCTGTTCCCCGAACATGTAATAGTCAGTGCTTGTAAACGGCGACATGGCTGACCACCTGTCACATTGAGTACTGATTATCTGGTCAACACGTGGGTTTGATGTGTCCATAGAATTACTACCTTCGCAATTGCGGAGATGGAAACCTGAACCTCTGACTACCCCACAAGGGTTAATGGTCGTGAATACGTTTGTTTGCTTTTTGTTTTGTAATAAGTGACCAAGTTTCTGTCTACCCCGACAGGGATTAAAGGACGTGAATGTTCGTATATGAACTAGATCAGACTAGATGTTTGGCGAAGGTGCGTGCGATATTGGAGCGCCGTGTTAGAGTATTTTTGTCACCGGATGAGGGGAAAGTATTTCCAGTCAGTCACCCTCACCTCAGGATAGGTTGGCCCGATTCCCCTATCACATGACTATTACAATTTCATAGAGTTCATATAGTAATATACTCTATTTATATATTAAGAATATTTACAACCTATAAATAATAAAAAAATAAGTAACAAGTTTTTGCTCTACTCTTTGGAGATCATCAAGTACAACCAGCTAAATATGACAAGGCATTCTTCGAGCCCTTATTACATGCATACACATCGCGACCGATTCCCTGTAGAGGTGTAGTCAGAGATCACGGATCTGTCCCCATCCTGACAAACCACTTTCGCTTCATTGACACTCGTACACATTCGATTGTTATAAGTAACTAACATCACCCCTTTTTCAATATGGCGTCTATTCGACTGTCATATGTCTTATTATTAATCTATTATTCCATTTGTTAGGAGAATCGGTGTCTTTTTAACACTATAAAGCAAAGCTTAGCTTCTCTAAGCTTAAAGCAGACGCTACGAATACCTTCTATTTATAACTGAAACTTTAAGCTTTGCAGTACACGGTATTTGCATTGCTTTATACTTAACACGTGTATATTCACGACTTTATAGCCCTTTGTTGGTAGACTGAACATTGAAAACATTCCTACAGAAACCTTCATATAACAAAACTATTATAGTATTATAATGGGATAGTAATAGATAGTACATATAACTGCCGAGTGCGTATGAGGAGGTGTATAAGTGTCAATGAAGCGAAAGTGGTTTGTTAGGATAAAGATAAATGGGGATCTATCTACCGTTATACAGGGAAAAGGGCGTGATGTATATGTAATATAGGATATAGGTTTCTGATAGCTATTCCATCGACTGATAGATAATATTTTTCTTTACTTCATTAGACTTAAACATGCCAATACGAAAAGCTACTAGTTATCATTATTTAAGTGCCAGATTAAAATTGTTTTTTAACTATTATATACATACGTAAGTTAAGGACGGTTAGGTAGGGGCCGGCCCAATAAGACATATGACTGTCTCACATCATCTCATACAAACTCGGCGGTTATAGGTACACCTAACGTCACCCTTTTTCAAAATAGCGTCTATATGACTGTTTTAATCTCTAATCCAGGTCAAAGCAATAGTCAGCACACTCAATGACTATTAGGCACGGAGTGACACGCCGGAATCGAACCAGGTCACTTGAGGACGGATGCTGAGGCGACACGTTGGATCGTTGCCAGTACTAAAATAGACCTGGGTTCAATCCCCGACCAAGCACCTTATTAATAGGTTGGAGAACACTTTGATTTTGTTTAGACGTTTTGCTAGTGTTATGTCTGTGATTCTGTCTATCCTGAAAGGGAACGAGGTTTTGATGTAATAATGTGTAATAATAATAATATAATATTTGGACATTATTACACCAATTGAACTAGCCCCTTGGCAAGTACATTTAAGACTTGTGTTAAGGGTACTAGTCAACGTATATTTAAGAAATGTATAATTGTTATATATAGATAAATACATATATATCATATATAATTAACGACCAGACTGGAAAGCAGTAGAAAAGCGTTATTCTCAATTCTGCCTCCAACGGGAATCGAACCCGGGACCCCGCGATTAGCGTTCAAATGTCGAACCGAATTCGCCACGGAGATCGTCAATGTGTATTGTATGTGTGTAAAGTAATGTATGTATATGTACATATAAATAATTGAATCACTTTTGGTGTGGACAGAACCGTGAAGAAACGATAGTATTATCTCCTAGATCACTTTTTAACATCGGGTTGTTTTGTTATATGGTACATTGGTGACAGGTTGCTAGCCCATCACCCAAAAGATTCCATTGTCCTAGGAGTTATTCACAAACGAACAGCGACGCGGCGCACTCGGCCGCCTTTGGCTACGAACAGGCATCGAACTGCAGCCACCTCACGCCTACCACGCACTATTCACACTCAATATAGTAGCGCCATCTAACAAGCATCGGCGACTAGAATTCATAATTCTAGAAGTCTACATCTCATATCAACATAATACCTGAATTTTCTTACAATTCCTACAAAACTAATCCTTTAGTCGCCTTCAACATGAATACGGAAAGAACGGCAACTAGTTAACATTCTTTTTACGACACTTAAAGTAATTTTTCACCAGATAGCAATTCGACGTGATAGTAATAGTCATTGCTACTTGACTATAGACACTTTGTCATTAGAGACACTAATAGTCGTTGCATTAAAGTCTGTAATTATTAGAAATGTATACAGAGAACATACCGATATGTATTTTAATATAAAAGACAATATGTAATATAATTGAGTATTGTATGGATGTGAGTAAAAATAAAATAAAAACTATGTCACTTCTACAACTATCTTCGTAAATCGCCTAAACATCTCATAGTTTTACGTTCATCCAAAATTACTTTAAACCTTCTTACTATTTATTACTCAGGAAGCTGGATACAAACTTCAGTCCCAAACCAACGAAACCACAATAACATACCAAAACTTTGTTTAATTAACCTTATAAAGAAGTTCAAAAAACCGATCAATATCTTTAGGGATCAACGAAAAAAGTTTCAAAAGATCTGTGACGAATGAAACCTACGTTGTCATGGTTACCATCAGATTGGGAATAACTAGTTTTGAGAACATTTGTAATTGGTTTTAGTTTTTCGTTTGGTTGTTAAAACTGTGCTTATAGTTTGTCCAAGCTAGTCTAAGACGTACAGAGAAAGCTAACTAGCTGCCGTTCTTTCCGGCATGTCGTAGGAGGCGACTAAAGGACTTGGGTAGGTGGAATCTTCTGGGCGATGGGCTAGCACCTCATAACAAATGTTTCATTCAACTTTACAAGGCCAATCATGTTAAAAAGTGACTTAAGAGATATTACCCTGTCTTCGATGTTGTGTTTACCCGATAGGGATTAAGGGACGTGAATGTATATGTTATAGTTAAGCTAAAGGTTGTCAATATGTATGTAGTTCTGAAGTACCTAATTCAAGTTCAGTTCTAAATCTTTATTAAACGCTCAGTTTCAAACGTGGATAGAAAATAATAATTATAAAGGCTGATGCTAAATTCTATGTATAAGTTTATAGTACAGATAGAATTTTCGGCAAGGTTACTAGCTCATCACCCAATGAATACTTAAGATACATTTAAACTGACTAAAACTTTAACTATGAATAATGTGATAAAAATATACGCCATATTTATATTTCATCCGTTACCATGGTAACCAAAAACAAAAATAAAGTTTTGTTAGTTTTATTTTTCATTAAGAGATCGTGAATTCCAAACATATCTCAAACGTGAGTGATATCGATCTAGCATCGATTCACCGTGTGATCGATATCCGAAACGAATCGAGTTTACGATTCATTGAGTAATTACTGTTAACAAAAGAAGTTTGTTGATATTGTTGTATGTACTTATATTGTTCTTAAATGATTCTATTTAGTCATTGGAAATCCGGTTTTTAACGACGTCTTTATATAATTTCTATGTTATTTAGAAAGCTAAATCTAATATATACATACATATACATTCACATCCTTTTCGGGATGGACAGTACCTTGGAGCTGACAACATCTCCTAGGTCACTTATTAGCATGAATATCGGGGTTGCGATGTCATAATGGAACATTAGTGTCAGGTTGCTAGCCTATCACGCAGTAGACTCCATTGATACCTAGTCCCTTAGTCGCCTCCTACGACATGCCGGAAAGAACGGCAGTTAGTTTGCATTCTTTTGCGTTAAATTACCTCTTACAAAATACAACACGTAAGACACTAAACTGCATTCTATTACATCCTCATAACATAAACAGTGAATTTAATCTCTAAACTTTACGTAACACTTGTTAGGAAAGGAGATAAGTCTTATCTCTTAAGATAAGGATGCTGTACAGTCAACGCTAAAAGTGCAGTCCCAGTAACCTTTTATAAGGTTCACGTTTATAAGAACAAAAGACAATATTTTACATTTTAAAACTGGCGCTACTATGCATTGTCATGGACACTATACGTTCGCGTGCTTCGAAATGAAAAATATTGTTGTTTGTTCTTATAAACGTAAACCTTATAAAAAGTTACCGGGACTACACTTTTAGTGTTGGCTGTACATAATGCAATGGGACCCAAGATTCCATTGACTCTGTCTACACCAGACAGGTTGTCTCTGGAACACCCAGGTTGGAAAGTATGTGAGTTGAATGGTACTAGTTTATATAATACATGCATAATAATTGCCTGTACTAGATTGAGACGTAAAAATAATGCTAGCTAGTTGCTGAACTACCAGACGTGTCGTAGGAGGCGACTAAGCGACAAGGGGTCAATGGAATCTATTGGATAGAGATAGTAAACTATAATCAAAGTTCCATATGAGATGATAACTAATATTCATGCTAATAATTGTCTTACTTATTATAATTTCGGCATTGCTAAGGCAAATTGTAAAAAATAAGCACTTCCATCGATTTGCTATTTGATGAAGGTGACTAAAAGATAGGGGGTCAATGGTATCTATCAGTTTTAAGATTAAAACCTGTCACAATATGTTCAAAGTGACCTATAAGATTCTCCAAAATTCTGTCTACCTAACACGGTTTAAAGCACTTGATCGTATATAAACATCAATTGCCCTGTACTGCACCCAGCAATCATTTAATTGAGCTGATGAATTCCCAAGATTGTTATCCGCTGACGAATTGGTTTCAAGACAAGGGGACTTCTTATTGACACTGCAATGCCTATCACACACAGGACCCAAGTTCTAAAATGCTTCTGCAAAATATCAGTTCAATATCAAACCAGTAATAGTGTGACGTTGGTAGTGGATTAGCCAATTTCACCATTTTGAAATCACATTTTGACAGTTTTCCTGATTTCGATAGTGAAATTTGACACTTGCTAATCCTTTACCAACTTCACACTATGACAGATTTTATTGAACTGCGTTTGTGCTAAAACGCATTAGTAGACTAAGGCCCACACTCGTTTGAACCTTGCTGGGACGTAAAAAGAATGCTTACTAGCTGCCGTTCTTCCTGGTGAAGTCAGGACGATGTGTAAGGGACTAGGGGTGAATGGAATCTATTGGGCGATGGGCTAGTAAGCTGTAAGCATTGTTCCATATGACATCACAACCCCAATATTCATGCTAAAAGTGACCTAAAAGTGAAGAGTAGGAGATATTAACGTGGCGGAACCCTGACTTTTTCGTATATGGAAAAATAGTTTACAACTTGTGCATTGTATATACTAATTATCAGATAAATGGGTATTGAGGTGTATGGTATCGTGTGGTCAAAGATTATCACAATAGTCTTTTCCAATATCAAAGAGTGGCCACTGAAGTTCTGTCTATCGCGAAGAAGTTTTACTGTCTTGAAGCTACTTAGGTATCATTCTATTTACATCCTAGACTACTTACATCCACAGAGTAGCCAAGTAGTAACAGATGCAAATAGCGAGTGAAAGTGATCGTGTAGGCGGACCTTTTTCCCACTGCAACGACAGTGTGGGCATACCTTAACAAAAGGACGTGGGTAAAAAGCGCGCGCTTTCTAAAAATGTTAAAACATGCATGTTTTGACAGTTATCAACTGTCACCGGAAATGATTGGAAAGTGATTAGTTAATGGTGAGATAAATGCGATACATGAATAATCCACCAGTAACTAAATGTATATATAAAATCATAGATACTAAATACAATACACATTATATAATAACTAGCCACCCGCTCCAGCTTCAAACTGGTATAAAATATATAGCTTAATCCACTATTTAATGGATGTTATTATACATATAAACCTTCTTCTTGAATCACTCTATCTATTAAAAAAACCGCATCAAAATCCGTTGCGTAGTTTCAAAGATTTAAGCATACAAAGGGACATAGGGACAGAAAAAGCGACTTTGATTTATACTATGTAGTGAAAACACATACAGACGCGTTCAAAACCATTAACCCTTGCGGGGGGTAAGGTTTAGGTGTCCATCTCCGCAGTTGCGAAGGTAGTAATTCTATGGCCACATCGAATGGACACCTAAACTTCTGACTACCCACAAGGGTCAATGGTCGTGAACACTTTGTTTTTTTCTGTTTATCTATACATATAAACATCTCTTTACTTCATTTGTATATCATATTTTACATTGCCTAGAACGCGAGGACTATCCCTATAAATACTATAAACCTAACACAACAAATTGAGACCACCCATGTTAAATCGTACAAAAGTTCATGATAGTGTGTGCGCGGCTTAAACCTTATATCTAATGCCTCTCTCAGACGGTCAGATTTCGCTTGAAGCTTCTGTGTTGGAAGATATATGTTTTGTAGTTCATTTATTGTGTCGCACTAGTCTGTGACGTAAAATTATGCTAACTAGCTGCCGTTCTTTCCGGCATGTTGTAGGAGGTGACTAAGGGACTAGAGGTATATGGAATATATTAAGCTGTGTGTTAGCGACCAGTCATTAATATTCCATATGACATCACAACCCAAATTCATGCTAATAAGTGACCAAGGAGATGTTTTCATGTCTCCAAGGTTCAGTCCACCCTGAAGGGATTAATGGACATGAAAGTATATACATACTTATATATATACATATAGAGCAATATATCAAATATGAGAAGATATATGAATGTCAATAAAGCGAAAGTGGTCTGTCAGGATCGGAACAAATGGGGATCCGTGATCTCTGCCTACCCCTCTACAGGGAATCAGGCGTGATTTGTATGTATGTATATCAAATCTTTGATTGAATCTCCAAATATCCTAAAGGATTAAGATGTATTTGTGTTTCTGCTATATATAGATCATATTCCTAAGCGTGAAGATTGGAGGATTAAGAACTTTTATACTTTAATCCGTATTGATAGTATTAATCTGGAACGTAAATAGAATTCTAACTAGCTGCCGTTCTTTCCATCTAGTAGGGAGTGACTAGGACTAGAGGTAAATGAAAATTATCAGGCGATGGAATAGTAATATGTCACTTACTACCTTTTAATACTAATTAAAACTATAGAAAAATATGATGATAGAAAGATGTTATAAATATTTCCGTAACTCTATACACCTCGAAAGAATAAAGACTTTAGAATATGTATCTAAGTATTCTTTATGATGTTTACTTGTACCGAAACTTTTACATGTGCTATGGTAGGTAACCCATCCAAACAAACTGTACACCCAACGTAGCTTAACTTATTGATCTAACGGAGCGTAGGCCTACGTTATATGAAGTTTCAATATCATATTATTTACTCATACTAACTTGAAATAATATTCCTATTATATTCCTAAAAAGGATAAGTTCAAACTTGACAAAATCCTTAACATTAGCACATTCAATAATACACTTTAAGTTCTTTACTTTAAAGTTAATTTCAGATTGTTACCTAAATGATACAGAATCCTATATTTTGCCATACCAATTTTAACTTTATTAAACTATATTAAAGTTCATTTTAACTTTGCTTACTAAGAATACGACCTACGTAAACGACCATATGGCAGCCCTGTCACGCGTGACTAATACCTTACAATGCCATCTACATTTGAGTAGCGTGAAACTCGCGTTATGAATGGAAGGTTTTTCATATTAAAATGTAACCAAATTTCGACCCAGATTATGTTTAAACTTGGAATATAAGTAATAATTCATTTGAAATAGGTACTGTTTAAGATCTATGTATAACAATCAATTAGATGAGTACTAAACACTGTCCATACTGACTGGAATATACATAAATAAATACACATCACGCCCGATTCCCTGTAGCGGGATAGGCAGAGATCACGCATCCCCTTCTGTCCCGATCCTGACAAACCGCTTTCGCTTCATTGACACTCATACCCTTTTTCAATATGGAGTCTATCTGACTGTCATATGTCTTATTGGGCTGGCCCCTTTTTCCTTTCAAGCATGTCTTGATTAAGAGAATAGTGGTAAATGAAATCTATTGAGCGAAGAGCCAACAACTTATCACCAATGTTCCATATAACATCACAACCCCAATATTCATGCTAAAAAGTAACCTTGGAGATATTATGGTCACGGTTTTGTCCACCCCGAAAGGGATTAGAGGACGCGAATATATACATAATATGTAGAACGAATTGAAACCCATGAATTTAAAGTCCGCTGACACGACCCTAGACATCGAACACTTTTATGATTACTTTGAAACTCGTGTTTAATGTTTGTTTAACTTCCCCGAAACGTTGATAGGTCAGAGATACTGTGACATCGTGAACGCGTTGGTGGTCCAGGTTTGATGCTCGGTTGAGCCACGTATGGTAATTTGAGACGGCTTCTGATTTATAGACTTGGGTTGACTATTTGTGGGTATGAGAATGTGGCTTGAAGTTACTTTGACGTGAAATGTATAACAACGTTGTAAGGTTAAGAATTTCAATGTTTTTTTATATATAGCATATATATTTGGGTAGTGATGACTCTTATAATTAATATTTTAAACAATTTGCTAAAGTTACCATCTCTTAAGAAATTAACCTTTACTCTAATTTACTAGCTTATAGCTTAAAAGATGTAAATACAGATCAAATTGGAAACATTATTCTCAAGGCGGGTGTACGTAGTGATGAACAGAAGAGCATGTATGAGAAGGTTAATGGGTGTGAGTGAAGCAAGAGAGACTTGCCTCCCGTTCCAAGTGGCTTAAGTCTTTGCCTATCCCCTTAGGGACGTAGAAGTGAATATAAGTAAGTTAAGGCAAATATTTAGTTTCCTTTGCCCTTTTAACATCAAAGCGTTCTCAATTCACAAACCATGCATTCGCGTGTAGTGTAAACAAGTAACCGAATTATGTTAACGAGATATCGCCACTTCTGCCTCTTTGTGGGGCTAGGGAAACAGCGGAGGCATAAGATGAGCGATTTGGCGATGTAATCAAGGCCAAGTGTAAAAAAAATTCAGTCTAATATGAAATAATGGTTAACATACATACACATCATGCCTGATTCCCTGTAGGGGTAGGCAGAGATTACGGATCCTCATTTGTCCTGAACCTGACAGACCTCTTTCGCTTCATTGACACTCTTCTACATCTTCTCTACAGACTCGGCGGTTATAGGTACTCCTAACGTCACCTTTTTTCAATATAGCGTCTATATAACAATGGATAAGTAATGGTTAAATTAAATTGTATTCATAATTATAAGTACGAGTATATTAAATGCAGGTCTTTAAACAAAGACTGTAAAGGCGATAGAAATTTAAATGAAGAAATACTTAATAGGGGCATCTATTAATTTAATTTCTATTTTCTTAGTGATTTGCCATTGGTATTTTTTTTAACATAACTCACGTAGGTAATTAAGCCATAAAACACCTCTGCTTTTATCAGGAGAAATCTTTATTAAAAAATATTTCCTCCATTATAATCATTTAATATTTTCCTCTAAATAGAGAGTCAGTTAGTTAGAACTATTTAGTCCTGAAATTAAAATGAATTATTTGTAACTTTTAGCAAGATAATTACATTAAGAAATAAATATTAAAGAAAATAAATTTCATTTTGTTATAAAACACATTTTTCTGCACTTATTTCGCAAACATTTCATTTTACCCGCTAACGTTTAACCCGCTATTTCGCTAGCCCGAATAACTGCATCGTAGTGAAAGGTGCTAAATACTCCAGTTTGCGTATTTAAAGCTTCCACGCTAACAGACGGCGAAAGATCTCAATAAGAGCCACTTAAGGAACGCATACACGGTATGTGATGGCCTTTTTGGCATTTGACCCACTCCCAAAAAGGTTTGGTAGCTAATTTGATTCTTAGAGGTTGTGGAAATTCAGGTTAGTTTAACTAAGGTTTAATATAGTTGTTTTCGTATATAGTATGTAAGAAGCGGTATTAATATTGATGTATACTAAAACATACGCTTCACGACTTGTGTATACACATCCTTTTTATTGTGGTGGGGTAATCAGAGGCTTGAATGCCCGTCTCCGAAAATACAATAAAAAATTAATAATTATGTTTACATGTAATATAATTATAAATTTAGTTACTTTGATGTACCTTATTTCTTATACCCGTAAGACTGTGAAATACTTTGTTTATTTGTAAGGGTCGGCCCAATAAGTCATTTGACAGTCAGACAGTTGACACACAAAAGAATGACGTTAGAAGTACCTATAACCGCCGAATGTGTATGAGGAGGTGAACGAGCGTCAATAAAGCGAAAGTGCTTTGTCAGAATCGGGACTGATGGGAATCCGTGATCTCTACCTAAGTCAATGAGCGTGATGTATGTATTTCAATGCGGTAGTAATTAGGTTAGGTTTTATAAGTAAATTTTTACTAGATAGTCAATACCTAATGTAGCAAGTCCTATGACTAACTCGATCACAGATACTGATTATTTATAATATACGTAATAGGTTCTTAACCAACGTAATCGCACAGATGGTGACCCATCTAGTTGCTGACCTTGTCAAGCGTACCTTAACATGTCATACGATGTAATGATCTTTTTAACAATGACTCATTTGCAAATTAACCTTCGTCATATTTGAATGGTCATATCTATTAATTCGACTAGTACTAACGTTTACACACTACTAATTCTTTATACAGTCATAGTATTACCACAGATAATATAATACTACGTATTACATATATGTACATACATACATAGGTTAATATATGCAGGTCCTTATTTATTGACCTTTACATATATTATTATAATTATTAATCTAATTTAATTTCTTTTAAAAATGAGTTTTTTTTTACTTTCGATAAGTGATTTTATAACTCCTATGTTGAATAAAAAAAAATCATTTCATGAATACATATAAGTATATCTATCGTGCTAGACGTAAAAAGAATGCTAACAAGCTGCCGTTCTTCCCGGCATGACGTAGGTGGCGACTAAGGGACTTGATGTAAATGGAATCTGTTGGGCTATGGGATAGCAACCTGTCACCAATGTTCCAATATGACATCGCAACCCCAATAGTCATGCCAAAAAGTAACTTTTTCATTTATGATGTATAAACGTCTCTACGTCCCTAAGGGGAAAGGCAGAGCCTTGATCGCCACCTGGAACAGGTGACAAATCTCTCTTGCTTCACTCACATCCATTAACCTTCTCATACATGCTCTTCTGTTCTTCACTACGTACACCCGCCTTGAGAAGAATGTCTCCAATTTGATCTGTATAAATTCTACGCGGCCTACCCCGTATAAGCAATGTAATGTGACATTTAACTAATATATGCCCCAATAGATTCCATATATCCCTAATCCTAATATCTAAGTAAAATAATTTGAAAGAAGATGTAGTGACTAAGATTGAAAAAGAGCATGCTTCGATGGTTTGGACATGTTATGCGGATGAATGATAGCAGATTGACAAAAGGAATATATATAAGTAAAGTGGAAGGGCGGTTAAGTAGGGGCCGGCCTAATAAGACATAATATAACAGTCAGATAGACGCTTTATTGAAAAAAGGTGACGTTAGGAGTACCTATAACCGCCGAGAATGTATGAGAAGATTTATGAGTGTCAATGAAGCGAAAGTGGTCTGTCAGGATCGGGACAAATGGGGATACGTGATCTCTGCCTACCCCTCTACAGCGAAGCAGGCGTGATGTGTATGTATGTATCTAAAGCCGAGACAAAAGGCAGATATTTTTTCTCCTCATGTTTCCATTGCGTATATGGTATTGACAATGGATACTAGTATATACCGGGTCAAGGTAAGTAGGTATTAAGTTTGGAGAGATCCCTACATAGTATGTAGAAACACCGGTTCTGTTAAATATGTTAAGCAATGTTCTGTTAGGTATGGAGGTGGATGGGCGACCGGTGTCTAATAGAAATTTTAAATACATATGTCTGTTAGTCACCTTTTTTAACGTATGTATAATTAATTCACATACATACAAATCACGCCTGATTCCCTGTAGAGGTGTAGGCAGAAATCACTGATCCCCATTTGTCCGGATCCAGAGACAGATCACTTTCGCTTCATTGACACTCATACACCATCTCATACACACTCGGCGGTTATAGGTACTCCTAACGTCACCTTTTTTCAATATAGCGTCTTTCTGACTGATATATGATCCCCTTGATCTCTGTCTACCTCTCTATAGGGAATCAGGCGTGATGTGTATGTATGTATAAAGAGAGGAGCAATGAACCGAAATATGAATATCTCCAGCCTACTAGAATCGACAAAAATAGAGACCCTTGATCTCTATCAATCGAGCAATGGGCTAGCAACCTGTCCTCATTATTCCATATGACATCACAACCCTCATACATATACTAAAAAGTAAACTAGTATATATTATACTCCAAGGTTCTGTCCACCCCGAAAGGGGTTTAAAGGACGTGAATTTACCATTTCACTTGACGTGAACTTTAGCAATGACGTCACGTAGCATTGAAGGCATCCTCGCCATATGTAAACTCTGCTTACCTTCCCTGACGCGTTAACCTTGAAGATATGTGGTTGACAATGCACTATGACATTCACGCTTTAATTGCATACGGTGTGTATACAAGTGAGGGAATCTTTATGTCAGTATTTAGATCGAATTAAGGGAATAGGAGATTTCTAATAGACATAGTAGTCTGCCGGTGACCATGGCTACTGCAACGTAGCCGAAACGTCGGGTTAATAAAGGTAATTTTATTATATATAAACTTACGCGATAAGTCCCGTTAATTATTAATCATGAGTATAAATCGCGAATCTCTTAAAACTATGACATAGTAGATTGTCACCATTATCATACATACATACACATCACGCCTGATTCCCTGTAGAGGGGTAGGCAAAGATCATTGTTCCCCATTTGTCCCGATCCTGACAGACCACTTTCGCTTCATTGACATTCATACATCTTTTCATACACACTCGGCGGTTAAAGGTACTTCTAACGTCACCTTTTTCAAGATAGCGTCTATCTGACTGTTATATGTCTTATTAGGCCGGCCCCTACGTAACCGCCCTTCCACTTCACTCATATATACGAATAAGACAGTCAATATACACATATACAACCTTTAATCCCTTTCGGGGTGGACAGAACCTCGCCTACACCATAGTGAAAGGAAGTTAGCCGTGTCGCCATTTACAAGTACTGACTAAGAGACTAGGGGTCAACTGAATCTGTTAGTCGATGAACTAGCAACCTGTCACGATTGTTCTATATGACAGCACAACCCCAATATTACTTTATTATATACCCGAAGTGCTGTCCACCCCGAAAGGGGTTAAAAGACGTGAATATATATATCACTTGTTTATTTCTTTCGAGACAGTTGAATGCATTAGTCTGGTACTAATATATATATATATATATATATATATATTAAGGACGTGAATATATATATATTTATATATATATATTCACGTCCTTAATCCATTTCGGAGTGAACAGAACCTTGGAGACATGAAAACATATCCTTGGTCACTTATTACCATAATATTAGAGCCTATCGTATGGAAAATTGGTGACTAGTTGCTAGCCCATCGCCCAATAGATTCCATATACCTCCTTTAGTCTCTTACGACATGCCGTGAAGAACGGCAGCTAGTTAGCATTCATTTTCGTCCCAGTATTAAAAGAACAACTTTTACCTCAACTCGTAACCTTTTAATTTGGAATGGTAACAAGTGCCAAATTCACCTGAATTTCACGTGAATTTCGCCACTGTTACAATTAATATCATGACGACCGAACCGGTTTCGAGGTGGGCAGTGACGTAACGTTTGCCCTTTCGTTAATTGATGCCCTGTTGAAGTAAGTAGATCAAATTGCACGAGTATATTGTTATCGATATTTTCTTAATATATACGTATACATATATATTAGCGTCCTTTAATCACTTTGGATGTGAATAGCACCTCGGAGACATGAAATCATCTTCTTGGTCATTTATGAAACATTGAATACAGGTTGCTAGCCCATCGCCTAATACATTCCATATACCCCTAGTCCTTTAGTCGCATTTTACTATATGATTTGTCAGGATCATTAAAAGCTAGCGATTGATAGTCTCTGCCTATCCTGTGAGGGACATAGAAACTTAATATACTAAACTCTTCGGCTAAATGAGACAATTGATTCTTTTCAGAATATGACAGGACATAATAAATCATTATAGTTTTAAGAGATTCGCGATTTATACTCATGATTAATAACTAGCGGGACTTATCGCGTATGTTTTTATATAATAAAGTTACCTTTATTAACCCGACGTTTCGGCTACGTTGCAGCAGCCATGGTCACGGGCAGACTCAACTTTATTATATAAAACATACGCGATAAGTCCCATTAGTTATTAATCATAACAAATAATGTTATTTTTATTGATCGAAACCTTAATATTATACAGTAAACATATTAAAAAAATAAAAATAAAGTACCAACAAAAATTAAATTATATGGTAAATATCTTTATAGTCATCGCTGTCAGAGGGTGGTAGGGTTCCCAAGACACTGATAGCATTCCCCCTCTGAATAGCTATGCTAATTCTCTGAGAGAAAAATGCTCAAGGTGAGGATCCCTACACTTATCAATATATATGTATTTAAACAATGCATCAAGTTTTGTATTAGACAAACGCATTCACGACCATTAACCCTAGCGGGGTACTCAGAGGTTCAGGTTTCCATCTCCGCAATTGCGAAGGTAGTAATTCTATGGCCACCTGGAACCCACGTGTTGACCTTGTCGCCATTTACAAGCGCTAACTATTGCCTGTTCGATGAACAGGTAGGTTTCCTCACGATGTTTACCCTCACCGTAGTATTCGATGCATTTCGTAAGTGTGTTTTTATTACGAAAATGTACATAGAAATTCATTAAAATTAATTTCCATCGGTACATGCTCAAGCGGGATTTGAACCCTGTACCCACTGATACAGAGGCCCAAGTCCCAAACAACTGAGCTACTTCGAATTTATTACGTCTCAGACTATCACAGTACGTTATTAATTTATAATCAGAACCATATTGTGTCAACTTGCATATCAAATGACATGTTGACGAAGCATTTATGCATTGTTCGCATGTTTGCTCACTAGATGGAGGCACTAATGTAGTTAACTATGGTTTGTGCTGATTAGGGATTGGAAATAATGTAACCATGTGTGTTTAAGTCAGATTTAGATCGAAGTAAGGGAATAGGAGATTTCTATGGTAATATACATAGTAGAATATCACCATTATCATACATACATACACATCATGCCTGATTCCCTGTAGAGGTGTAGTCAGAGATCACGGATCCCCATTTATCCCGATCCTTAGACCACTTTCGCTTCATTGACACTCATACATCTTCTCGTAATCATCATATTATCATCAATGTAATGTTTTATATTCTATATAAGTACAAGTACAGTAAATTCATTGATAGTCAAAACATTTGTCTGACACTGGTTGTATCTTAATATTAAAATTCTATCGTTGATACTACCGCGATACTATTGAATACCAGGCTGATTGCTATTAAGAGAATGATTAAATTATTTAATAACTTTTGAAATTTCAGTAGGATAAATGAATGTGAATATATAGATTCTTTTGTTCTACCAACCCTTTTAACATTCTACGTGACTGTATGATTAACTAGATAAGCTTATATATAATAATTGTATATTATCATATAATATTTATATTAATTGGTGTAATGGTGTCCTAAATATTATGATTATTATAAAATATCAATATTATATTATTACCTATTATCATCATCCTAAATTTTCACCTAGACAGCTGATAACATTTTACCGAATCCAAACTAGCACGGGACTACAAGTTACAAGTCACAGATAATATAATACTATACTTATACTGTACTAGTGAATTAATTTGCATATTTGCATTTACCAAGTTCATTAATTACCTGATAACCTTTGCTTTACAAGCCTATCATAAAGTTATCAGCTATGCCATTTAAATTAATAAACTAGGTTCTATATTATATACATACATACTTATAATCACGCCTCTATGCCTCTAAGGGGATAGGCAGAGACTATCGATCGCCACCTGGAACGATCCTGACAGATCCATACATCTTCTCATACACACTCGGTGGTTATAGGTACATTCTAACGTCACCTTTTACATCACCTTTTTTTTCAATGGCAGGCCCCTACGTAACCGCCCTTCCACTTCAATCACATATATACCATATACATATATAATAATAGCCAGGAGTATCTTTAATAAGGAATGGTCAATGAAACATATTGTAAACAGTAACTAAGTTCTAATCTTATAAAATCTAAAAGAAATATTTCAGATTGATTTCATTTAAGATTAATAAAAAGAGAGAAAATTAATTTACAGCTACAAAAACATACACAATACAAAACGTTTACTATTAAGACTTACAAACTAAGGGGTATAACTTGTGCATGTTATTGTCGCAGCAAAAGGGTTCCAACTCAGCTGGGTATGTAAAACACTAAAACGTAAAACACTATCAAAGCATTCCATTGACATAACCGCCTTGATTGAACCAACAAAGCACTCTTTGTTATTCACATACATACATACATATGTTTCAATTCGTCGTTTTGTATGCAATGCAAGCAGGAAACAGGAACTGCTTTTTAAAAAGAGAATTACTATTTAGTTGGTAAGTAGCTACGAAAATGGTGAGTGTGTGATAGCCTTATAAAACGTCATTATTGTAACGGTGACATCAATATAGACTTTTAACGATGTATTGTTTTGGTATAAGTATGTCTCCAATTTGATCTGTATAAGTTCTACGCGGCCTACTCCGTCCAATTGTATCTTCCACTTTGGCTTTTGATATTCCTTCTGTAACCCTCCTTTGCTCCATATGCTTAAACCATATGGCCTATATATACCAATTCCTGACATTATACATTATAAATAGACATTCTTCTCAAGGCGGGTCTACGTAGTGAAGAACAGAAGAACATGTGTGAGAAGGTTAATGTGTGTGAGTGAAGCAAGAGATTTGTCAGGATCGTTCCAGATGGCGATCGATAGTCTCTGCCTATCCCCTAAGTAGAAGCGTGAATGTATTTTCGTATATATTTACCTAATATAGAACCAAGTTTATTAATTTAAATGGCATAGCTGATAACTTTATATATATATATATATATATAGATAGACTTGTAAAGCAAAGGTTACCAGGTTAAAAAAAGAACTTGGTAAACGTATAATCGAAAATCCGGATGACCGAATCATCTTTGGCCCAAACAGATATCTAGGGCATAGTTACGTTTATTATTTAATGTAAGAAAGTACAATTCAATATAACAAACAATCACTTAACTTGTAAGCTGTAAAATAACAAAGTGTTACTCATACACCGCCTACAGGTATAGCCAGGTGATGTAAAGTCATAAGTCAGGAATTACGAGCGTGAATCACGGACACTGACTTTGTATTTCACTTATTTTTGAAAATAACTGGTTCGATTCTCGAATGAGTATGTACTAATAGAATGTATGTAATATGCGTTTCTGTGTGTATTTTAGTGTAGTAAATGTCTACATTGTGTATTTTATGAAAATAATACACAATGTAGACACTACTCAATCTGTAAATCAAAGATGAACACGAAAAACTACTAATTGATATATAATGCAAAATATATGATCTGATTTTTCATTACCCGATTAACTTCAATCTTGAGTAGGACAAGCAACATGATTACGCTACCCTAGTCCCAGACTAGCACGAGACAGTCCCATAATAAACCCACCTGACTGCCAAGTGGTTTACCAGGTAGCCGCTTTTAACATCTGACTCAGTTGTTGAGTCAATCCACTAAAAATATCCACACAATTACATAACCGTGCTAAGAAACCATATTGTCATACAAATCTCAAAAGTCACACACTATGATTAAAGATTTGACAACCTCCGTGGCGCGGTTGGTTAACCACCTCAACCCTATCGTGAGGTCCCAGGTTCGATTCCCGGTGGGGGCAGAGTTAAGAACTACGCTTATCTTCTGCTTTCCAGTCTGGTTGTTGATTATATATGCTATATATGTATTTTCTATATATAATAAGTATATATTTCTTAAATTTACGTTGACTAGTACCCTTAACACAAGTCTTAAATGTATTTACCAAGGGGCTAGTTCAATTGGTGTAATAATTTACAAATATTATTATTATAAAGATTTAATACTATTTGTTTGAAATAACATATATTATGACTAGAATCACTTTAGAGTGGGACAGTGTCTTCGAGACATCCCAGGCTCTATAATTTAGTTACTTTATACGTGTTTTACAAAACTTTTTCCTTAATCAAAGGATACACAATTACATCATACAAGACATATGACAGTCAGATAGACGATATATTGAAAAAGGGTGACGTTAGAAGTACCTATAACCGCCTCATACAGAGTGTCAAAGAAGCGAAATTAGTATGTCAGGCCGAGAAAAATGGAGATAAGTGATATCTGCCTACCCCTCTGCAGGGAAGCCGGTGATCACACATTCGTACATCAGTGTACGAATGTATATAGAATAATAATTATTTTTCTTTGTTTTTTAAGTCGCCCTAGTAGTTTTATTATTACCTACTACATTCAATGAATTATTTAAGATTATTTACTTTATAATTTTCTTACACGAAATAAATATAACGAAAGCTCCTACGTATGTAGATTACTCTATCTAACCCATAAAGTATTATAGTCATAAGAATAGTATACGTAGTGTGTATGTAAGCATACTAGTTAAAAAAGTAATTTTCTTGCACTTTCATTTGATATAAAAATGTCCTACTTAGATTTCTCTATCCACCCCTTAAAGGATTATAGCCGTGAGTGTACTATACATAGTGTGTAGCTATAGTAGTCGAAACAGTAGCTTCTTTAACTATCCCGTAATGTGGGTCATGGACTAACGCATCAACCCAAATAATATTCGATGCAAATGGGCGAGCAAGCTGGGGCATTAGTCCATTAATGCGTTTTAGTACAAACACAGTTCAATATCAGATCAGTAATAGTGTGAAGTTGGTAGTGGAAGACCAAAAGTGTCAAATTTCACCATTTTTTAAGTAAAATTTGACACATTTGCCGATTTTTGTAATTTTATGTGTTGTGTATTATGTAATCCAATTATTGTCTTTGAATTTTATTGTATGTTGAATATTGTATTTAATAATTGATGTGGATGTCTCAATAAAGATATTAACTATTATTTTTATTTCAATGCGTTATTTTGCGAAAAGCATTAGTGGACTAATTGCCCCAGAGTTATACCACGCTACATACTACAAAGTTTTAACTATACTAAATATATTACTAGCATACTATTATGTCGTACATACAGGGGCTTTAGTCCACTAATGCTTTTTGCAAAATAACAGTTCAGTAATAGTCCCTTCACAGATCAGTAATAGTGTGAAGTTGGTAGTGGATTAGCAAAAGTGACCAATTTCGCCATTTTTAGGGCAAAATTTGAATCTTTTGCAGATTTCAATTGTGAAATTTGCTTACTGCCTACCCCTCTTCATAAAAAAATAGTTCACTTTTCCTAAATCTACTTACAATTACATCTAATATATAATATAAAGTAATATTGCGTAAAGTGACTCAAGAATATAACAAATGACCCAAATATTGACTAATTTGTTTACTTAAATGCATTGTAATCACAATTTATGTTTGTCACACATAATATGTTTCTATCAGAACACAAACAGAAAAGGTCATCAAAATCAACTTATTTAATGTAACAATATTTAACAAGTATAATAAACGTGCTGGTCTGTTCTGTGAATGGAATAACTCTAGATGTGTTTTGTTTTTACTGAAGTACTAAATTCAACATCTTATCTTGCTATGCATTTTAATGAAACAACAACCATGCTGGAAAACAGAAGAAAAGCGTAGTTCTTAACTCAACCTTCACCGGGCATCGAACCTGGGACCACACCATTAGCGTTCAGGTGCTTAACTTAAGGTCGTCAAATCAAGGAGTCCATATGATACCCCAGTTCCTATCCATGCTAAAAGTGACCTAAAAGAAACAATATCTCCAAAATTCTGTCCACTACGAAAGGGATTAAAGGACGTGAATGTATATGTATGTATGTAATGAGCTCTACTGGGAATCGAACCCAGTACTGAAAGCAACACTGTCTAAACTCCCTTTGAAGTTTCAACACAGTAATCCGATCGTTTCCTCGCGATATGGCTGCCATGAGTCTCGGGTTAACATCCGCTGTGAATAGTTAGGTAGTGTAAATAAAAGTTTAATTAAAATGTAGTTAGACATATATAGATTTATATACACCGGTTCCCCAAAGAGGGTAGGTAGAGATCACGGATCCCTATTAGTTTCGATCTTGACAGACCACTTTCGCTTCATTGACACTCATATACCTCCTCATACACATTATAAAGTTATGGTCTTAAGGAAGTCTTTTGAGTAAATTAAATAATAAGATAAGAGTTATGAAATAAGACATATGACAGTCAGATAGACGACATGAGGTGGAGTATGTATGAGGAGGTGTATCATGTATGAGTGTCAATGAAGCGAAAGTGGTTTGTCAGGATCGGGCCAGATGGAGAACCGTGATCTCTGCCTACCCCTCTACAGGGAAACGGGCGTGATGTGTATGTATGTATTTAATAAGACGTGTATGTATACTGCAGGCAAGTTATTCTAAAGTGATTCGTGCTTCAATCCCTTTCGGGGTGGACAGATCCTCGGAGATTTAGTATCTCCTAGGTCACTTTTAAGCATAAATATTGAGGTTGTGATGTCATATGGAACAATGGTGACAAGTTGCTAATCCATCGTCCAATTGATCCCATTTACCCTTATGTCGGGAAGAACGGCAGCTAGTTAGCATTCTTTTTACGTCCCAGCTAGCACGGGACCTTATTCTTTATAGTCTATCTGTGTCTTGGAATTCCATTTTACGATGTCCCATTTAATATTTAAATAGATAACATTTTGATTATTCCTAACGCTTTCTCTAAGGCGAGGATTTAATGAGTTTTTAATGTTAGTAGATTCATACCCTCGTTTAGAATAACATTACGTACAGGACCGTTATTGCTTGTGTAGTAGACAGAGATTCGCGTTTTAAACTTTGCACTGGCTACGATAAACCCAAGGTAGACCATACATACATAATCACGCCACTACTTCTTTAACAGGATAGGCAGAGACCGAAAGCCACCAGCGATTGTAACAAATATCTAGCTCCACCCTTTAACCTTCTCGTACAAGCTCTTCATTTTTTCATGGCACATAAAATATACACCATATATACTATGCATCAAAACGTGATATATTATGTTTAACTAGCCACCCGCTCCGGCTTCGCACGGGTATAAAATATATAGCCTACTCCACTATTCAATGGATGTTATTATACATATAAACCTTTCTCTTGAATAACTCTATCTATTAAAAAAAACCGCATCAAAATCCGTTGCGTAGTTTCAAAGATTTAAGCATACAAAGGGACATAGGGACAGAGAAAGCGACTTTGTTTTATACTATGTAGTGATGATGGCTCCAGACTTCAGTATAGGTAAAAATCTACTTACTATCAACTTAATAAAAATAATAAAAACATAAAACACATTGTAACAATAAAAGACGACCCACTTATTCACACTAAAAAACGAACAAATCCCACGCTATACAAAATTAATCTTATTAATAATGATTGACCCTTTTATCGATAAATAAAAAGGACAAAAGCACGTCCCTATTCCGACCCTATAATACGATAATATGCCCAACCCTCATCTGAAGTCGCTCAATCAAACCGATAAATTAAGGTTTATTAAGTCCTCTGCCTATTTTATAGAAGATTTTTTAGCTACGATTATATACAAGTAGATAGAAGTGTAATAGTTGGAATGATAAACAGTAACCATCTGTCTACCTTCCCTGGAAATTCCATCTACTATGTGCAATTTATTACACTATTCTTCATTGAGATCTCTGCCTACCCCTTTACAGGGAATCAGGCGTGATGTGTATGTAAGTGTGTATCTCCAAAATTCTGTCAATCCCGAAAGGGAAGTAAGAATAAGAGTAATTTAAGTAAATATAGGATAATTTTTTGTTTAAATGTACCTACCTTTTTCTGATAACAAAATTTTTATCGTAAATGCAATGTCATTTGTATACAAAATGAACCTATGCATTTGACTTTGTGAGGTCATAGGAGATGATCCTAATAATATTTAATGTTATCATATTACGCCTACGTTTATAAATACTGACGTAAAAAAGTCAAAAGGGAATACCAAACGTATATATAAAGAAAACTTTTAGTCATCTTTAACAAATTTCGGGTTTGGAAGAACCACGAAAACATAAAAAAAATTTTAGCTCAGTTTTAGAATAAATATTAGATTAACGATGTCTTATAAAACATTGATTAGAGGTTGTTAGCATATCGCCCACAAAATTCTATTTACCCCTAGTCCCTTAGTCGCTCTCTAGGACATTTCGGGAAGAACGGCAGCTAATTTTTTTTTTTTAATTCCACACTAGTACAGCAAAACATTTTCGCTTTAGACTTCCATACGCTATTTCAACTTCTTTCGTCAATATTTTAGCCAGTTAAAACCCCATAGCACTGTCTATTACTGGGAAGGGACTAAACGATAAATCAAGGAGCATAACCCCCGACGCTTTTTGAATACAAAATGGGGTAAAAAGTTCTTTAAAACCCTCTCATATGGCTACCATGTGCCATTTTGGTTTAGTGATGGGCAATAGATAGGGAATGCCCAGATCGTTATCGATCGATCGGTCATAATGGGTGGGTGACAAGGTTTTAAGTAGATGTGTTTGTGGATGAAATTATTGGGTTTGTTTTTTGTTAAAATGTATATGGGTATCACGTATCACTGCTAATAGATTAGTCAGTAACGTTTCAAACGGGATTTTAATGTTATTATTTTTATGTGGTTTAAAAAATCTAAACATAAAGACTAAATAATAGTTACATTTAAATAACAGTAACCTTTAAGATTAAACTAAGATCTCAAGGAATTATTTTCAACTTACAAACGATGTTTTGAATGATTAATAACTAACGAGACTTATCGCAGTCTGCCCGTGACCATGGCTGCTGCAACGTAGCCGAAACGTCGGGTTAATAAAGGTAACTTTATTATATAAAAACTTACGCTTATAATGTTTTGAATATTTCGTTTTACTAAAGTTCACGGACAATCAGTAATTACTCTTTTATATCTACTACTACTTAAAAAAACCAAGCACGTTACAAATCATCGATATTATTTCCCCAACATACCATCTCTATAAGGATAGATTTCCTGCCAATTTCGCGGTCTTTTGTCTCAACCATTTCGATAAGGGATGACTGACACATGTTTTTGGGTTTTTGTCGATAACCCAAAATGAATTGTCCCGCACTTCTGACAGATATATATTTGGGGTCTCGACGCGTGATACGAATTAATGAACGCATTGTGATGTCTTATTTAGATAGTTTAATTCGGTAAGTTCAATTAATACTGGGAATTGATGTGGTTTATGAGGTTAATTTAAATATGCTTATAGATTAATTTATTTATGTATTTGAGAGAAAATTATTTAAAAATAAAATGATACCCTTTTTGAAATAAAATAAAATATGTTTTTTATTTCTAATTAAACACAAATTACTTAATTTGTTTCATTTTATTGCAGGGCTAAATTATGTCCATTATAACTCAAACAACAACAAAATCAAAAACACTACATGCAGATTTAATATACAGGAATTATATCTGTATTAGACACACTAACTATATAAAATAATCTAAAAAATAACCTTATTTCCCCACCATGTTTCAAAACTGACATTTCCCACCTAAAATTACTTTTTTACCACACAACAATACGCCTATGTCAAGTCATCCGTCCGCGTCTAATTTCAACGACCATACGGCATGATGATGTCATATCCACGGCAACAGTTGCGCACGAGATCTTACTCGATTATACTGCTAGAGATCCCGCCACATAAGGTGGCAGTTGGAAGCGTCGCCACAGTCGCGTAATTCAGTGTTACCAGTAAACACGCCAAAACTAGCACTCACTGTGCCATACGGCTCGATACATTATAGGTTTCATTTGTAACGGTCTTTGGTTGCAGAGCTATAAACTCAAATAAAACAAATTAATATATCAAAGTCAAAATATGTTTATTAAACTATTTCAAACATGATTAATAATTAACGGGACTTATCCTTCTTATTATATATTACATATATTATGTGTTCCTTCACTCTGTCCGCAATAGACCGTTTAGTGTGTTCGACGTAGGATTTCCCACAGCTGCAATCAATCTTATACACACTCTTATATCTTATATCATGAGTATAAATCGCGAATCTCTTAAAACTATTATTTCAAACATGGCACTGAGCATTGTCTTTACATATTTTTTACCGAGGTTAGATCAGCGGAGACCCTAGCTTGGAGAAGAACTAACAAGAAACTCCGGAAATCAATTTATTATAATCACCCTTAACAAACATAAAAATTACAAAGAGTGGGCAAAAAACACAACGCTGGTAATACTAAATTTACCTTTCATACAAAATAACACGCAATGGCGTAAACGTCAAATTTAGTTCCAAGTTTGGCTACTGCCACCTTATGTGGCGGGATCTCTACCTACTCATTTACGAAGGCCGGGTTCTATAGTAAAACTGTATAGGTATAAATACATATCGATACTTAACGGCGCACTTGTCCTAAACGCCATTTTATTATTGTCGGGATTATAAAGGTAACTTTATTATATAAAAACTTACGCGATAAGTCCCGTTTGTTATTAATCATAAACGCCATTTAGCAAACTTTACAGGAGAGAGGTTTAAAGTTGAAATAGTTGTCGTGAAAAGCAAAAATATCTAATTTTATTACCGCCTCGACGCAAAAAAGTCGTCATTTTACCATGAAACCAACAACAATCGAATCAGAAAAAAATATTGAATCGTACTGTATACAATAAGTACATATTTAACACATTTTCGCCAAAAATAGCGTTTACGGAGATATAATATCTCCTAGGTTAATTTTTAGCGTGAATATGTGGGTTGTGATGTTATATACAACATGGGTTACTAGCACATCACCTAATATATTATTTTTACCCCTAGTCCCTTAGTCGCCTCCTACGACATGCCGAGAAAAATTACAGCTAATTAGCAGGTTTTTACGTCCCAGCTAGCACGGAACAATTGTATGATTAAAATAACGTGCCATTAGCAGAAACAAAACCGTATTGATTAATTAAATAAATAAAAAGAAAACTAATTGCATTTCTTTATTAATGGTTTAAATACTAGACTATGACACTAGAAATAAAATATTAGGGATCCTGACAAATCTCTCTTGCTTCACTCACACCCATTAACCTTCTCATACATGTTCTTCTGTTCTTCACGATATTATTTAACATTACTTGAATGCAAGAAGTATTTACAAATGTAATTACATACACAGTAAATTACTCTTATTTAATAGTATGTACTTATTTCTTATCGTTACACATACAGCTGTAAATAAACTTCAATCACCGACATTTATTGCAATACTATAAAATTGTAAAGACATACAATCGAGACCTTTAGTCCCTTTGAGATGGAAAGAACCTTGGAAATAATAAATCCTAGATCATTTTATCGATATTATTAGGGTTGTGATGACATACATATAAAATATTTAAAAGAAGTACTTAGTTAAAATATAAGCAGACTATTACGCAAAAGATTTTGAGGACCCCTAGTCCCTTAGTCACTTCCTATGTCATGGCGGAAAGAAAGTTAACTAGTTACCATTCTTTCCTACTTTAGCCTGTACGTAAAGATAATGTATAATATACTAGCGACCCGCTCCGGCTTCGCACTTCTGGCTATTTAATGGATGTTATTATACATATAAACCTTCCTATTGAATCACTCTATCTATTAAAAAAACCGCATCAAAACACGTTGCGTAGTTTTAAAGATTTAAGCATACAAAGGGAAATAGGGACAGAGAAAGCGACTTTGTTTTATACTATGTAGTGATGATTGGATATACATAGTATAGTCAAAATATTGTAGATACCAGAGCATATAATCTGAGGTTCTATCCACCCGGAATGGATTAAAAGACGTGAATGTATGTATACGCATGTAGTATATGTATATAGTATGATATCTTGAGTATGTATAAGAAGATGTATGAGTGTCAATGAAGCGAAAGTGGTCTGTCAGGATCGGGACAAATGGGGATCCGTGATGTCTGCCTACACCTCTACACGGAATCAGACGGGATGTGTATGTACATATGTATGTTATATCTTGAATTCATTACTTCACACTTAACAATATCCAATATTCTTTCTTTCTTTTTATCTAAATTGGGGTCACAGTTTCCAATTCGACCAAACCTTGTCCATATTTTGGACACATGTGTCCATCATCATTTAAGGGCCTTGTACCAATGGCAAAGCAACCGGAAGCCATTTATTTATTAAACCGGAAATGCATGCATTAGACTATTCCTTGAAATATATCACGCGTTTTTATTCGTTTTAAGGTCACATAGATTATAAAGATGGCGGTTATGTCATTATGACATTTTGATTTTATTTTAAACTAATTATGCTATAAGATAACATCGATAAAAAAGCTAATAAGAGTAACTAAGGGCCTAGGGGTGAATGGAATCTATTGAACAATGAGCTAAAAAACTGTCATTAATGATGTACTTGTATTAAAAGATGGGAAAATCGATTTATGTTAAAAGTGACTAATGGATTATGGTATACGGAATGTTTTGGGTGTTGGGCAAGCGACCTATTAGCAATCAAAATCCCAATAATCATGCTAATAAGTGACCAACGAGATGTTTTAAAGTCTCCAAAAGTCTGTCCATCCCGAAATGGATTACAGGACGTAAATATATGTATGTATTATAATGTTTTATTAAAATGAAACGTTGTATAAGAAATCAACTAGAGAACAATCTAAAATCTCTATCAACTATTATTATCAAAATGCACAAAATAAACAAACATAGCTACATTGGAATATATTATAATTGTATTCGTGTTCTTGATAAGAATTCTAAATCGAGATAAGCGAGTAGGTATGCTAATGAATTAGATAAATACTAGTCTTGCTTGAGACGACCGCTAAAGGAATGAAGTGACTAATAAAATTGAGCAAAAAACACGTGAATAATACCGCGATTGAATGACTATTAAGCGCCATACGAGTCATAAGATTTACTGAATCATAAAAGGAAACTATACACCTACATACATATAAATTCACGGCCTCTAATCCCTTTCGGTGTGGTCAGAACCTTGGTGAGATGAAAACATCTCCTTGGTCCTTAGCATAATATTGGGATTGTGATATCCCATGGAACATTGGTGACAGGTTGCTAGTCTATCACCCGATAGATTCCATACACCCCTAGTCTGTTAGTTGCCTCCTACGACATATAAGAACCACAGCTAGGTTACGTCCCAGACTAGCAAGGGACAACACATAGATAAATAGGTTAAATGGTCCTATACACCTACATAGGTTAAAATATGTCCTTAAACTGCACATTAATTTAGTAATGACATGTCATTAAAATTTAATTAGTTAAAGACTATTGTTATGCATACCAGTTGAACTTATTTTTGTAAACGTTTTGTTGTTCTTGTTAAAATATAACGATGTAAGCAAACTAAGATTGGTTTTAAAGTTCACTTTACGATCTCGTACATTTGCGGGGCAATCTAAATTGTATGTGTTCTCTTAATAAGTGTAAAATCTAATCAAATTAGTAATTTATGACCTCTTTAAGTGTTTTGCCAAATAGTCAACATTCATAGTTACAAATGTTTTATGTACAGGCGCGGGCTATAAATTATTTAGAATTAGTAATATTTTTCCTTTCATTAGTGTTTATGTATTTTATTTATTATTGAGGAAAATGACTTACATTTTCTGCCCACCATCGACGTGCGCTTGCACCGTGAATCCAAACATAGAGTTCGGACTGCCTCTATGTATGACTCTAGAATCGATATCCACATTGAATCCCAGCACTAAAGTGCTCCAGCACAACACCAACAAACACAAGGCCTGTGCCATTGCGCCGCGCAAATAAAAAAAATAAACAAAAAATATCACTCAACTGTCACTCATTAAACAGCGGGAATTTTTACTTTGTTATTTTTCACGATTATTTTGTCCACATTTTTCGTTCGTATGATTACGAAAGCGAGAGTTTAACCGACGTGGCACGTCCGCACGCCGCTACGTTACCCGACTGACTGAGTAGTTACGAAGTTCCGACGCAAGGCCAGTCGTGGGCAATGTTTGTATTGGAGATGAGGTAACGCAACCGTTTCGAAAATAGATTGAAAATGATGAGTTTTCTCAGACGTTTGGCGTTTTGTGTTTTCATTCTTGTGGATTTTCTAGTTTATTCAATGGCCGGATGGTGTGGCGTTTTGACTGTGTAAAGATCCCTTTTTAAATAATAAAAGTTGGTTTTTATATTGAGAAATAAAGTTTACAATGCGTACTATGGACAATAGAGTTTTATTGCATTACGGCATTATATTAAAATAGAGTTATACCGTCCACAGAGACTTTACCTTATGCATGACGCATGACAG
The DNA here is from genome assembly GCA_030578115.1 of Leucoptera coffeella. Taxonomy (NCBI): domain Eukaryota; kingdom Metazoa; phylum Arthropoda; class Insecta; order Lepidoptera; family Lyonetiidae; genus Leucoptera; species Leucoptera coffeella. Next base: position 131,823 of record JAMBLF010000059.1, on the reverse strand, counting down.
CTTGATATAAAGTTGTGTAAGCATTTTGAATAGCATCTATCAATATGTAGAGTTGATTGACACTATTATTATTTGAGATTATCTACATGATTTCTCATTGTAGTTAAATAGACCATTATAAAATCTTGAAGACTACTATAGTATACTATATTTTATAGATATAATCCAACGATCCGATTTATAATAAATAATATAATAGAATTATTAATGTTTATGTATAATAAATTATTGAAAAAGTAACTTATATAATTTCATAATTTTTCAGCTCTCTTTTTAAGTATATTGATTTAAAATATAAACAATAGTTTTATGATATGAAATTAATCGATATTTTTACACTGAGCACCATACATTCACATACCTACATGTTTCAACAATTTCGGGGTAGTCATTTAATAAAGTAATAATTAGGTAGGTAGTTACGAAAGGTTTTATTTACTTAACAAGAGCCTAGTTCAATAGGTGTTATAGTGTCCCAAATATTATTGTTTTTATTAGTTAAGGAAATATAGAATAATACAGGTACTATGTAATACATAAACAATGTGACATTTAATAATACGAGAAATACATGTACTTAACAAGTCAATAAAATTATTTCAAGAACAAATATGTACGCGAGATGCAATGTTACGTTCATTGTTACGAGTACATATTTATAACTCAGCATTATCAGTGTAAGGAATTTATGGACCACACATACATACAGACTTATCATACATACTCAACTAGCCTGTTCTTGAAAACATACATACAAGTACTTACAACACATTTTCTTGGTAAACTTCAGCATTGCATTCTTACTAGGTAACTAGTCTTTAAACTACATTATATTGGAAAGATAGGCAGATATTTAACATTTAATTACTATGATGTTGACTAAAGGACTAGGAGTCAATGGAATCTATTGGGCGATGGGCTAGCAACCTATCACCAATGTTTCATATGACATCACAACCCCAATACTTATGCTTTGTTTTTTTTATAAAGTAATTAATTGTATACGACGAGGGAATGGAACCACCTAACACAGGCGAACTGCTTAAGAGGAGGGTTCAAAACGACTATTTATTTATAAACTGTAAAGTTATAAAATAAAAATTAAATTATTATTAGGTACTAGTGACCCGCTCCGGCTTCGCACGAGTATAAAATATATAGCCTACTCCACTATTTAATGAATGTTATTATACATATAAACCTTCCTCTTTAATCACTCTATATATTAAAAAAAACCGCATCAATATCCGTTGTGTAGTTTCAAAGATTTAAACATACAAAGGGACATAGGGACAGTGAAAGCGACTTTGTTTTATACTATGTAGTGATTATATGCTTAAAAGTGACCTAAGTTATCTTATCGTGTATACAAGGTTCTGTCCACCCCGAAAGGGATTAAAGGACGTCAACATATAAGTATGTACATGTAATATACCATACCATACACACAAGTACGTGAAAGACCACACAAAAGTTGTCAGCAAGATTTGACTCATTCCCCTAATTAGTTTCCACGCATGACTTAACCGTGACTCATGCCTGACGTATGAATATGCAACAGCGCATGACGTTTGCGATGTCAGAATGACAGGATGTGACGACGATAAAGCTTACATACATACATACACGTCACTAATGATTCCCTGTAGGTAGGCAAAATCACGGATCCCCATTTGTCCCGATCCTGATAGACCACTTCGCTTCGTTGATACTCATATATCTTCTCATACACACTCGGCGGTTATAGGTACTCCTAAAGTCACGCTTTTTCAAAATGGCGTCTTCAGATAGATTAACATAAGAAGTACCTATCCGTGATCTCTGCCTTCATCTACAGGGAATCGGATGTGATATGTATGTATTATGAAGGCTTCTAGATTTTAACGTTAGAGATGTGGCCATGAAGGAATTTGTACTTATTATTTACATATTATATCGATACATGATTATCACATTTAAATTGATATAATTATATTCGAATTATTACATAGTTATGCTCCAATATAATTTTATTTTCAACATTGACACGGATTATTGCGTTAAATTAGTTTCTATTTGGTTAATTATTTTAAAATTTGTGCTTTTAAAATATCCTAGTATACATTTTTACATACTTAAAATGTGATATAATGCAAAAACTAGTTCATACATAGTGAATAGACAGAATTTTAATTACCTGTCAATTTAACAGTTTAATCTGTCATAAATAGCATAGAACATCAATCTGCCATGATGTAACGTCATACATCCTAAAATGAAATATACATGGTCCTTAGTCCACTAACGCTTTTTCCAAAATATCATTTGAATATCAGATCGGTAATAGTGAGAAGTTGGCAGTGGATTAGCAAAAGTGACAAATTTCGCAAATTCTAAGCGATATTTGACACTTCTGTTGGTTTTAATTGTGTTTTGACAAATTTGGTCATCCACTACAAACTTAACACTATTACTGATCTGACATTGAACTGCGTTTGTGCTAAAGCGCATTAGTAAACCTGGACCCCAGTGCATTACATATAGATTTCCTTGACATATTAAACTGACTATAATTACATAATACTCGTTAATAGTCACCTAGACGAGGTCTATTCTGATTTAAAACGCTATTTTCGTTAATAAAACATATCCAGTCATACATCCAGTAATACTATCAACGTGCTTAAATTATAATGGTTGTTCGACATACCCTATTACTCTACGATATAAATAATTTGTTACATCATAGTCTTTTCTGTACTATCACATTTTTTCTTATACAAAAACTACATTTATAAATTATATAAAAAAACTGTAAGGTGAGGGAAAACATCGTGGAAAAACCTACCTATCACTCAGTATAGGTAAAAGCCAGTGCCTGTATACGGCAATACGGTTCACCTGTATACTGCCTATCTAGTGAATCGCGGATTGAGTGGTGCATACCTAACCTGCCTTAGAAATTTCGGAGATGGGTAGTCCAGTCTCTGTATACCCCGCCTCAACCATAAAGGGAGTGTGGATACACAAGTCGTGAAGCGTATGTATGTATAACCTACTTTTATACATTAAATATAAAAACTCATTGTTCAGAATTAAATTGCAGCTGACTTCATAGCACGAACCAAATATAAAGAGGACCCGGCGAAAGGCGCAGTTCCCGTTACGCGGTGCGGAGTCTAAAATGGCGTGTTTTAATTGGTTTGGTCTAAAAATGGGTAGCAGAAAGAAGATACCTGTGTTTTGTCTCTAAAATGCCGTGTTTTAATTGGTTGTAATATCTCCCCTCCGTCCCGCGTACCTCGTTTCACCCCGCGTAATGCCACGCTTGTTTCCATACAAATATTGCGTAAGGCCCACTCTTCTTGTTAATTACTCCAAGTCTGGGACTAACAGAATGTAACCAACTGACTTCGTAGCATATAGTAAGAGGTGACGAGGTTGGTAAAGTAGGTGTTTTAATACCTATAGGCTACTATCAACTATAATTGCTAATATTGCTTACAGGCTGTGAAAGTTACTATTGTTATCGTATATGATAATATTTTATATCAAGCACCGATCAATTATAATTGCAAACATAAAAGTTTACAAATTTAATAAATAAATAACTCTATCTAATTTTGAGTCATCTATATATTTTTTCTTTTAGTATACACATTACATCTGACTATCGTGCAAGGGATAAAGGTCGTAATGTGTTTATATATATATTTGGTATTCGAGAAATGACACTCCTGATTTTTGTTCAAACATTCAATAACATTTTGGTGTTATAATATGCAACTACTGACATCTTTTAATAAGTTGCAGAGTTATAACTAAAATTGTCTCCTATTAGTTCTGTCCATTTCTGGCATATGGTAAGATGCTACTAAGGAACTAGGGGTCAACTGGATTGATTTGGACAATGGGATGATAATCTGTCACCAATATTATGTATCAACACTATCTGTTCAATCAATGAATCAGCCTATGTCTTTTTCTATTATCTGCAGAGTTTCTAGCCATTTCTTCTCTGCAGAGTTTGTCTTTACGAAGTGCCATTAGTTTTATTAATCTAAATTGATTTATTTTAAGAATAAGTTTTATGTTAACGACATATTTTTATGAAAAATGTTTTTTTTTTGACGTTCAATAAGTGATAATAATATGCTTACGTTGAATAAAAAGATTTTCATTTCATTTCAATTGTCACCAAGGAAATGTTGTCTTTCTGGTTCAGTCTACCCGGATTGGAATAAAGGACATTAGTATATAGATGCCCATTCCATATTTAATCTTTAATTCCATTAACATCGATACGGTTCCCCACCTATCACGTTGGGTGCTGTCTTTAGTGAAACGCGGGCTTTGAGTGGCTCTTACCTAACATGCCTACGAAATTTCGGAGATGGGTACTCAAGCCTCTGACTACTCCACCACAATAAAATGGAGTGTACATACAATAGTCGTAAAGTATTCATATGTGTATATACTATCTATATATCTATACATGTATGAGATAGTCATTTTTACCTCTCCTAATAGTCTTAACATAATTCCATAATACATTTCTAACTAAATAAATAATTGAATCTCCTACATTATCCTTAATCTACGATTTGGAAAACTTAAAAACACCCGGCGTACTTTTCTTCTGTGGCTTACTTTCAGTCATCTGAAAAACAACAAAAAGTAGATATAGACAGTTAATATTAATATTGTAGGACATTATTAGACCAATTGAACTAGCCCCTTGCTAAGTACATTTAAGATTTGTGTGAAAGGTACTAGTCAACGTATATTTAAGAAATGTATACTTATTATCTATAGATAAATACATATATAGCATATATAATCACCGACCAGACTGGAGAGCAGAAGAAAAGCGTAGTTCTTAACTCTGCCCCACCGGGAATCGAACCCGGAACCTCACGATTAGCACTTAAGCGCCTAACCGACTGCCCTGTTGACTATATGGTCAACACGTGGGTTCGGGCTGCCCATAGAGTTATTACCTTCGCAATTCAAACTCGACCCTCTGACTACCCCGAAAGGGTTAATGATCATAGAAGCGTTTGTCTTTCTAAATATTATTTTACTTTAAGTGGTGCCACAAATGTGGTTTGGGCACATGAAGCGGATACATAAAAAATGGATTACAAAATGATTTTTAGAGGCAGTGTAAGACAGAAATGGAACGGGTAAGGCGCGAAGAACTTTGTACGGATCAAATTAAAGACATTCTTCACAAGGCGGTTGTACAGTCAACGCTAAAAGTGCAGTCCCAGTTACTTTTTATAAGGTTTAAGTTTATAAGAACAAAAGACAATATTTTACATTTTAAAACTGGCGCCACTGTGCATTGTCATGGCCACTCCACGTTCGCGTGCTTCGAAAAAAATATTGCCTTTTGTTCTTATAAACGTAAACCTTATAAAAAGTTACTGGGACTGTACTTTTATCGTTGACTGTACATAGCGTGAATAACAGAAGAGCATGTATGAGAAGGTTAGCGTGAGTGAAGCAAGAGAGATTTGTCACCCGTTCCAGGTGGTCTAATAGTCTCTGCCTATCCCGTTGGGGTCGTAGAGGCGTGAATATATGTATTACCGTTCTCTCGCCCAGAAGCAGCCTGGCCTTGTCCTCTTCCTGAGGTTCTGGAGCTGCAGCAGACCTGCGATGGAGCTGCAGCTTCTGCCTAATGGCTTGTGAGAGAATCACCCTGCGGAAGGCAATGTATGAGATATGAAAATGAAAAAACATATGCTACAGAGTTACCAACTCGTAAAATAAATACTTATACTCGCATTCTTGAACTTCACTACATAGTATAAAACAAAGTCGCTTTCTCTGTCCCTATGTATGCTTAAATCTTTGAAACTACGCAACGGATTTTGATGCGGTTTTTTTAATAGATAGAGTGATTCAAGAGGAAGGTTTATATGTATAATAACATCCATTAAATAGTGGAGTAGGCTATATATTTTATACCCGTGCGAACCCGGAGCGGGTCACTAGTTTTGATATAAAACTCGTATTTCATCGTCTCAAACTACTGTATATTAGTGATATATTGTTAGCCTATCACTCAATAAATTCTATTTCCCTCTATTCATTACATACATACATAAACATCACGAGTCCCTGTAGAGGGCTAGAGATCACGGGTCCCCATCTGTCCTAATGGGAAGAAAGGCAATTTATTCTCTTTTAATTACTAGACTCTAAAGTACTAGCTCTAAGTTATTTAAATTAGTTAGCATTCACATTACATATCATATAACAAGTCTCGAAAGTAGTACTCGCATAATTATGATGTCATACAAGACCAAAACAATACTAATCATACAAAACTAGTCTTCGCTTACCGTCTAGTATCACTCTTAGTCGCCAGTAGAAGATCCAGCCAGGTCCACGTGACATTATGGTACTCCAACGTCGGAAGAACTAGGGGTAAGTCTCTGACATCTTCTAAGTTCTTCTCTTTACTTCCTTTGTAGGATAATCTCACTGGCACTTCTGGTATTTTGATGTAGATAAATAGCTTGTTCTGTTCGGCTCGTTCCTGGGGGTTAAGTAAACGTAGTTTAGTTTGTTAGTGTGGAGTATTAGTTTAATGTTATAACACTAACTAAAATCTTGCTTTGCCATATATAGCTTGAATAAAATCTATATGACAATTCTTACATTTTTCTCCCTGTACGTAGCGTGAGGAGCAAAAGAGCATGTTTGAGAAAGTTAATGGATGTGAGTGAAGCAAGGGAGATTTGTCAAGATCGTTCTATTTGGCAATCGATAGTCTTTATATATATATAAACAAACTCAGCTACAAACATTAACCCTTGTGGGGTAGTCAGAGGTTCAGATGTCGATCTCCGCCATTGCGAAAGTAGTAATTCAATGGCCACCTAGAACCCACGTGTTGACAAGATAGCGTTGCCTTTTACAAGGACTAAATATAACCTGTTCGGGAAACTAGTAGGTCTCCTGATGATTTCCCTCAGCGTAGAATTTAGTGCATTTTGCTAATATATTTTTATTGCGATAATGCACGTAGAAAATCATTCACCCTTCATATATACATGCACATCACGCCTGATTCCCTGCAGAGGGGTAGGCAGAGATCATGGATCCCCATCCGACCCGATCCTGACAGCCCACTTTAGCTTCATTGACACTCATACATCTTCTCATACACACGCGGCGGTCATAGGTACTCCTAACGTCAACCTTTTTCAATATAGCGTCTATTTTACTGTCATATTGGGCCGGCCCCTACGTAACCGCCCTTCCACTTCATTCATATATATTCCTTTCATAAGGTATATAAATGGGTTAGATAGAAAGGCAGTTAATTAGAACTCAGCCTGATAAGACCTATGTCTAAGTATACAAAGTACCTTCATTTTCTCCACATCATCCTTATCTTTGTCCCTCTTGACGTAGAAGTTGGAGTTGGAATCCTTCTTCTTGTTCTTCTTCTTGGACGCCGTGGAGACGAGGCTGGCCGTGGAGCCCACTGGCCTCGTCTCATCTTCCTCTCCCTCCATGCCCTCAATAGTCTCAGGGTCGCGTTCGGGGAAGCAGAACTTGAGCATGGTGTTGAAGAACTTCTTCGTTAGACCTGGTACAGGATAGTTACGTATAATGGTGTAGTATGTTTTAATGGAAAGGAAAGAAACTTTATAAATTTCGCATTTAGATTGTAGTTGAGGCATAATTTAAGTAATTAATTAATCGTAACTGAATGAGAACGAAAAATAACACGAATATTTACAACCTTTTGCATACTTAAAGGTGACGTTAGAAGAATCTTATATAGCCAAATTAACCTTCGTGGGCCACTATCATCATTTTAATAAATTCTAAAAATTACCTAAGACATACTGAATACACGTGCATCGGTGTATGGGTATGACACACTTAATACATGTTCATCGGTATATTGGAATACGAATAAGTGTAAATGAAGCATTATTATCTAAGCTTGAAGCAACAGGGTTTATGCTCGCTTAGTAAGGATTGGGTATTAATGCCCTCTGCCCTATCAGTAGCTTTATTTATGTACTTCCTGTCCATCCCTCTATAGTTAAACGGATACATCATACATGTACGTACTTACTATTAATGTAGGTATATATAGGTACTTACCAATCTTAATAGGAACTATGTTGACCTCGAAGTGCTCTTTGACCGAGATTCCCCCAACGGGGGGTCGGTCGCGGCAGAACACGCGCAACGCGGCTCGCCTAGCCAGCGGCGCACGCCCCGACGGCGCCTGCGGGACTAGCACCTGGAATTCAGAGGGGTATATGAGCGGAAATGTGAGCAAAATAATCGGCGAGGAAGGGAGCCGGTTCTGCAGCGCTCGAGCTGGGAACCGAAAGTCGGATCTCTCGGACGAGACTTTGGACCTTATGAGGTTAAGACGAGAAACTCCACAGATATCTCCTTCGCAAACAGCTACGCTAAACAAACAGATAAAGAAGGCAATACGACGTGACCTACGTAAGGCTAATGCTCTCCTCATAAAAGAGTTGATCGAGCAAAACCGTGGGATGCGCGTATTCGCCCGAAAACTGGGACGAAGCCACATGACGAAGTTGAGGACAGCTCGTGGAGACATGGTCACCTCTAAACCAGAGATCTTGTCTGAGATAGAAGATTTTTACGGCCAGTTATACCGCTCGCGATGCCGAAATCCGAATCCTGACCCCTCCGATTCAAGGGCCACGTTGACACGCCACTTCACAGAGGACATGCCCGAAATAGCTAAGGATGAGATTGAGACGGCCTTAAAACAGCTTAAAAATGGAAAAGCTCCGGGAGAGGATGGAATCACCTCTGAGCTCCTGAAATCTGGTGGAAGACCAGTTCTGAGGGAGCTCCAGAGAATTTTTAATAGTGTCATCTTCTCCGGAAGAACTCCAAAATGTTGGGGCAGAGGTGTGGCTGTTCTGTTTTTCGAGAAGGGAGATAAAACCCTCTTGAAGAACTACAGGCCGATAACACTTCTGAGCCACATATATAAGCTGTTCTCAAGGGTCATCTCCTCAAGGCTCGATAGCTTTCAGCCTCCAGAACAGGCCGGGTTTCGACGGGGTTTTAGCACCATAGACCACATCCACACGTTGAGGCAAGTTATACAGAAAACTAACGAGTATAACCAGCCACTCTGCCTCGCGTTTGTGGACTATGAGAAAGCTTTTGACTCGGTCGAGACCTGGGCGGTCATGGAATCCTTGCAGCGATCTCAAGTCGACTGGCGATACGTGAGTGTGCTGAGACATATTTATGATTCCGCCATGATGACCGTTCAACTCCAAGGGCACGGCAAGAAACCTATCCAGTTGCAGAGAGGTGTCAGACAGGGGGATGTTATGTCCCCGAAACTGTTCTCGAGTGCACTGGAAAATGTTTTCAAAATGTTGGATTGGGTTGAACGAGGAATAGATATCAATGGGGAATACATCTCGCACCTCCGCTTTGCTGATGATATCGTTCTGATGACGGAGTCGCTGCAGGATCTGGAGGAAATGCTGTCCGAATTAAATGCTGCTTCTCGACGCATCGCACTTGGGATGAATTTAGAAAAAACCAAAATCATGCTTAATGATTTGGTAGTCCCGAGACCGATTGCCCTTGGAGGCACTCCCGTAGAAGTTGTTTCCCAATACACTTATACAGCCAAATTATACAGCTTGGCAGAAACAACTTCGAGAGGGAGGCGGACAGAAGAATACAGCTAGGATGGGCAGCATTTGGAAGGCTAAGGCATGTCCTCACGTCGTCTTTACCACAATGCCTGAAAACTAAGGTTTTCAATCAGTGTGTGCTCCCCGTTATGACGTACGGATCTGAGACGTGGACGCTCACTGCGGGACTAGCCCATAAATTCAAGGTCGCTCAGCGTGCTATGGAGCGGAAGATGCTCGGGGTTTCTCTGGTAGATCGCATCAGAAATGAGGTGATACGCCAGAGAACTAAAGTTACCGACATTATGAAAAGAATTAGCACGCTGAAGTGGAGTTGGGCTGGTCACGTATGCAGGAGGACTGATGGTCGTTGGAGCAAAAAAGTCCAAGAGTGGAGACCGCGTCTCAGTAAACGTAGTGTGGGGCGCCCCCCGGCAAGGTGGGAACACGACCTGCGCAGGTTGGCCGGCATCGAATGCATGCGAACGGCCACTGACAGGGAGAAGTGGCGTCATTTGGGGGAGGCCTATGTCCAACAGTGGATTACTTCAGGCTGATGATGAGATGAGCGGAAAGGCATATAGTTATGGTCTAGCAACTCTTAAATACATATAGATCACGTTAAATACATTTTATAAATTTTCATGTTTTTGCATCATTGAATGTATGTGACGTTAGGATTACCTATAACCGCCTAGGTGTATGAGAGGATGTATGAATGTCAATGAAGCGAAAGTGGTCTGACAGGATCGGGACAAATGGGGATCCGTGATCTCTGCCTACCCCTCTACAGGGAACCAGGCGTGATGTGTATGTATGTATGTTAAATTCATACGTGCGTGTATATTCATGTCTTTTAATCCCATTCGGGGTGGACCAAACTTCGGCGATATGATATGTCCTAGGTTACTTTTAGCATAAATATTGGGGTTGTAATGTCATATGGAACATTGGTGACCGGTCACTAGCCCTAATTCCTTAGTCGCCTCCTACGGAAGAACGGCAGTTAGTTAGCATTCTTTATACGTCCCAGCTAGCAAGGTACTTTATGTCCTAGACCAGCACAGAACAGTACTATAATTAACACTCAGTGTACAAGCATTATTCTCAATAAGTATGATTTTAATTCCCTGTAAACATCGCGTACATTATACATTACGATAAGCAAGGTTCGGAAAAACCCGTAACCTTACTAAACTTATGAAAGCTAACATCCCATATTATATAAATAGTTATATATGAACATACCTCAGGGAATGGTTCGTTTGGCAGGAGATTGGTGACCCGGACGTAACCAACTTCGAGCTGATGTTCCACTGAGTCATCCGACCTTGATGTTTTCGTGTACCTGTCAGCATAAACATACAAATATATCCATGAAACAAGACAGGTCTGAGTGTTGAGTAAGTACTTTTATGACGTCATTAAAAGTTGTTTAGTAAATTAAAGGGAACATTTGAACAGATAGCAAGAACATTTTTTTCGTTGAATCTTGAATTAGAACACAAAATAAGGAAAAACTACGAATATCGTCAATGCTGGCATCATACCGCTCAAAAACACCTAAGAAACCACTAAATCAACTTTAATTAAGTTCCATACAACGAGTTCATTATAACTTTATTATGATTATTAACTATAATACTACTCACAAGAAATTAGTCAACAACAGATCAGCGATCCCCAGCTGTCCGTCAGCGTCCGTGAGTCGCCATCTAGCGGATTTGAAGCAGATCTCATGGTAGCGATGCGGCGCCGCTCTGGGAGCACGCGCTGGTGGCGCCCCCAAGCGAGCGGCGCGGACGGTGGCGTCCAACTCTTCGCCTAAAGACCAGACCATTTCTTTGCATTCTTCCACCTGGAAATAAAAATGTAATAGGTTCCTATAAACTGATATCTTTGGTAGAGGTAAAAACAGGGACACATTTTCTTAATGCTTTTAAAAAGATAAAATCGGGGAAAAATTGATAAATTTGTAACTGCCCCAATAATCAATGAATTATGAGTGTGACATTGATCAGCTGTTAAAAACTGAAAATAAGAATAAAATTTCGTAAATGTATTTTTGAGAATATAAATAATATCGTCAATTATAGTCGAAAATCACGTAATATACTCCTGAACTGTTTGTTCTAACACCCTGAAAGAAAAGAGATAAAAAGAGCTTTCGGGCATATCTTAGGTTACTTACTTGCATGTCCAAATTCTGCAACTCCTCAAGTGCTGCTAAATCGTGTCCAGTAATAGATCTATTCTTGAGATAATACTCCTTCTCTAGTCTTCGTAATCTCGCTAACTGCTCGCGGACCTACACAGACAAAATAACATAAGTCATACATACGTATACTAAAGGCACAGATAATATAATACTACAGTATTTATTTTCAGGGTGGAGAGTACCTTGGAAACAATTCTTTGGGCATCTTGAGCTTACTATAGAGGTTTAAAATATCATAATATTAGAAAATTAATCCAATATATACGACAGTGCTTTTAGGTACTGCCTATTTAGTTAGCACATGGATTCAATGCCATTGAATCACTAACTTTCCAATTGCAAAGATGGAGACGCGAACCACAAACTACCTTTCAAATGTTATTTAATAATCGAGAAAGTGTTTGTATCTTTAACATTTAACTATACACGAAATCATACCGAGCCTAACGTCGTTATGCCTAAGCATAATCTAGACTTACCTGCGTCTGTAACTTATGAATCAACTGCCTTGGATCCCTGTCATGCTGCAACTGCAGTTGAAACCTGGTGCGCGCCCTCCGCTCCAGCACCCGACGTCTTTCCGCCTCGACGTGTAGCACGACGTTATTGATTACGTCTAGTAGCATCGCGTACTGGGAAGGAGAAGGAAAAAATATATAGGACTTTATTAGATTAAGTAATAGTGTGTCAATTATTTGAACTAGCCCAATGATGAATTCATTTACTATTACAGTACTAGAGTAATTAGTATAGTACTTGTTACCTAAATTAAAGAAATATGTAAATATAAATCCATAACTAAGATGTGATTGGACTACTAAGGCATTCTTCATAGTTTAATAAAAATTAAAATACCCGATTCTGAACAGTTCTGACTTAGAAATTGGTGCAGGTTATTCGGAAAGAGGCCAAAAATTCATAATAAATATAATATCGAACAATTTACTTTTTATTTGTTCATTAGTGTACTATATTCTTATCATGATTTATTATTTTATTTCTTTTAAACATGTTCTAATTATAATAAACGAAGCTTATTCAGTTTATTTACACAATTAAGCAAAGATACTCGATATTCTTTTCTGTGAATGTCATTCTTTCGATCATGCCTTACCATGGGCTGATATTGAAGTCATCTCACGGGATAGGCTCAGGTGGCATGTTTAGTCCAGGGTCCTTACTCCACTAACGCATTGTAGGCACAATATTACTTCAGTATCGATACAGTAATACTTTAGTGGCCATAATTAACACTTTTGGCACTCCACTAACAAATTTAGGCCACTGAAGCGCTTCAGTATCGATACAGTTATACTTCAGTGGCCATAATTTTTATTTACACTTTTGGCACTCCACTATGTGCCAAAGTATCAAATTCCGGCCACTGAAGTATTACCGTATCGGTACTGAAGCGCTTCAGTGGCCTAAATTTGTTAGTGGAGTAAGGCTCCCAGACCCTTATAAGACACTCTAAGCTTCAAGTAAATACAACCCACCTGCAAAGAGTTAGTGCATACATCCAGGTCGTGGTGCATGAGGGTGAAGGAGTCGCAGGGCTCGGGTTCCGACCCCGGCAGCGCGTCGCTCCCGTCAGGCTCCTCTTCGTGAGAGAGGTAGTAGAACTCACACGCGCACCGGGAGACTATTCTTTGGAGCTGGGGAACAGAAGGTATATAATAATATTTGGACATTATTACACCAATTGAACTAGCCCCTTGGTAAGTACATTTAAGACTTGTGTTAAGGGTACTAGTCAACGTATATTTAAGAAATGTATACATATTATATATAGATAAATACATATATAGCATATATAACCAACGACCAGACTGGAAAGCAGTAGAAAAGCGTAGTTCTTAACTCTGCCTCCACCGGGAATCGAACCCGGGACCCCACGATTAGCGTTCAGGTGTCTAACCGATCGCGCCACGGAGGTCGTCAAATATAATGAAAGTTTAAAATTACTAGTATGTAGAGACATAGTAGATTCTTTTTTCGGAAGATCGAGTGAAGGATTAAAGTTTGAATGCTAGTAGAATAACTAAGAAGATGTAAGTATTTTCTATTTGTTATGGGGAGTTTTGTGGTAAAATGGGGATGAGAATAATAATAACTAAAACATCTAACAGCGTGTTATAGTACACAGATTCCTAGGTAGGTACAATTGAGAAATTATATCTCCGTGCTAAGTTCTCTCTAATTCAATGTATATATAGAAAAATCTAATCTTTATACAGAAATAACTGCCAGAGCGTAGAGCAGAAGAAAAGCGTCATAAATATACGTAAGCTTAAAAGTCAACTCTGACTCAAGAGTTCAAATAGTCATTTGAATGCTCACGACGGGTATACGCAGCGTGAAGAATAGAAGAGCATGTATGAGAACGTTAATGTTTGTGAATGAAGCAAGAGCGATTTGCCAAGTTCGTTCCAGTTGGCGATCGATAATCTCTTCCTAATTCGTTAGAGTATGTATATAAAATATGTATCTAAATGCCTTATTACCTGTGTAGAATGCGCATCACTGCTTGGCCCCACCGTCTTCCCAATGACCCCACCAGCGGAGTGGCCAGACCCCACCAAGCGGACCATCGGCAGCGCGTTTATGGGGGGCGAAGCATACCTCTCTTCGATCTCTTCCACGTTCACCCATTGAATGTTTTCTGGAAGATGGAATACGGAACATGATATCTTGTTATTGGTAAATAAAAACGAACATCAATAAAATGCACATCAAAACTACATAAATGTACACCAAAATATAGCTAAACGTACACTAAAATATAGCAAGGTTAGGTTAGGGTTGGGACTGTTTTATTTTGGTATACAATTCAGTATTTTTGGTGTGCATTTTAATATTACTTGATGTTCGTTTAAATACTAGCCAATTAAAAATTGGGAGTAAATGTCGTAGTTGAGATAGATAAAATAACATTGAGGTCATAACTAATGGCTGGTAAAAAAGTGCGGTTGGTCGAAGACTATCGCAATGCTTAACTCATGGTATATATTTAACCCTTGACAACTGTAGTGGGAATCTGTACTGTAGTGTAGTGTTTGGAATAAAAAAATTGAAACCAAAAACTCCGGATTGAATACATTTGAAATATTCTAATTTTTAATATTGTTTACAGTTAGCAATAGTCAGAGCCTATACGTTACACAATTTAGACAGTTATTATTTACAGTATTTTCAATAAATCATAAAAAAACGTAATCCTTGCTGTTCAGATCATTACGACCAAAGATTTTTCAGCATATATGTATATAATATATGCTGAAAAATCATATAAACCTTCCTCTTGAATCACTCTATCTCTTAAAATAACCGCATCAAAATCCGTTGCGTAGTTTCAAAGATTTAAGCATACAAAGGGACATAGGGACAGAGAAGGCGACTTTGTTTTATACTATGTAGTGATATAAGAAAAATAATGAATGAATATTTTGTGTAATATTTTGAATAATGAATTATTTTGTGTATGTTCGTTATTTATTATATGCCACTTGTGACAGTTTCCGAATCGGGTGCTGCCGGAGGACCAGTGATGTAGCCTAGCTACATCGTATACTGAGGTAGCAGCTTTTCACTGCATCAACGGTGTTCTTTGCATATTTTTTTTTCCATGTTTGTGTTTTTGTATGTTAGTGAATAAAGATTTTTCTTTCTTTCTTATAAGCACACCCCTTACCTATAGTATCATCATCTCTCGCACTAACTGTGGCGTAGTACTGCATGGCAGTGAGAGCGCCCTTCCAGGCAGTGGCCGCTGGGCTGCGTCTCACTAACTGGCGAACCTCAGCCCTTGCGGCGCACACCACCACGTAACCTCTGGCTTCACAACCGCGGAGTACCACTTGAGAGTTCACTAGTTCGACTGGGAAGGAAAGATGTAAGGGTATAACTTTATAGTGTATTCGCGTTAAGAAAATAGTGACGTCATCATTACCCAAACGATTTGACCAATGAGACGTGACAACGAATGTCTGCGATTGGTCAATGTGAATTGTTTTCTCATTAACTAACGTCTCATTGGTCAGTTTAACCTCTATATATAATGACGTTTTATCTAGAACAAAGAATAATGTTACAAATGCACTAAATTAATTTATTAATTTATAATAACGTAGATTTTCTTTTTACTCCTTTTATTATTTTTCTTAAAAATTTCCAATTTGTCATTTGTTATTTCGGTTCAGGTTTTTCACTTTATCATTTTGTGTTCTCTGTGAGACATATTTATGGAAATGTGCGCATTTATTTTCTAATGTATCTTTGTTTTTATGTATTTATTTTCTGTGTTCATTTCTGTTTTGTTTCCTTAATAAATAAATAAATGATGAAATGAGATAAAGGAGATTACAAAATACATCGACAACTACAGTGAGGAAAACATCGTGAGGAAACATACATGTTCCTTAAACAACTAATGGTAAGTGCTTGTAAATGGCGACATGGCTTACCACCTGTCACATTGAGTACTGACTATCTAGTCAACAAGTGTGTTCAAGATGACCATAGACAAAACAAAACTACTAAACCTGAACCTTTGGCTACCCCGCAAGGGTTAATGGTCGTGGTTATCGCATTTGTTTCTTTGAGAAAGGGTGAATGGAACCTAATAGGTGATTGAATAGATTTATCTATGATGACGGTTACTAAGATTAAGCATAACGTCAGCCAAGTTCCCTCTTACATTTACGTCCTTTAATCCCTTCGGGGGAGACAACGTCCGAGACGCAAAAATATTTCCAATGACGACTTTTAGCATTAATATTTTATGTGTGGAACATTGGTGACAGGTTACTAGCCTCTTACCCAATAGATTCCATTGATCCCAAGACCCTTCGTCTTTTACAACATTCCGTCGTGAATTTTAGCAAATAACCATTCTTTACGTCCAATACTAGCACGGTACAATATTCATACATGTAATAATAATAATATAATAATAATATTTGGACATTATTACACCAATTGAACTAGCCCCTTGGTAAGTTGATTAAAGACTTGTGTTTAGGGTACTAGTCAACGTAAATTTAAGAAATATATACATATTATACTAATCAACGACCAGACTGGAACGCAGTAGAAAAGCGTAATTCTTAACTCTGCCTCCACCGGGAATCGAACCCTCACTATTAGCGTTCCGGCGGCTAACCGATCGCGCCACGGAGGTCGTCAATGTAAAATATATGTATATAATCTACAACTCACTCAAGCATGCAGTATGCGCATTATCATCGTTGAGTGCCAGCTTGGAGTGCGGCGGCGGCGGTGGCGGCTCGGCTTCCCCGCTCAGCTCGTCGCTAAACACCACTGGGGCCTCGCTACCCGCTTCCGCTACTAACGCCGCCAGCATCCCCTGTGCGGCTGGCACTGAGTTCTGGTGACGGAGGGGTTAGAGTAAAGAAAAATATGTATTAACGTATATCTATATGGATAATTTTGTGCTTTAGTACGGTAGACTCGAACGCAATTATAAAACAAAACAAAAATTCATTTCAAATCGATAACGTATCGGCAAAATTCGATTTTATGTAGTATTTCTTTAAATTCTCTAATTGCTTTTTGTGCTTACATAAATGGCTAGGTCTATAGATTGAGCGACAATATCGCCAAATTCGAGTCTAGCCGTGTGTTTATACTTACGCTATATCATAGATTATAAAGGCAGTAATTAAGGTAGCTATTCAAGACTGGCTAAAATATTACTCATATGATGGACAACGGATTCACAACAGATGATTCTAAGTTCAATTCCCGGTCAGTGTAAGATCCAATAGACGTATTCTGTATATCAAACATTTCTATACATATTTCATCAATATATTTATTTAACAACTTAAAATCAGTATAAAATTAAACGTAGGCTAATTTAGTAATATTGATCAAAATAAATAACACTTAGATAGTTTTTTATAGGCAACTAGGTTCCAATCTAAGTTGATTGCTTACTCTTAGACCAGACCTTTGACTAGCCATAAATCAATGACACGTATGTCTTACTACATAAGGTCCAATTTCCCTTACCTGGGTACCGGCTGCTGGCGGTGGCGATATGACGTCATTCTCTCTATGTTTCTGACTGTCTTGCTTCTCATCATCTTTCAGAGCTTTCGTTGACAGATTCTTCTTGAGTTGCTGTGAAACAAACATATTTATATACATAACATATACATAATTCTATTTATTTTTGTCCTGTCCTAGCCTGGGAAATCTTAATGAAAAAACTCATTTAATCCACGCCTTAGAAAAAGCGTTTGTAGAATAATCAAAATGTTATCTATTTAAATATTCAATGGGACATCGTAAAATGGAATTCCAAGGTAGGAAGACTAGAGTACCCGCCACATACGGTGGCAGTAGCCAAACTTGGAACTAAATTTGACGTTTCCGCCATTGCGTGTTATTTTGTATGAAAAGTAAATTTAGTATTACCAGCGTTGTGTTTTTTGCCCACTCTTTGTAATTTTTATGTTTGTTAAGGGTGATTATAATAAATTGATTTCCGGAGTTTCTTGTTAGTTCTTCTCCAAGCTAGGGTCTCCGCTGATCTAACCTCGGTAAAAAATATGTAAAGACAATGCTCAGTGCCATGTTTGAAATAATAGTTTTAAGAGATTCGCGATTTATACTCATGATATAAGATATAAGGGTGTGTATAAGATTGATTGCAGCTGTGGGAAATCCTATGTCGAACAGACTAAACGGTCTATTGCGGACAGAGTGAAGGAACACATAATATATGTAATATATAATAAGAAGGATAAGTCCCGTTAATTATTAATCATGTTTGAAATAGTATAATAAACATATTTTGACTTTGATATATTAATTTGTTTTATTTGAGTTTATAGCTCTGCAACCAAAGATCGTTACAAATGAAACCTATAATGTTTCGAGCCGTATGGCACAGTGAGTGCTAGTTTTGGCGTGTTTACTGGTAACACTGAATTACGCGACTGTGGCGACGCCTCCAACTGCCACCGTATGTGGCGCGATCTCTATAAAGAATAAAGTTCCGTTCTAGTCAGGGATGTAAAAAGAATGCTAACTAGCTGCCGTTCTTCCCGGCATGACGTAGGAGGCGACTAAGGGACTAGGGGTAAATGGAATATATTGGGCGAAGGCCTACCAATTTTCCATTATGCCAACGCAATCCCGATATTCTTGCTAAAAGTGACTTAGGAGGTATTATATCTCCGAGGTTCTGCCAACTCGAAAGTGATTAATGGACGTGAATGTATATGTATGTATATTTAACAGAATAGTTTAGATTCGAGTGTCCACTTTCACGATTTGTAACACAGTTTTAATAGGTATTAACTATTACCCGTACCGGAAAAAAGGATCACTTAATTTCCTTTTAAAGAAAGCAGAACATACATTAACCAGAAGTAACATGAGATCTCAAAATTCAATAACGCTAAATATAAGACTGAAGTCCAAAAACAACCACATAGAATAGTCATCCATTTAACTGTAAACTATCATTCTACGAACCCTTATCTACCTACCAACCATCCCTTAAAGGGTAGACTGTATCTACGAGTTCAAAAACACAATCTCACCTGAGTCTTAATATAGGTATCAATAAGAGCAAACGCCAGATCCCTGTTCTGCTTCGTCCAAGCACCCCTGAGGTGATGGACTGCCAACCTGTGAGCGGGCCCTGCCTCCCTCACGTAGGAAACGCGTCGTACGGATACGCAGTAGCACTTTTCTGTGTGTGTACCGCCGCCGCTGCCCGATGAAAGGGACTGAAAGTTTGAATAATTAATAACTATAGTGTATTCGCGTCAAGAAAATAGTGACGTCATGATAATCAGAGGTTAAACTGGCCAATGAGACGTGAGAAAATGAGAAAACAAGTCACATTGACCAATCGCAGACATTCGTTGTCACGTCTCATTGGTCAAATCGTTTGGATAATGATGACGTCACTATTTTCTTAACGCGAATACACTATAGCGGGACTTATCGCCTGTCTCCCCGTGACCATGGCTGCTGCAACGTAGCCGCAACGTCGGGTTAATAAAGGTAACTTTATTCTATAAAAACATACGCGATAAGTCCCGCTAGTTATTAATCATGAATATAAATCGCGAATCTCTTAAAACTATGAAAGTTTGAATGTATAAATAGATTGATAAGTGGCTGTTAGTTAAGCTAGAGATTTGTCAGGATCGTTCCAGGTGGCGATCGATAGTCTCTGCCTATCCCGTTAGGGACGTATAGGCATGAATATATGTATGTAAGTATGATTTTCTTCCTGTCTTGTTATAGGTTTTAAAAGCTAGGGATGAATGGATTGTTTTAGGTGATAAGATAGCAATCTGTCATTCATTCTTTTAATATCATATATCAATGTCCAATTTATTTGGGGAGTTGTGGATTTCAAAAATTCTTATCGTCTTCCAAAGAGCCAAATGTGGTGACTACATCGCCATTCACTGACAATGATATCACCTATAGAACACAAATTATACGCTTTAGAAGCTTCTGGAACTTTAACTAACGCCATATCTACATAACAACAGCAACATGATTTCATCCCAGGCGGTCACCCATCCTATTACAGACCACACCTATCCATGCTTAACAACAATAACCTAAACATCTACAGCTATAACAACTATCTACACTACCTCAGTATCCCGTTCCTTATACTCGGTCTGTGCCGCAGCCGATTTGAGCCATATCTCCACATCATTAAGGTCGCAATTCATGTAAACAGTGTTCCAGTTGGCACGGGGTCGTCTCACTAAGCCGTCGTTAGTCGGGACTAGGGACAGGCTGTGTTTGGAGCCACAGGTCACTCTTACACCTAACATCTCTATGCCACGTTGCATTGAAGAAGACGACCAGTAGAAAACCTGTGGATAAAGAATGGTGTAAGTTATAAAGGATAGGTTTTTGATAATAGACATATAAAATGCTTCAGAGATTTATCTTTTTTGTCAAATTATTTATCGAGGTAATATTGAGTTAATCCGGTATAGTATTGGTTGCTACAACATCGAGTAAAAGGAAAATTAAAGATGATAGTTACCAATTTATTTACGTCAAAAGCATATAACATAATACAACAGAAAGAAAAGATTTGTGACATGAATACAAAAAAGCCTTAACAAATAAACATATACGACAATTAAATTAAAGGAAATACTCTCTTTGTGGTACACTTTCTTTTTGATCACACCAAAAGAGATAATAATATACATATAAACCTGTATGTTAATTCGACGTAGCTCACTTGTTTGAGGCTTGACTCTGTACCAGTGGGCGCAGGGTTCAAATCCCGCTAGAGCATGTTCCAAAGGAAAGTTTAATGAATTTCTATATATTTATATACCTACCTACCTGTACCTATATAAACCTACCTGTTTCCCGAACAGGTCATAGTCAGTGCTTGTAAATGACGAAATATGTAGCTTACCACCTGTCAGATTGAGTACTGACTATCAGATCAACACGTGGGTTCAAGGTGACCACAGTATTACTACCTTTGCAATTGCGAAAATGGAAACCTGAACCTCTGACTACCCCGTAAGGGTTTATGGTCGTGAACCCGTTTTTCTTTTTGTCCTATATGTACTTACTTGCAAATTAACAAGATTAAGCGAGACGCTGACGTTACGATAATGGCGGGAGAGCTGTGGTTTACGCGGGCGCACGTTGTTGAATACCCTGCCACGTCGCGTTGGTCTAGTTATACCTGACAGGATCAGTTTCAGACTTTCGAACCATCTGGGAAATATAATTACATATATAATTAAATACATGAACAATTAACCATACAATATCAACTTTATTGGGATGACCTAACAAAAAAAAGGTTGTATGATAGGCAGAGACTATCGATCGCCACCTGGATCGATCCAGACCAATCTCTCTTGCTTCACTCACATCTATTAATCTTCTCATACATGTTCTTCTGTTCTTCACACTACGTACACGCGCCTCGAGAAGAATGTCTCTAATTAATTTGCATAAGTTTTACGCGGCCTACCCCTTCCGACTCTGATGACGACCTCCGTGGCGCGATCGGTTAGCCGCCGGAACGCTAATCGTGAGGTCCCGGGTTCGATTCCCGGCGGAGGCAGAGTTAAGAACTACGCTTTTCTACTGCTTTCCAGTCTGGTCGTTGATTATATATGCTATATATGTATTTATCTATGTATAATATGTATATATTTCTTAAATATACGTTGACTAGTACCCTTAACACAAGTCTTAAATGAACTTACCAAGGGGCTAGTTCAATTGGTGTAATAATGTCCAAATATTATTATTATTATACTCTACCTGCCTCTGTAGCTTTATAAATTCTTCGTATGACTCACTACCCCAATATTCATGCTAAATCAGACTACAAGAAAAAGAGAAGAAATTCTTTATCTCCAAGGTTCTATCCACCCCGAAAATAATTAAAGGACGTGAATGTATATGAAATTACCTTAAAGTGCTCCCATACAGTAGCAGCACAGGCCCGTCGTTCTCGATTGGCTTCGTGTCCATACTGATATGTAGTTCTAAACCTTGCGAGCGAAATGCACGGTACGAATCGTGTTCCTGTAATGGTGTAGAATAGGTTCATGTTTTAGTATGTGGCTAAGGTAGTGGGATCAAGGATGCAAGACAAAAGTACCAGGTTTAATTCAAAGGAGTACGTTATAAAGGTCTTTTCAGTCTTTGATAAGATTGTTGTTCAAAAAAACACCAATATCTGTCTATTCTTCAGTAAAGATAATAGGCATATCCTTAACACTTAATCTCACTTCATGTATGCAATATCATCTGACAACCATAAAGAGAATAAAAAATAATAGGAATGTGGGATTATATATGATTGAAATATATTTTATAATTGTCCTAAAATCACCGTTATGTCATTTGAGAACTAACTATTATATAACGTCATACGTTTGTAAAATTTACGCAAACAGGGTTCGAATATCCAAAATTTAAACATTGTATACATAGTTATATACATACATTCACGTCCTTTAATCCCATTCGCGGTGGACGGAACCTCTGAAATACAATATCTCCTAGGTATTTTATATCACTTTTTAGCATTTACATTGAGGTTGCGATGTCAAAATGGAACATTGGTGATAGGTTGCTAGTCTCGTCCTAGTCCCTTACTTGCTCCTACGACATCAAGGAAAGAACGGCAGCTAGTAAGCATTTTTTACGACCCAGGCTAGCACGGGACATTTATTTATTGTTTATTAGCGACCCGCTCCGGCTTCGCACGGGTATAAAATATATAGCCTACTCCACTATTTAATGGATGTTATTATACATATAAACCTTCCTCTTGAATCACTCAATCTATTAAAGAAAACCGCATCAAAATCCGTTGCGTAGTTTCAAAGATTTAAGCATACAAATGGACATAGGGACAGAGAAAGTTTGTTTTATACTTTGTAGTGATTTATTTATCAATAACCATCATACCTGATTACTAGAGTACTCAGGCAGTCGGTCAGGTGCACAGGGCGCAACAGAATGATGGTCTCGGGGGTCGCCCACACACTGCCACCCCAGCTTCACGGACAACTTGAGGGAAGGGACGCGCAGCACCCTGCAGTCGTCATACTTGCTGGCCGTTCGCACGAACACGTTCAGCTCGCCTAGGAAACCTAGTTTGCCTGGAAAATATAGGGTATATATATATATATATAAAGATGTGAACTTTATTATCTTTAAAGCCAAAAAAATTAGCGCTTTAAGGATGACTATTGTGGTTGTATTATATTGTTCTGTTCTTTCGATGGTGAAAAAATGCTATAATTATATTATAGGTTAGTTTAAGCATAACTATAAGGGATGTGATACCATTGACTATTGATGACAGCATGGCGTCAATAAACTCTATTTCAATCGCTTTCTTAGATAAAACGGAAAGAAAGGCATAAAATCAAACCCGAGTGCCTTATAAATCACTTTTTTACTTTAATTTCGTTTCATTTATTCGGCTAGATACATTCACGTTCCTTTATCAGACAGGACAGAACTTCGGATAAACGATAATAATATTTCCTTGGTCAATTTCACTATGAATATTAGAGTTGATGTTGATGTGATGTGATATGGAACATTGATGAAGAGTTACTAGCAATCGCCTCGCTTATTCCATTTACCCCTTGTCTCTTAATCGATGGGAAGAACGGCATCCATTAGCATTCTTTTCACAACCCAAACCTAGCACGAAATGACTAGATCATTCATTTAAAGACTACAAATATAGTTATTTTTAAACACTCGCAATTAATACTTATTTTATTAACTATGTGAGACCGGGTCATATCACGATAAATTTATAAAGTAATCTGATTACCTTTATTTTGCCCGACGTTTCGACCCAGTTGCATAGGCCGTGGTGGTGGTGGAAACGTCGGGCAAAATAAAGGTAATCAGATATCTTTATAAATTTATCGTGATATGACTACAAATATACCTTCAATTTCACAGTAATTCAAACATTTTACATCCTAAGCTCCTGTGACCATCCATCTCCATACACACTCACCATTAGTCCAGTCCAGCACCAGATCGTTCCACGTGACCTCCATCTCCTCAGTGGTGTTGTAGGGGTCCAGAGACACGTGTAGCAGGCAGGTGCACTTGCCGAAGCGAGCTGTCAGTCTGCCGTGGAACAGGAGCCTCGCTTTGTCCCACCACGCCAGGGGGACTGAGGGGTCGAGGGAGGGGCGGGATACTTGGTCGAAGGCTGGAAGAGATTTATGTATAACAGTTAAGACTGTGGCGACCTCTAACCACCAAACGTAATCAACATTCCATGTCAGTTTACAAGCGTTCACGTCCGTGACTTGAATGTACGAGTATATGTATGTCTGCAAGGGTTAAATACTTTCTTAGAAATTACCTAACTATTCTATATTAAAAGTATTTTTTTCCAGTTGACAATATGTAGGATCGGGACAGATGTGGATCCGCGATTTCTACTTCTAACGTCACCGTTTTTCAATTCTATCGTCTAAATGACTGTCATCAGTCTTTTAGGACATAGAAATATATTTTTTTGTATCATTATTTTTGTATCTTATTTACAATACAATAACAATAAATATGCGTAATCATATAAATGACCGATGACCTGAAAAAGGTCGCAGGCAGTGGTTAGCTGAGGGCCACGAGTGATCGTGTTTTGTGGCGTAACCTTGGGGAGGCCTACGTCCAGCAGTGGACTGACATAGGCTGATTGATTAATATAAATATAAAATCCTTACCCAGATTACACTGTGCGATGACAGGCTCCCAGCAGGGTCCGAATGCGTAGCTGTACTCCTCCATCTCGCAGCAGATGTCGTGGTAGAACTTGATGGGCATCATGTTACGTTTCCAACTCGAATAAGCCCCACGGCGCACCCTGGTCTATTGATACTTTGCGCAGGGCTACATAATTAAAGAGTAGGTATAAGTATACCGTGCTAGTCTGAGACATAAAAAGAATGCTAACTAGCAGCCGTTCTTCCCGGCATCTCGTAGGAGACGACTGACGGATTAGGAGTCAATGGAATCTATTGGGCTATAGGGTAGCAACCTCTCATCAAAATCAATTTGGCATCACAACCGTTTCATGCAAAAAGTGACATTTTGTCCATCCCGAAAGGGTTTATTTAGGTGACGTGAATTTATATCTGCCTTTTCATCCCTTCAGGGGTGAACTTATAGGGTTGCGATACTATTCATGTAGTTTACTAGCCATCATTATCATTCTCAAATGGCATAGCGATAAGTAGTGGTTAAATTTTATTCAAATTTACACACTCTAATCGGGTGTACGTAGTGTACAGAACAGACGAGCAAGTATAAGGTCACAATGGTTGTGAGTGAAAGAGATCGTACCTATCGTTCATAGTAGCGACATTTAGTTTTTGTCTGTCCTGTTAGGAGAATAGTCGCGTGAACATTTATTTATTTACTAAAAGTTGCAACGGTATACATATACAGTCTTAATCTATTATAGATTAAGAGTTTCGACAATTATGAATACTAAGTATAGGAACATGAAAGCGTTATAAAGGTTAATATATGTATGTATAAAGTCAAAGTCAAATGTTTTTATTCAACATAAGTACAGTACATTCATTAAAAGTCAAAACATTTGCCTGACACTCTTAGCATTGAATTTCTACCGTATATTTTGCACGTACCTCTTGGCGGCGCGGGGTCATCCGCCCCTAACAACAAGCCGAACGCCCTGAGAGCTCTGGTCCTTAGCAGTGGCTGGGGGAAGTCCCTCAGCAGCACCTGCCACTGGGCGCAGCTGGCACTCACTGCACGGCACCACAACGTGGACCCTGGCCAGGGAGGGACGCTTTCTTCTGGCCATGGGCTGGAGAAAAACATAACATTAACATTACATTATCATTTAACATAATAAAACATTATAGGAATATTGATTCAGTAGACTAGATGTGAATAGAATACGCACTATAGATTTGTACTAGCATGTAGGATCAGGGGTAAATGGAATTTATATCAAAAGAAAGAATGAAACTTTATTCACTACATTAACAAAACACAAACATGGAAACACAAAAACAAATCACTATAATTATTAACGAGCATTCTTCCTGCGGCGTTGGCGGTTTAGTTCATGGTACAGGTTTCCATCTCTGCAATCGCGTAGGTAGTAATTCTGTAATACCTGTTAGGGGAACAGGTAGGTTTTTTTCACGATGTTTTATTACAACTAATGGTGTAAATAGTAATAATATTAAACTTCATTTCGATTGGTACATGCTCAAGCGGGGTTTGAACCCTGAACCTAGTAATACAGAGTCAAGCCCCGTACAACTGAGCTACGTCGAATTCATGAAAATTATATGTATACAGGGTGGCGCATTCAAAACGGTCAGTATGGGAAAGTCTGAAACTATAAGACATACGAAGATTTGTTCTTAGGAACCATGTCACCGATTTTAATAAAAATAAAAACTGCATTCATACTTTCTTTGAAAAAACAACTGTATCCAGTACGGGAATCGAACCCGGTTTCTTTGAAAAAATAAACTTGTCCTTTTCACTTTTTCTTTTTAAATATCGATTGCGTATGTCTTAAGCTGTAAATGTCTCTATGAAACATGATGTCCAAAATGAATAAAATGCATTGTTTTGGCATACTTTAGTTTATCATAGACGTTTACATACACCGTTACAATACTCAAAAAGTTCAGACATGTAAAATTGTCTCTATGGCTGTTTGTAGTTTTGTACCTCTCTACTTGTTACATACACCATATCATGTGGCATTAGGATTGCATTAATCCTTTTAGAAAGTTTTGTTTACTACAGTAATCAAACACTAACAATCTATTGAAAAGTCCACTAAAAGTGACGTGTTAAACCATATTTGAAAATTTCTTGAGGGGTTACGTTAAGAATAAATTTTACAAAACAAGCTATGACACCGTTAAAAAGTAGCAATAGAGTCAAATTTAACGCAAATTCACCACATGAAAATACAAAATTCAATAGTAAGATCGTTACCTAAACGCGTTGAATATTGTATTGAAAACAACGGTGGTCAGTTAGAACACCTACAATGATAAATTACTAAGTATGCCAAAACAATGCATTTTATCTATTTTTGACATCATGTTTCATAGAGACATTTACAGCTTAAGACATACGCAATCGATATTTAAAAAGAAAAAGTGAAAAGGGCAAGTTTATTTTTTCAAAGAAACCGGGTTCGATTCCCGTACTGGATACAGTTGTTTTTTCAAAGAAAATATGAATGCAGTTTTTGTTTTTATTAAAATTGGTGACATGGTTCCTAAGAATAAATCTTCGTATGTCTTATAGTTTCAGACTTTCCCATACTGACCGTTTTGAATGCGCCAACCTGTATATTGTAAAATACCATACCTATCCCAATCGATGTCCCGGAGTTTCTGCGTGGCTTTCTGTGTGCCGTGGAAGGAGGGGTCTGCCAGAGCTATCGCCTTTATGTGGGTCAGGGAACAGGCTAGCAGACGACTACGGGGCGGTGGCGCGGCTCGACATCTGAAATAATGAGAAATTATTAGGAAAGGAAGTAGGTTAGTTGAATGAAACGGTTGGAAAAGCGAACATTCTATAAATTTCTATATTATATTAGTACAGTAAAATTACATTTATTCATCGTAGATATATATAAATGAGTAGCACTGGTTGTCTTATAACTATGACTCTACCATTGGTTCGGACGCCCTAGCGCCTTAACCAGAAACACCAGCCTCGAAGAGCCTATTTGGATGAACTTGTTGGAATGAAGTTTCTATGTACGATATCATATAATTACATTTACATTACGATCAATAAAGAACAAGTATAGTAGTTGAATGTTTTAATAAAAAAAAATCGAACCAAACATTACTACTTACGTTTTCGAAAACAATTACTAAATATAAGGAATGAAATGAGAATACGTAATAAATACTACGTAAATAATTAGTATACAAAAAATACCAGTACAATGTAATAATTGTTTAAAGAAACGGCTATGTTCAACTTATTTACTTTATTCTGTTTGTATGAACTTGCCTTTGGACGTATATCTGCGCGTCCTTTTGATGTAGCGCCGTATATAACTCCTGGTAAATACCCGCTGGTAAGAACAGGTGCGGTCGACACAGCTCTTGAATCTGCAATTAATTAGTCACTTAGATTACTAATCCACAGTGAAACATCAGTATATTTAACACTTGAAATAGAAATTGATGTAATTTAATGGAAATTGGGGTGAAGTGAAAAGGCGGTTACATATAAGTAGCACGTTTGTTAAACACCAGAGGCACTAATGGATGGCCGACTTTTCACTTAAAAGCTATAGTAGTAGCAATAACCACCGAATATGCAAGGTGAATATATAAATACCGAATATCCATATATGTTAACAAAATTGAATACTACGGTGAGGAAAAAAATAGTGAGGAAACCTACCTGTTTCCCGAATAGGTAATAATAGTAAGTGCTTGTAAATGGCGACATGGCTTACCACCTGTCATATTGAATACTGACTATCTGGTTAACACGAGGGTTCGCGGTGGCCATAGAACTACTACCTTCGCAATTGCGGAGATGGACACCTGAACCTCTGACTACCCTGCAAGGGTTAATGGTCGTGAATATATTTGTTTTTTGTTAACAAAAATAGTCAAAGACAAACAATTCGAGAAAATTTATAACTGTGTTAAAACCCTACCTACTAAAGGGAAACATTTATATGTAGCTATAACGGTGATACTATCCTCACCTTAGCATCAAGCATGGTTCTCCTTTTCTGGCTCTCCTTGTACTCGTCTTCTAGAAGCTCGTAGTTGTCCCGCAGCTTCACTTCGAACGGATCATCGCTCATTTCTATTAGTAGCTCCTCAATCTGCGTACATAATTGATATTCTTTTATACAAACGCATCGAGTATGAAAAAAGATAACTGTCTTAGATATTTATACTTTGATTTAGAGGCCTTATAGCTACTCGAAACTCATGGCTCCAAATAACTAAAACAAACTGTGATATGGCAGTGAATATGTAGTACACGACAGGGTGTTACACTGGCTTCAGACTAGTGTAATTCGTAGGAATTGCGAAGACATTATATTTATTTTAAGCAGCCTATAGTAATAAGTACACTACTGGACTAGACGTCAACAATAAAAAACACAACTGCTTCTTCAAGACACAAATCTAAATAAATATTCATATTTATTTTTCAAAATTTATTATTCATATTTATTTTTGTCTCCGAATTTCTGTACACACCGAAAGTTTATGAAGAAAATGTATAAATCTTCAACATACTTGTTTGTTTAAAAAACAACTGTACACCGATTTTAATAAACTAAAGTATGCCAAAACAATGCATTTTCTTCATTTTCGACACCATGTTTTATAGGGACATTTACAGCTTAAGACCTACACTATCGATATTTAAAAAGAAAAAGTGAAAAGGGCCAATTTATTTTTTCAAAGCAACCGGGTTCGATTCCCGTACTGGATACAGCTGTTTCTTCAAAGAAAGTATGAATGCAGTTTTTCTTTTTGTCAAAATCGGTGACATGGTTCCTTAGAACAAATCTTCGTTTCTCTTATAAATTCAGACTTTCCCATACTGACCGTTTTGAATGCGCCACCCTGTATATACACATACCTAGGCCAAGCTATAGATAACAAAAAAGGTTTCCAACCCACCTTAATACAAAGATCACTGGGCAGCGGACTGTCAGCCGTGAAAGGTTTCTTCTGCACATTGTGAACGTGTTTCAACCACTTGAAATGCGACACAAAATCACCTTGCACCGTCTCAGCGAATCTATGTTTGTAGGGAAAAACTACGCGGATCGAACCCACTGTGACGGCCCTGCGAAATGGAATATTGGATGACATACATACATACAAAAATAATGTTTACTAGCTGCCGTTCTTTCTGGAGGCGACTAAGGGACTAGGGGTCAATGGAATCCATTGGGCGATGGGCTAGCAACCTGTCACTAATGTTCCAAATAATATCGCAACCTCTTCGAAAGAATATTAATGTTAAAAAGTGACCTAGGAGATATAATCGTGTCTCCGAGGTTCTGTACTCCCTGAAAGGATTCAAGGGACGTTGTACACATACATTCAGGTCCTTTAATCCTTTTCGAGGTAGAAAAAACCTCGAAAATGTAATATGTATCTCTTTAGTCACCACTATTGATATAGAATATTAGTGACGAGATGCTAGCCCATCGTACAAAACAATCCATTGATCTACAGTCCCTACATCGCCTCTTCTACCTTTCTTTCCGGCAAGACGTTTCTTGGTGACTAAGGGAGTGAGGGTCAGTAGATTGTCATCAACAAACAACAACAATATACATCGCTTTAGTTATAATACATGTAGTTGGATTAATTGCGAAGTCGTATTAGCCCATAGGAATTGAAGAACGTATACGACAAAGATATCCCAGTTTATTGAAGAAAATTATAATTTGTCTTGATTGATTTCTGCATACTAAGTTTCATGTGATCAACATGAAGAAACTCTTACGCTACAATAATAATAATAATTGGACATTATTACACCAATCGAACTATCTCCTTGGTAAGTACATTTAAGACTTGTGTTATGGGGACTAGTCAACGTATATTTAAGAAATATATACATATTATACATAGATAAATACATATATAGCATATATAATCAACGACCCGACTGGAAAGCAGAAGAATATATTTAAGAATTATATACTTATTATATATAGATAAATACATATAAAGCCTTTATAATCAACGACCAAACTAGAAAGCAGAAGAAAAGCGTAGTTCTCAACTCTGCCTCCACCGGGAATCGCACCCATTGTTCAGATATTCAAATAACTACCACAATTCCCTTACCACACTTGGTTCCAAGCCAGTTGGAGCTGATTGGCCTTCCTCTCGACCCTGATATCCTGGTCATCATGCAGCCTCTCCATCAGGAAGTCGTCTACCGTGATGACATCATCACCGTTGATGTACACCTTCAGTTGAGACCAGTGGATGCTCAGGCCTGCCTCGTGGTGACGGGATATCACTAGGTAATCTGGAATGTGAGGTATGATTGTGGTATAACAGCTGTAGCCTTGTGGGGAAGACCTCTGACTACTTATTAGAGGTCTCAGGTTTCAATCCTAGCATGTACCAATGAATGAAATTAAATTGTTTTTTATATGCATAATTTATGTCGCGTTGGGTGCTGTCTATCTAGTGAAACGCGGAAAGTGTGTATTAATAAGTCGTGAAACGTGTGTGTATGTTATGTATGATTATGACTCTTAAGAGGGTTGTCAAAGTTGTGTAGTTAAATATAGTAACGAAATTTAGTTAGTAGAAGTCTGTTTTTTTAAAGACTGCAGATTACGTGAAAAGTAGTGTTATTATATTATATTGTATTTAACTAATGTGTAAGCAGAGGCAGATTTTCCTACATATAGTATTTCTGGCTTTCTATAATTAATAGAAAATATTTAATACACTCAAAAACATACTATTAACTATTTCATTGGATAGTACTATGTGGATGAGTCGATTTATCTTTACTTAAAAAGGGTGGATTTGCCCATATTCGAATATAATAACATAGCATACTAAAAGAAAGCTAGCTTTAACTATATTATATAATATAATATGTATTACATACCTGTAGCAAACAGCATACAATTTTCACTCGAAAGCAACAGCGATACGTTCGTCTCGCTCTTGAACGAAACGCGCCAATCTAGCGCTCTCTTTCTTACACTATTCTGTTCAACGCCATCTGTATTCTTCAACTCGGACTTAAACTTCATAATATCTTTCACTAGAGTTAATACTTTTAAATGTATGTTTGCACTCCAATCTATGTCGGCTAGTTCTTCAAAATGCACGTCCAAGTGTGATGAGTTATTCTCTTGTGAAACCTTATGTTCGACTCGCACTAGTTTCAAATGGAGAACGCTAGATGTCATCTCGTCCGTTCTTTGACACTGAACTGAATCTGAAAAGAAATGGTATATAAGATGCGTGTATACATAACGATTTTCAAATATAATTTTAACAGTAACATACTCAACCTCGAGTTTATACTTTAAATTGGATCTATGCGACCATACAATTATACTTCATATATGACTATGCACGCCTCTACTTCCCTAACGGGATAGGCAGCTACTATCTAATAAATAATCTATACAATATAAAAATTGAATACACGTAGTTGAATATACTTTTATAATCAATAAACTTATAAACTAAAATATCATGTAGAACAATAATTATCTTTACAAGCTCAATATTACATTATTTTCTTTGAAACTTTCTGTTCTATTCACCTCTTTTAGCATTATCCAAATCGGGTCTCCGTGACCCACTCTACAGAGTATGAGTGCATACGAGTGTGTATGAGAAGGTGTATGAGTGTCAATGAAGCAAAAGTGGTCTGTCAGGATCGGGACAAATCCTTGATCTCTGTCTACCCCTCTACAGGGAATCAGACGTGACGTGTATATATGTATGTTTAGCATTATACGGAGTTAACCAAGTGAAATATGACAGGATCGTTCAAGTTGATCGACAATCTCTGCCTATCCCGTTAGGGAAATAGAGGCGTGAATATATGCATATAACTTACCCTTATAAGGCACCATATCCACAACCTTTAACCCCGATATCACAGCACCAGACTTCACGCGACTCTTATCGAGTGACATCGCATCGATTCGCATCATTAAACATATCGATTCATTCACCACAAAGAACAGGTTCAAATGCGAAAGGGCTACGTTTATCGATACATCGCACTTGTGCTCCTGAATCGTATGTATCGATTTGGGTTTCTGTATCGATTCGTCTTTATATTGCTTGAGAGAGTTGGAGAAGACGATTATTGTTTCTGCGATTTGTTTGCTCCATTCCAAACGTATGCAGTCTAACATTGCTTCTACCTATAAATAAATAATAAACATTTATTTACCATGATTTTACCTTACGGGGTAGTTAATGATTCGTGTGGTGATCTCCACAATTGTGGCGTGTCATGAAAGACTACGTCGAAGCCACTTTTTAACAGATATCAATCAATCAGCCTATGTCAGTCCACTGCTGGATATAGGATATAGCATGAAACAGGTTCACTCGTGGCCCTCAGCCAACCACTACCAGAGACCTTTTTCAGGTCATCGGTCCATCTAGTAGGGCGCCGTCCTACACTACGCTTACGGAGACGCGGCCGCCATTCGAGAACCACTTTGCTCCAACGGTGGTCGGTTCTACGACAGACGTGGCCGGCCCACTGCCACTTCAGCTTGCAACATCGAAAGATATAATTTATCAGACAGACTAACTCGAAAACATTTTATCGAAAAGCAACAGAGTTTTCACACAAAAATTGTGCATAATTAGTGCCTGATCTGATATTGAACTGCGTTTGTGCTAAAACGCATTATAGTGTATTCGCGTTAAGAAAATAGTGACGTCATAATATTCAGACGTTAAACTGGCCAATCAGACGTGAGTGAATGAGAAAACAGTCACATTGACCAATCGCAGACAACCGTTGTCACGTCTCATTGGTCAAATCGTTTGGGTAATGATGACGTCACAATTTTCTTAACGCGAATACACTAAAGTAGACTTGGTCCCCTGACCAAAACTAACCTTAGAATCCCTCGGCCCAAAGCTGCCCCACTTAACCAGCGCCACCCCCATGACAGCTGGTCCCCAGGAGTGGTTCTTCCTCTGGCCTGCCTCCTTCACTTCAGGGTCGAGGCCTGCCCAGCCGCCATCGATCAGGAGTTCAGTGGACCAGTGGCGAGTAGCCAGCAGAAGACGGGGTAACGGTTGGGTGTATGCTTCTTCTGTAAACAAGAGTCAGAGTTTCAGTTCTGTAAATTGTCCATATAAACATAATTATATACATCTACGTTCCTAACTGGATAAGAGAATATCGATCGAATGGACTGGAACAAATCTCCCGTGCTTGACTTAAACCGTTTAACCTTTCTATAATTGTTTTCTTTTCAGTTTTCCAATAATCATCATTCATTTCCTATTCCGTGTACCTCATGTATATTTCAGACGACTCGCTACACGTTTTAATAATTACTTAGCGTAACTACTAACGTAACTATTTAAATGTTTAAAAAGGAAGCCATTTGTATTGTTATTAGACGTAGCTTCATATTAGCTAAAGAAATTTTCAGAGAATATTTTACCTGTTCATATGTATTATTTTTCTTTCAGTAGTAATTGTTATATAACTAAAGGAGACTAGAGTAAATGAAATAATATCTCAATTCTTAGTACAACTGTTTAGTTCATAAATAAAAGAAACAAAATCTAAATACATGCTTCATTACTAACAAAATTTATTGACTAGATTGATTGATTGACTTTCCAACTCACCTCTGCTCTCAATCAGCTGATCCAGCTTGACCTTGACGCCGCTGCAGCCAGCCGCGAAGGTCTTCCCTGCAGCATGAGCCAGCACCCTCGCCTTGGACACCTCCGCACACCCTTGCACCACACACGACGAGAGCAGGTTCGATAGCCAGGGGGGGAGTTTGCGAGCTGGGTATATGGGTAAAGAGGGAATCACATTATTGGGAAAAAAATCGCATAGGTACGCATATATGTACTCGTATTTACGTCCTTCAAAAATTCAATATGTTTCAGGGTAAATACAACATAAATGAGAGAGAGAAATATGGAATCATCTCCTGGCTCCGTTTTTTGCATGAATATAATACAATAACCTTTACAAAAAAGTTAAAATAGATTTTAATAATAATACAAGTGTTTGTGCTTACAGAAATTTGTTAGTAAGTTCTTCTTCTAAAGTTAAGTTTCTTTAAGATGACTATCAGATTGTTTTCATTTTCTTATTGCCTTATGCACTTTTTGTTTATATTGTAATGTGTTTGTCTGTTGGCGTCCCAAATAAATAAATAAAAATAAATATAATACAGCATGAGAATTATGAAATCATATCCTTGTTAACTTAAGTATGACTATTGAGAATATGAGGTCTTATGCAACATCAGAGAGTATTGGAATCATCTCCTTGGTCACTTTTGGAATGTATATTGAAGGGTTGATGTCATATGGAACATAGGTGACAGGTTGCTAACCCGTCGCCTAATAGATACCACTGGTCCCTAAGTCGCATCCTAGGACATACCTGACATACCACTCGGCGGTTATAGGTACTCCTAACGTCACCCTTTTTCAATATAGCGTCTATCTAACTGTCATATTTATTATTGCAAGCTAGCTCTGTCAAGCTAGTTCGAATTCCATTTACATTCAAGACATACTAGTCACTAAACTACTGTTTAATTCATACACACATATATTTTTGACGACCTCCGTGGCGCGATCGGTTAGCCGCCGGAACGCTAATCGTGAGGTCCCGGGTTCGATTCCCGGTGGAGGCAGAGTTAAGAACTACGGTTTTCTTTTGCTTTCCAGTCTGGTCATTGATTATATATACTATATAATTATGTATTTATCGCTATATAATAAGTATATATTTCTTAAATATACGTTGACTAGTAACCTTAACACAAGTCTTAAATGAACTTACCAAGGGGCTAGTTCAATTGGTATATGAAAGCCAAATGTTATTTATTTATTTATTATATTCACACCTTTACATCTCTAAGGCAACAGACAGAGATTACTAATTTCAATAGTAAATACTTACATTCCTCTCCATCGTTGACTAGGCGCATGGCTTCCGTAGTTTTACTCCGGAACATCTTGTACCAAGTCAGCACCTCCGAATGGTTGTAAATCACGTTCAGTATGTTCATTATCAAGTAGAGATTCAGCACTCCTCTCTCCAACTGAAATGGGATGTAAATGTAATTTGTTTTTATTCCATATAAGGATCACAAAACCACTTACATATAGTACATACATAGCTTCATAATAGTCACATCTTTTAGATTTCCTAAGTGTATTTTTTCATTAGATACAGCAATTGTAAATGGCGACATGCCTTACCACCTGTCACATTGAGGATTGACTATCTGGTCAAGACGTGGGTTCGAGGTGGCTATTGAATTACTACCTTCGAAATTGTAGAGATGGAAACCTGAACCTCTGACTATCCCGCAAGGGTTAACGGTCATTAATGTATTTCTCTTTTCTGTATAGACAGCACCCGACGTGTAGTGAACCGATAAGCAGGTTTTGTCACGATGTTTTACCTCACTGTTAGCGAACTGTAAACTATGTACGTAAATGAAAATCACATTTTTAATTTCATTAATTGGTACGTACCAGCGCCGGGATTCGAACCTAGGTCCTTTAATAACAAGTTAGAAATCTTGCGCGCTATATAGCATTTGCTTATCTTTTAATTTCCATCAATCTAAAACCATACACTACCATAACCATAAAACACCATTTAAAACCAACATCATTTAGTTATTAAGCCACTTACCTTAGCATCCAGCTTGACTTTACTGAGGTAGAATATCCTGTCATGGTCCGTATTAACAAGAAGCTGGTCACATTGCGAGGCCACGTAGATTTGCGGTAAATTCGACTCGTTTAAGCTTGCAGCACTGAAGCGAGAGTTTAGCTGTAAGTTAGAGAAATAATAAAGATAGTTATAATAATATACAAGCCAAAATAAATTTACTAATGCTATGGTAAGAACAAATATAAGCACTAATGTCAAAGTCAAATGGTTTAAGATATTTTTAAATACTCACGATTTATACTCATTTTATCACTACATAGTATAAAACAAAGTCGCTTTCTCTGTCCCTATGTCCATTTGTATGCTTAAATCTTTGAAACTACGCAAAGATTTTGATGCGGTTTTTTTTAATAGATTGAGTGATTCAAGAGGAAGGTTTATATGTATAATAACATCCATTAAATAGCCAGAAGTGTGAAGCCGGAGCAGGTCGCTAGTTTACTATATGAGACCGGATCATATCACGATAAATTAATAAAGATATAGATACCTTTAGAAAGCTCTACCCGCGACCACAGCCTATGCAACTAGGTCGAAACGTCGGGTGATATAAAGGTATATCTTTGTTAATTTATAGTGAAATGACGCGGTCTCATATAGTAAATAAATAAAATGAAATGTTTTTATTCAATACAAATAAAAAGGTAAGAAACATATACTTAATCTACACTGGTTTTATCCAAGAATGGTAGAATCACCTTTGGATATTAACTATCTCGTGAAATGTGAACTTATAGGACCTAAAGATCTCCATACTAGGTACTGAAAGATGTAAAGTCAAGTCTATGATCACCCCAAAAGGGTCAACGGTCGTGAAGTCTATCTATGTAACTTACTTGTAAGCACTGTAGTGACATCTCGAGATTAGTGTTGGCATTGTAAATCGTACTATTCACTTTAACACCCTCTATTCTTAGACTAAATATCTGTAAAACAACATTGATCATTAACTATACATACTCAACAGTCAGTTGTTTGGGTCTTGACCATGGAGTAATTAATAAGAGGAGTGGGCCTTACGCAATATTTGTATGGAAACTAGCGTGGCATTACGCGGGGTGAAACGAGGTACGCGGAATGGATGGGAGATATTACAACCAATCAAAACACGACATCGGCCAATCAAATTAGGTATCTTCTTTCTACTACACATTTTTAGACTCCGCACCAATTAAAACACCCCATTTGGCTTCCGCACCGCGTAACGGGAACCGCTCCTTACGCCGGGTCCTCTTTTTATTTGGATCGTGGTCTTGACTCTGTATCAGTGGGTACCTACTGCGTTCAAATCCAGCTTGAACATGTACCAATGGAAATATAGTTTAATGAAATTCTATGTACAATTTCGTAATAAAAATACATTTACGAAATGCATCGAATGTTACGGTGAGGGAAAACATCGTGAGGTAGCCCGATCAGGTATTAGTCAGTGTTTGTAAATGGCGACATGGCTTCCCACCTGTCACATTGAGTACTGACTATCTGGTCAACACGTGGGTTTGAGGTGGCCATAGAATTACTCCAGGGTGACCTCAGCCCTTCCGTAATGAACCCGCGGGCTCATATGACATTATTTTAAAAAATTTCGTGGTTAACTCGACCTACTCATTCATCGATCAGACTCTGAGCTAAGTTGACTCTTTTCAACCTTATAAGGGATTACTCAGCCTGTGGGTTTTACCGATAGCTTTCTTTTCAGTTCAGGGTCAACTGGACCCACGGGCTCTGTGGTTCCTTTTCTTCCTTCCTACCTTCGTAATTGCGGATGGAAACCTGAACCTCTGACTGTAAAGGTGGGTACTGACCAACGTAACGAGGTGTAATATAACATTCGCATCGAGCGTGTTACGCATCGATGATGATGAACATCGTGATGGTTTCCCCGTAACACGACGTACTGACTGCACGAATGCTCGCTGTGTAACATGTTACATTACACCTCGTAACGTTGGTCAGTACCCACCTTAAGGGTTAATGATCGTGAACACTTTTGTCTTATAAGTAGAAACTGCATCATCCTACCTTTGGTATGACAGGTGACAATCTGGTGATGACTGAAGCCGCTTCCTCGTCCTCAAGGTGCAATGGTGATGCCCTAACTCGCTTCTTCCTCATGACATTGTACAACTCATCTTGTATGAACACTGATGGGTGACTTATTGAGGCGTGGATTTTCTGTAAAATTATAATAATAATGCTTTATTAAAACTCCACATTTCATTTACGTACATAATTTACAGTCGCTAACCGTGAGGGATAACATCGTGAGGAAACCTGCCTATCCCGCAGGATAGGTAATAGTCAGTGCCTATATACTGCGATACGGTTCACTACCTATCACGTTGGGTGCTGTCTATCTAGTGATACGCAGGCTTCCAATGACCCATACCTAACATGCCTTCGAAATTTTGGAGATGGGCATTCAAGCCTCTGACTAGCCCGCCATAATAAAAAAGGGAGTGTGTATACACAAGTCGTGAAGCGTATGTTATGTTAAACTCCACATTACATTAAATGACACAATAGTACTGACGAATAATTGTACAATACAAAATTAAATAAGAAAAATGTTACACACGACTAATTTATTATATTAAAATTACCAATTAGAATTAAATGTCAGTCAATTAGTGTATGCCGTGGATATCCCAAATGGCGTCCAGCTCGGCGGGAATCTACGGAGCGCGGGCTCAGTAAATCCGCCGATTTTCAGCTGGCAGCTCACA
Source organism: Leucoptera coffeella (assembly GCA_030578115.1). NCBI lineage: Eukaryota > Metazoa > Arthropoda > Insecta > Lepidoptera > Lyonetiidae > Leucoptera > Leucoptera coffeella. Next base: position 92,206 of record JAMBLF010000059.1, on the reverse strand, counting down.
GAGGGTAAAATCACTACATAGTATAAAACAAAGTCGCTTTCTCTGTCCCTATGTCCCTTTGTATGCTTAAATCTTTGAAACTACGCAACGGATTTTGATGCGGTTTTTTTAATAGATAAGAGTGATTTAAGAGGAAGGTTTATATGTATAATAACATCCATTAAATAGCCAGAAGTGCGAAGCCGGAGCGGGTCGCTAGTTATATGTATATAAATTGAAGTCATCGTGCAGGATAAGCTCTGGTGCCGTGCTTTTTTGAAGGTCCTAAGTCCCTGATGAGGGATTCAAGGATTTAAATAAGTTATTTATTAGAGCATGCTAGTAGTCTTGGACGTAAAAAGAATACTAACTAGCTGCCGTTCTTCCTGACGTAGGAGGTGACTAAGGGACTAGGAGTAAATGGAATGTATTGGTCAATGGACTAGCAATCTGTCACTAAAGTTCCATATCGTCGATACGCCTGGAAGAACCGATAGACAAAATCGTAACTTTTGATAAAAGCCTAAAAACTCGGTTTTTTGATTGAACAACACAAAGCGAAAAAAGCTATTTTCGTATTATTTTGAGATATTACAAAACGGGTTTCACAGGCATGACGGGCGTAGCGAAGAAATTTTTATAGTGACAAAGATCATTTTTCTTAAAATAATGTTTATCGGTTTTTCCAGGCGCAATGACAATAATAATAATATTGTAGGACGTTATTACACCAAATGAACTAGCCCTTTGGTAAGTACATTTTAAGACTTGTGTTAAGGGTACTAGTCAAAGTATATTTAAGAAATAAATACGTATTATATTCAGATAAATACATATATAACACATATAATCAACAACCATACTGGAAAGCACAAGAAAAGCATAATTCTCAACTCTGCCTCCACCGGGAATCAAACCCAGAACCTAACTATTAGCGTTCAGGCGTCTAACCGATCGCGCCACGGAGGTCATCAAACTATTAAACTATTCTACAGGTATAGATATACATACCTCTACATTCAAAGGTCCTTCAGACTTGACAGTACCCTCTATAATACAACTGCACCCGACCTCAAACAGCACCTGTTCTGTTCCACATAACGTTATCTGACTATTAGCTTCCGAGATATTGAACGAGAAGACCAGAGCCTTCGCTGGTCCTCCTGCCACTCCGTCAATGTGGATTTCTGAAGCTTTACCTTGCACGCACCAAGTGCCGTTTTGTGCCGTTATATTGGTGGTCATCTTGTATATGTGTACGCCCATGAACTGTAAAAATTAAATTATTGGTTAAATATTGAGGCTACATAATTAATTTAATTAAGGTTTGACAGAAATAATATGGTATTTGAAAGATGAGTACTTTATTAAATTATCAAACAATATTTACATGGGGTAATAAATCAAAATAATATTTAGATAAATAAAGTTGAAAATAAACTGATAATTATAAAATAAAATCTTAACGCTAAATATATTTACAAATAAAATATATCTGCCAAATCACTGGCAGTGGTAGGAAGTAGTATGGTATTTATGTATTTATAGAGACTTGAGTCGGCACTGCTCTGTTGTATACATAAGTTTGTTGCTACACACAATTTGTTGAATGTAAAGTAATCATGTTCTAATGAATTATTATGAAGTTAATCTACACATTGTCTGCAGAGATTTTTCTTTACGAAGTGACATTAGTTTTATTAATTTAATTTGATTTATTTTAATAATTAGTTTATACTCGTATTAGTTTATATTAGTATGACATATTTTTAATAAACATTGTTTTTTTTTTACGTTCAATAAGTGATTCTATGATCATTATGTTGAATAAAAAGATTTTCAATTCATTCATTTCTTTGCATTATGTTTCAAACATAGTAAAAAAATCTTTATGATCATTTTAATCTCAAGCTGCAGTAATGCATAAGTAGAATAAATAGTTCATATCAATGTCAAGTCTCAATGTTGTCAATTAACAACCGAGATGATGGGAATCTCATGCTCTGATTTTTAATGGCATTAAAATATTTTTTTTTAATAATAAGTATATATGTATTCTCACCTGCGCAAACACAATGAGACTCGGTGGCAGTTTCTTATCTCTAAAATCTAGCACTTTCCTTTCTAATAACGCTGTTAGGTCTTTATTGAACGCCTCACTTCTACCTTCATTCTCCACTTTCGCACTGGATGAGTTTTGTTTAGACAGCAACGGCTTGAGAATAGTCTCAACACTTTCAACGACAACACTCCTCCGCTTTTCAACATTGTTGGTTATTGCCATGTCCTTTATGATAACGGACACCAGTTTGTTGATCTCGGAGTTTAGGAAGCTGCTTTTGAATGAGATTTCTTTTATGTGCTGGAATTAAAGTGTTATTTGGATGATTATGTAAAGATAATATGTAATAATAAATGTCAATTTTGTAATTTTTTTTATAAATTATAACTTATCAAGAAAATTTGTACCTAGCATGTAAAGTATAGTGCCAACTACGACTATTATATACAAAAAAATATGTAAGAATATATTTCACTATACTGGCTACGAGAATAATCAAATACAATCATACTCGTAGGCGGCATAGTAAATGTAATGGCTTTACTACAATGCCAGCTACGATTTATCTCATAGCTTAACAGATGTATGGTGGCATAGTACATAAAAATCAAAAAATATCTGGCACACAAAGGTTAAGCCTGAAATGAAAGAGTGGTTACATAGGGGTCGGGTCAATAAGATATAGACAGTCAGTAAGACAATATATGTATTGAAAAAGGGTGCACAACTGTGTATGAAGAGGTGTGTAAATGTCAGTGAAGTGAAGGTGGTTTCTCAGAATAGAGACAAATAGGAAATAAGTGAGCTCTGCTTACCCCTCTGCAGGGGGCATGATCTGTAAGTATGTCTAAGCCTGACTGTATAACAGTTGGAACAGACCTTATTAACTAAGAATAGGTACAAAAATTTTGGTCATATTCTTTTAAGTAATCAAAATTAGTAATCGTTCAACCAATACAAGGTTATTTACAGATCATGATTTCTAAGCCATTTTGATCCAATGTCGGTGTCTTGCCTGAGTAGTTCTGCTACACTTGATTAATTGCATTCAGAAACCATTTAAGCTAATAGTATAGTGAAGCACAATATTGATAATTAATATGTCCTTCTGTTCAATCGACAAGCGTAATCCAATTAAACATAGACAGATCATGCAATGAGTAAGCAGTTACATCTTAGGTATGATATGGTGTAAATCGGATGTGTTTAGAAGTATACTTACAATAGAATAGCCATCTCTTGATAATTGGATATCTTTTAATATCAGCTTTGGCACTGCTATTCTGCCGATTTTCAAATCTATATGATATTTTCTCTTGAACAACCATGATAATACCGTGGGTAAAAGCCTGCAATAAATAAATAAAACTTATTATATCGTAATCGATAGCATAAAGTAAATTAAAAGAAACGTACATAAAGAAGATATACTTACCAAGATACACATGAATAAATAATGAAAAAAATTAAACTTAGCACCAGTAGAAAGTGCATTTTAAAAGGTTTTCCGATTCGCTGTCTACATTGATGAATACTGTACCACTTTCAGATGTAAAGTGATATTTTTCTTATTATTAACATTGGTAGAAACAAAACAAACAATATTTTCGTGATACGAAATACTCTACGTAAGCGGCTAACCTAAATTTCTACGTCAAGGAATTGTCAAAGTCAATGTCAAATGATTAAGCTACTATTACTCCACTGATTAAGATATAATCATTAATTTTCTCTTTCTGTAACAGAGCTGCGCGTTATGCTTAAATTCAATAAATAAATGTGAGTTTATTTAATGCAAGCTAATTTAAAGTTAAGATTTTCTCCAAATTAAATAGATGAAAGTTTAAATTAATGAAATGAAATAAAAAATGCTCTTAGCTCCACTAATTTCCAGCCAGACCACCTGACAGACCGGATGAAATACTGATAATACAAATACTGGTGACAATCCAACAAGCGGCCCAGCAATAAGAGAGAGGGTGCATTCTTCGTTCAGAGACCCAGTGCTCGCTTCCGAGCCTTACATAAAGTCATATACTTGCAGCCAGTCATCGCGTTAACTCGCCGAGCCTGTCCTGTAAAAATTGTCACTTAGCTTAGAGTACCCGCCACATAAGGTGGCAGTAGCCAAACTTGGAACTAAATTTGACGTTTCCGCCATTGCGTGTTATTTTGTATGAAAGGTAAATTTAGTATTACCAGCGTTGTGGTTTTTGCCCACTCTTTGTAATTTTTATGTTTGTTAAGGGTGATTATAATAAATTGATTTCTGGAGTTTCTTGTTAGTTCTTCTCCAAGGGTCTCCGCTGAACTTCTTCTTCTCAATCGTTACGCTCTTATCAGAGCGGTCGTGGTCTTCATGACGTGGCATCTTGAGCAGCCGAAATGGTTGGTGAACTAACCTCGGTAAAAATATGTAAAGACAATGCTCAGTGCCATGTTTGAAATAGTTTTTTTACATACATACATACATACACATCACGCCTGATTCCCTGTAGAGGGGTAGGCAGAGATCACGGATCCCCATTTGTCCCGATCCTGACAGACCACTTTCGCTTCATTGACATTCATACATTCTCTAATAAAGTACACTCTCGGCGGTTATAGGTACTCCTAACGTCACCTTTTTTCAATATAGCGTCTATCTGACTGTTACATATATGTCTTATTAGGCCGGCCCCTACGTAACCGCCCTTCCACTTCACTCATATATATTCCTTTTGTCAATATATAGTTTTTTTAATTCGTACTTAGATCATAAAATAACTTTCAAAGAGAGCTTATGATAGGGCCTATTTTGAATAAAAATATTTTGACTTTTGACTTTGGTATATTAATTTGTTTTATTTGAGTTTATAGCTCTGCAACCAAAGATCGTTACAAATGAAACCTCAATATAATGTATCGAGCCGTATGGCACAGTGAGTGCTAGTTTTGGCGTGTTTACTGGCAACACTGGATTACGCGACTGTGGCGACGCCTCCAACTGCCACCTTATGTGGCGGGTACTCTACGAGCAATATCTTGACAAAGTTCAAAAGGTTGTCGAAAGCATTTACTTAAGTGTTAAGTCTCCTTCACGACCACTAGGTTTTCGAGTATCGTCTTACAATCTACATTGAAGGGAACCGTCCCTTGTGTGTGATGTTGATCGCGACATCGACACGCCCGAATATACCACATAGGATCGGAGGATTGGCGAAAAGTGTATACTGTGGTTAAGGTGAAAAGGCGTTTACGTTGTAGTGAAATTAATAAAATCTTGTAGAATAATGTTAAAATTGTCACATGATCTGAATATTTGAACGGATGAAAATAGAAGTACGTAGCTGCTGTGTTTAGGTACGATCATGACTTGAAGCCACATTTCGTGTTCACGCCAATGTTAAATACTGGCCACGTTTTACCGAACAACTACTGTTTAACACACAATTTGTTATAAAAAAGAAATTTAATAAAATTACGTTTACGCTGTTGAAAGCTCAGCTTGTAACTGCCTGTAAAATTTTTTACTAATATTGACAGTCATTAGTCATGTGACGGGGAGGTAATGCGGACTGTCACAAAATGTCATTCGGTTATTGACTTACTATAATTTGATCTTCAACGGCCACACAATTCGGTCACTTGAGAAAGGCTTGACTGCTCAAGTTGGTTAAACTCGTGTAGATTTTATCTAAAAGGATTAAAACATCGCTGGAACGTGTAACTATTTTCGTTTTACATATATTAAAAGGCACTGTGTAATGAAAAAGAAAACTGCAGGTTTAGTGTTACACTGGTCTGTGCGTACGAATACGTAGCATGATGTTTCTCTTACCTTAAACATAATAGTTTCGGTAACACCGTTTTATTTCGTACGTGCATGTATATTCTTTGGTTATAACCAATCTTACATGACCTATCATTCAATCAATCAGCCTGAACCTATGCCTCCCCAGTCGCAAGGACAGTCCTTAAAACATGATGTCTCATAGCCCTCATCCATCCACTACTATCAAACTTATTTAGACCAATGGTCAATATAGTTACTGGGGTGTACACTTTGTATGTCGAGGTGGGGGGATCAACTACAGTCCACTAAACATAAGTATCAATTAATATTACAATAAAACTCCCAAATATTTCAATTAACTTATTTATTCTATGTACACTAAATACAAGCTAAATCACTGTTAGTTTTACTTCATAAACAACAAACATGGAACAGCTACAACATAACACTTTCTTGAATAAAAACAATACATGTAAGTATGTTCAACAATTATGGCCAGGACCGTTTTGCTTCATAACCTTCATACTTCTTCTTGGTTTTCAATCCCGTGACCAGAGTGGAACTCTTTGGATATACTGTTTTGCCATCAAACAGCGTGTCTTTTTCTGAAAAGAGAAAAGGAATATAATGTCTTATTATTTATGTTTTAAACTTCTGTATACTTTAAATCTAGTGAAGGATTAATAAATTATCAATAAAAAAGAAAAAAGAAATAGAAGAAAGTAAGAATAATAATGACACATAGACACTCGCTCCATAACTAACACTAAGTAATGGTGAGTGTTCTTGATGAATGTTGTACACAGCAAAGCTTCTGTTTTAGAAATATAAAGTGAGTGTGTTTCAAGAATCTAGTAAAGGATGACTACAATTATTGTAGTAGATGCTACTAGGTAATTACAGAGGACACCCAGAACTTGTTTCCGAATAGGTAATAGTGCTTGTAAAAGACGACATGGTTCACCACCTATTGATACAGAGAGATCCTGTGATCTTATACAGATTAACAACGATCTTAGCTTACCCCACTGTCTGGATAATGAGGTTTATTACTTTGCTATGATGGAATGACATTAAAAATTAAACATGGCTTACCACCTGTCACATTGAGTACTGACTATCTTGTCAACTCAAGAATTCAAGGTGGCTATAGACTTACTACCTTGGAAATCACGGAGGTAAACCTCTGACTATCTAGCAAGGGTTAATGGTTGTGAACGCATTTGTCTTTTTTTGACACCTAGAACTATACCTATTCAGTTTGGGATTGTGAATATAAAGATCAAGTTAGTATTGGCTGACCTTGTTAAGTTAAAAAACCTTACCGGGATGGAATCTGACGTAATCTTTCTGTATATGCAAATTCTTTGGTAAGTCCATAGAGGTGAGGGCATCAAATGGAGTCTTAGTGTCCACTGGAGTTGCATAGAACTGTAGTAGATCCCCTGCAATTAAATAAAATTAAATTTAATAACTGCTCTTCATGTTGTTTTTTATTTTAAAGAAAATTGTGTAAATATATGATAGCATTGCTTCCCAATAAGACCCAAAATAAGAATTAAGAGCCCAGTTAATGAAATCTATTGGGCAAAAGGCTACCAATTCATCATCAACATTCCATATTTTACCAACACATTTCAAAAGATAAGTGATTCAAAAAAATGACAAAGAAAGTAGTGTCTATGAAGTTTTATCAACCCCAAAATGGAATGGCAGGATATGGATGTAGTTATAATTACCCAAAATATATATACTTATATATCAAAATACAAAATATATCTTACCAACTGTCTCAATAGTGTGTATCTGAGAATTAGATACACTGTGTCCAGTCTTCTTATAAACGGCGTTCAACACTGAAAACTTCACAGACAAATCTTCAAAAGCAGAGTCAGTTTTTAGGGCGTTCTTGCTGCATATCTGAGCTACGGTTTCTTCAATATCTGCTGGTGGATCGTAAGGTTTGTTTGGACGGAGGAAACTGGAAATAGAAATAAATATTTAAGGATAAGGGATATTTATGTACCATATATTTTTTTCCCTTATACATATCTATTTGGTTGCCTTGAGGATAACAACATTATGATTTAATTTATATCGAATTTTATGGACAGGATTTGTTAAATAGATTATATTCACAGAAAACATTTAACAGGATAAAAATCAGCTATTGGCCACTTGGTAATATGCCAGAGTATCTTATTATATTGAATAATCTATAATGATTTTTGTAATCATGTCAAACACATACATTCGTATGGATTTACCCCTACTTAGCTAGCGGGATAGGCAGAGTCTATCAATGGTCACCTTGTACAATCCTGACAAAACTCTCTTGTTTTACTCTCAAACATTTAACCTATGAAAAATATCAAAGGTAAAACTTGTTAACTACTCTCTGAACAAGTTTTGCACTACTGTATTAAGTAATTGAAGTTACGAGACTGCTTACCCTCTAGCAGCTAAGGATTCTGCAGCCGCTTGAAGTTTTTTATCGACCTTAGGCTGCCGTCTTTTAGTATAGTTTCTTAAGATCTGTAATCAATACAACGGTGTAAAGATTTATTTAAGGCGTATTATATATTTTGAAGTAGCTGTTATTAACAAGAAACGATTTAAAATCGTTTGTAAAAGATGTTATTGGGAACTAACCTGCAAATTCACATTTTGTAAACATAGTAATCCGTTTCTAAGCATTTTATTTATAACAAAATATTATCAACAAAAACAGACCAGTATTAGAGTAATTTGGCTATTTTAGAATAGATTGAGACCCTATTATTGTTTTAAATTAGTAGAAAACCAACATCAGATCGCACATAGAAACACTACAAATAAAACACACCGATAATATTTTTATCGTGAAATTTGACATAAATTTGAACAATCGTGTTACGAAAGATTTTCTGACTGGAACAAATCTGCTGATGTAGATTAAACATATTTTTACTCTATGAAAGTAACTGCATTTTTTAAATAACTGTATCTTCAACACATTATAGAATCACCTATAGCTCGTAATAAGCATGTGTCATTATAAAATATGTGAAATAAACAATGTAGGGACCTGAAAAACTATTATTTAAATTTCAAAACAGAGACATTCATATTCTATGTTGAAATATTTTGATTAGTTACATGTTCATTTCATTCATTCTAGGTGGCGGCACTATCGGCTTGGCTAGCTTGAGCTTGTTGTTTCGTCCGCCATTTTCCAGTCGCCATTGAAAGGTGAAAACTCTGCTGGATGTCGGTGATGATTTTAAGATTTTGAGTGGTTTCTTTAGGATTTAAACAGTTTAAAGTGTTGTGAATTGAAAATGAAGTGTTCAGGACTACGATGACGCATCAAAATCACCAAACAAACGGTGCCAGTCTCGAGGATTGCCACACAAACTTCTTCGCCTTGGTAAGATACTTTTACATTGACGAAAGAATCGTAGGTACTTAGATACATTTCTTTCGAAATAACAATAAGACGTTTTACGTTGTTGATTATGAGAGTGTTGCCGTTTTGTAGACATGCTTCATTGGAATCTATTAAGTATTCATGCAACGGTTTGAGTATTAGCTGTAGAATTCGTATGTGACACAAAATAAACCTTATTGCGATGCGTCGACGGAATCGATTTATTGGGTTGCTGGTGAACCTGGATCGCAGGTATGCGTCAGATTATCGTGCAGCAGAGTGCATCATCAGCCAGGTCGAGAGGGTGATAGAGTAGGAAGGCGGAGGTGTCTGCCGTCGGCGCACCCGCCGCGCGAGGCCAACAGAAGCCACCGGTCCATAGAGGTCATTTTGTTTCACCTGGCTGTCGCGCGAACCGTAATGCGTTCGCGAGACTAGTTTCGTCAGCCGAGGAAATAACTTTCATATTATTATTCTTGTTTGAAGTGTCGCGGTGCGCTCGTCATGATAATCGTTGCGAAGGTTGTGTTGGGTCATTATTATCGGCTGCCTTACGAGTTTGCGTGTGTGCGCCGCTCATATTGATAGCTGGCGCGAACTTTATCTCTGATTGTGACGCCGCGGATTGGAGGAAGCGGCTGAACCTTCGTATCACGTAATCTGTCTACCTGGGTAGGCTCCTTGCGTTGGTGGCTGCGCGCTCTTTCATCATCACTTGAGTAATCATCCTCCATGGCATTGTAAACACATATTAATCATCAAAGATGTAACTTTCCATTCTGACTTGGTCTGTTGTTTATTATCACTTGGCGAATGTAAATATGATTGAGTCTTTGCTCTTTTTTTATTAAGAGATTGTTACATATTATAAACTGTAGCAATTGATAATACGGACATCTGTAGGCTGGGATTATTTTGCTACTTTGTTGCTAGTTCATTGATAGTGTTGTTTGGTATATCGACCCCTCATGATAACATTGTTCATCTTCCTGATAAAAGAATGTCAGCTTGTTGTTGGGAAACAATGGAATCTTGTTGGTGTCTGATTTGTTTGGCAGCTTATTTTTATGTTTTTTGATGAATTATTGTCACGGATACAGTAACTACATGTTAGGCCTGTATCAAGTTGTAATAAAGCCTACCTCAGTTGATTGCTAAGTGTCCAATTTCTTTTACAGTAGTTCTTTCTGTTAAAGGTTAATGCACTTTTGCAACCTATGCATGACTAATGTTGAGTTTGTATCAAATTTCTTTATTTACTTATTGTTTATTCTTTTAAGTTAAAACCGTTTTAAAATTGCTTATTCCATGTGTTATGTACTATAACGAAAACTTATGTATCAGGTGTATCATTAGGAAAATTACAACAATTATAACCAGAGTGTTGTTTAATACTTATCACTCTAGAGATCCCGCCACATAAGGTGGCAGTTGGAGGCGTCGCCACAGTCGCGTAATTCAGTGTTACCAGTAAACACGCCAAAACTAGCACTCACTGTGCCATACGGCTCGATACATTATAGGTTTCATTTGTAACGGTCTTTGGTTGCAGAGCTATAAACTCAAATAAAACAAATTAATATATCAAAGTCAAAATATGTTTATTAAACTATTTCAAACATGATTAATAATTAACGGGACTTATCCTTCTTATTATATATTACATATATTATGTGTTCCTTCACTCTGTCCGCAATAGACCGTTTAGTGTGTTCGACGTAGGATTTCCCACAGCTGCAATCAATCTTATACACACCCTTATATCTTATATCATGAGTATAAATCGCGAATCTCTTAAAACTATTATTTCAAACATGGCACTGAGCATTGTCTTTACATATTTTTTACCGAGGTTAGATCAGCGGAGACCCTAGCTTGGAGAAGAACTAACAAGAAACTCCGGAAATCAATTTATTATAATCACCCTTAACAAACATAAAAATTACAAAGAGTGGGCAAAAAACACAACGCTGGTAATACTAAATTTACCTTTCATACAAAATAACACGCAATGGCGGTAACGTCAAATTTAGTTCCAAGTTTGGCTACTGCCACCTTATGTGGCGGGATCTCTAGCACAAAAATTATCATACAAGTTCAACCAAAAAAGCAGATATAAGCAGATTTTCATATGACTGTTTCATACAACACTAATTGTTTATTTGCATTGTGAGATTTTTATCAAAACAAGTCAAGTCTTTTGGTACTCAAAAATTACAACTAAGTTATTTTAATTGTATTTTATGCAGTCAATGAAAGTATTCCTAATTACTTTAAAATGATTCCTTACTAAAATCAATGATACACAGCAATAAATTTTCAAAATTAAACAGCAATACTACCAAATAAATACCAATTACAAATGAATCACAATTATAATGCAGAAATCATAGCTTGCGCTGCCTTTATGCAAACAATGAGCGAGTTAAGTCCATTAATGGTTGACAGCCTAGGGCAGTGCACTCGAAAAGAAGGGTTGATAATCCCCAGAATAATGACTGGTTTGTAATTGCAGTACTCATTGTAGTTTGTAGTCGATCCCAAAGAATTGGGTCACACCCTTACGGTTAATGGACTGTTGCTTCTGTTTGGTGTGTGCTCTAGTAGGTTTGAATGGTTTTGGTCAGTTGTTTTTTTTAGGGTTTTTGTTTTGGATTTAGGTTTGGTTGGATAATATGGTTGTGATTGAATGCAACATGTTCCTACTGCAAATTGTGCATCGTTTAAATTGTTATTATTAATTGTTAGGTCAGTATTTTGAAAGTTAACATAAAATACTGTAGGTACATAGTTAAAATGTTATCAATATGTAATGTGAAGGTTAATTATATAAGAAGTAGAACAGCTTATTTTGTGTTATTAATTGTCTTCAGGATATAGAATATTTTATCTGAAAGATATCTCATAATCACTAATTAGGTAGGTTGTATTTTCTCCCAAGATCTCAGCTAACAAGCCCAAACAAATATCACATATTTATTAGTTACTTAGGTTCAGTAAGAAAACTCAGGTATATTTTATATCTCGTATAGTTTATTATTATTTGACTCAGATTGAAGTGCAATTACGTAAGGGTCAATCTAATAAAACGATATAGAACACGTAATCTCTGACCACCCTTCTGCAACTTAATGGGCGTGAACGTATATTTCATTAATATTTAACAGAAGTCATTTAAATGTCCATGGTTTATTTACTCGAAATTTCACTACATATGCAATCCGTATCTTACGCTTTTATGACTTACGCAATTACTACACTAATTAATTACCGTATATTCTTTTGTTTCTGGAGTAGGTCAAAAACTACATTCATTGTGTGTATGACATTGCGTTTCGGTATAGCAATATTAGTGTAGTCTCTTGTCTGCGTTCGCCAAGTGATTCATAGAATCGCCTCCGAAATGACGACACATCGGCAGCTCATTCGTTTGTCGTGAAACCGTAAGGACATTGAACCCTATGTGCGGGCAGTAAGATTGCAATTGTCTCGATAGCTCTCGCTTACCCTCTGGGTGCCTCTATTGTGAACCAACAGGATGTTTTACCTTACTTCAAGGGTATTGTTCCATAGGCTTTTACTGTGACCGTCTATGACTGAGATAGTTGGCGGAGCAGGTAAAAATCTGACGTGAATTTGCGTGTCTTTCAAACTGTAAATTGGTTGGAATGTTAGGTCTAAGTCTTTTGGATATTTGTCACATTGCAATTGATATTTTATCATATTTTTAGTACTAGTTAGTATTTTCCGGTTTGGTTCATGTATGTATAGGTTATGCGGTTATAACTAGTTTATTTGATTTAACTGAATTACCGCAGGTTAAGTTTGTAACGTTTTATCTCAATTGGATAATGAATGTCAAAGTTTTAATGACGTACATTGCTAGATAGGTCTCAAGTTATATATTTAAAATAAGTATTATATAGTTAACTATGTAATAGTTATTTGGTTAAAGTCAAAACAAGTTCTCGTTCTCTTGTGTCCTCTTATTGAAGGTTAAACAGAAACCACTGACTCTTGATATTATTGTTCCCTCTATTGAATGTTTATTTTGTATCACAGTAAAGGGTCCAAAGGATTAGGATGAAAGCAGGTACTCGAACTATTTGCAATATTTGAGTGGTGGTTGTATGAGATTTCTTGTGTGAATGATGATACATAAAATATACAATAAAAATACAGTATTTTTCTAAATATCCAATTAGTATTTTATATAAAAAAATCAGTTTTAAATTGTGATAGGAATTTATATAAAATTAACTAAGAATTTTAATTAACATTTCTTTGCTGAATCGAAGGAACTATGATGTAGATAATATTACACTAGTGTAATAAAACAACAAAAGGTAATGTGTTACATAATTGAACACCTTTATAGTTGTCTCACCATTGTTTTCCAGTTTTCCTAATAACTTTACGTAGCATTTTTTTATATTTAACGGCAAACGTGACTTAGTTTGTTTAAATCTTATAATTAATATCAATTATAGATCCGAAATGGTATCGATACGTTTATTTTTATCACGTTTACGTAAAAAATGTGTTTCGTAATTTAAATACGCAAAATGGTCGAAGTATCACGTCTCGTTGCATTTAACAATTAGATATTCATTTGCTACTATACGAATATTATCTGTGGTTGGGCAGAGATAGCGTTATCACTTGTTATCACCTGCATTTGGTGAAGGGCGGCTCTGTGTGGTTTGATATTTAAAACTTTGCTGTTAGATACAAATTATGTATGTAGTTTAAATTGTAATTGAATAAGGTTTGTCTAATTTTTGACTTGTTGGTAGTTAAAGACTAGAATTTGGAAGGAAAGTCATTCATAATTTTATTGTTATCTTCGATAATGCTGAATTATTTTTTTTATTGATGATTACAAATATCGGTCTTATCTAAGGTTATTAATGATCACTTCCTACCTACATCTTTGCGAACGTGATGATGCTATGATAATTAAGTATTTATAGAAAGGAGGCCTATTTTATACAGTTAGTGAATATAATGAAATAATTATAGTTATTATACATTGCCCAAGCAAGACGTATCAACAATGTGAATGTGTACGACGGTGTGGCGATAATGCGAAAGTAATTTGCTCTGTCTGTCTGATAGTCAAAGTAGAAGTCTGATATGGGATACGAAATATCTACATACCCTTCTAACGGGTGTAAATAATATGTGTATTCGTTTATTATAAGTAAACACTAACGTTTTATATGGTAATAATATTGGTGTTTGAAATCCCGCAAGTGTTCGTCTGAATAGTCAATAACAAGTCTGGTTAGTTAGTTTCTATTTGGTATTTGTGCTAATCTTAATAATAAGGTATTAGTTTTGAAAGTGTTACTAAGAATTTGAGGAAACTAATTGTAATTATAGCCAGTGTTAAAAGCTAACGGAAATAAGTTTAAAGAGAATATTCTCACGACACTTTCCGGTGCTTATGACTGTGTTGTAACTATGTATCTGCTTTTCTTATTGATATATCATAAAAGAAGACCAAAGGAGGAACTATATTTCCATCATGCCAAAAGGGAATAGTTTCTCTGTGCTCGTGTTTCTCGCATAAATGATCAAAGTGACAATTAAACTTTCACCTACCTTAACAGAGATCATAACCATGATATAAACATTGTTATATCATAGAGTTAAAAAGCTGTTCCTCTGTAACTACATAATTAAAAAAATGCACTACAGTAGTCTTCATAAGGGGTTGCATGACACAATGAAAGCTCTCCAGCTTGTGTATAAAAGTGAATGCTGTCAAAGTGTATTCAATGCGTGTATTCATTAAATTGTGTATTTTTTGTTAAGTTTTTACTGTAGTTACTAAAAAAAGTAAACAAACTCTGAAATTGTGAAGGTATTGTCCAGTAAAAAGAAAGAATATTGGTTTAGTTAAGCATGAAATTAGTGCTGAATCTCAGATACAGTACGTGCTCGGTCACTGATAGCCTAAATATATGTAGCTATGTGGTGTGATATATTGATATAACAAAATGCTATCCAATCCCGAAATAGATTCCATAGTCCCTTCGTACCTTTTACGAAAGGCAGCTAGTTCGCATTAATTTAACGTCCTAATCAGCACAGCATAAGTTGAGGAAGTGTTATAGTAATGAAACAGTGTACACGCGCGTCTTGACATTTACAGATTTCAATGTTTAACAGATAGACAAATGACATTATTAACGATCGAGACAACGGATAGTGGTTGTTTATCTCAGTCTCCTTAGCAGATCGAGTGTGCGATGCATCCCGCCACATTATTTGTATCGATGCCGAGTATCGATATGTCTTGTACTTTGTTCCATGTCTTTTCCCCGTTTGGGGTGGGTGACCTTCGAATATTTTTATACAATTGCTTAAGTCCTAGATCATGATGTTAGATGATTTTACAAATTTATGATTGGAACACCTAGTTTTTATTTTTATTTACGTGGGTATATTTACTGGCAATTAACCACAAGCTTATCAGTTGTTGTGAAAATAAATAAATAACGTAATACACACACGCTGTATAGTAAACCTAGAACCTTTGAGTGGCTTGTAACAAATCAAACAATCTTTCCAAAGGCTCTTTAATTTTAAGTAATATTTTTAATCGGTGTGTAGTTTGAGGCTTGAATACTAGTGTTTCTTCAACGTTACGTTGGTTACGATTTGTTGATAACGATCGCAGTTTACTGATAAGGGAACGTTAATGTTTTTGTGACTTGACAATTTTTATGTTTACTGTTCATGTAAAGGTAAATGCTAAGGCAAAGTACAGAGTTATGGTCTTATCTATATGAAATTTTACTCTCAAAGGGAATAGGTTCAACCGTTTAATAGTTTAAGTCATGTTAGAAATGTTTGTAACTATCTGAAGCTGGCATATTGGTAACTGGACATAAAGTTATTACTTCTATCTTTTCAAAAAGGCTAGAGTCTGTCTGTTATGGACGAGACGATGTTTCTAAGAAGTCAAAATCGGTGACATATTCACAAAAGGTTTTAGCACAATCTAGAGTCATTGATAAGAGCGCTTTCAATATCTCTAGCTAGTTTGTTTTTAATATGCCCTTATCACGCCGTTAATCTTTACTCCTATTTTGAATCTGTAGTGGAATTTTCCTCTTGTTTGAAGAGCATTTAATGTGAAGAAATTCTTCCATTTTATACGTGATATAATGAAGGAAAACCTCGTTAAGAAACCTGCCCTTTCCTTCGGTAGAAGCAATAGTCAGTATACGGCTCAAATTCTCTTACATTGCGGTCTATATTAACTAGTTAGTAGTGAAGCTTTGATATGTCCATACATTTATTCGCCAATGTCATCTCTAAGAAGCTAAACAATAGTGATGAGTAGTACATTAAAAGTGAAGAAATTCGTTTTATAACCTAAGGGTTGTCCTTTCCGAATGATAATGTCATTTGTCATGTTACCAGCGATCATCTGGGTCAAGGTTTAGTCGTTAAGTGCAAGCTTCGAGAAACGGGCCACCGAAGTGGCTTGTTTATTTATGTTGACAATGTCTCTCGAAAGGAGGTATTAGCTCCTGCAGATTATGTTCCGATCTTTCGGTTAGGGTTCCTTTAAATAGGATTTTGTTGTTTTAAAGATACAGTGACGTAGTAATGTATGAAGAGTAGTAAGTGTGTTATATGGATGTTAGAAATGGGTTATATACGTGTATATGTACTTATATGATGTTTCGTTATAATTTTGCGTAGTTTGTATTAAAAAGAACTCGTGAAAAAGTCATATTAGTTTGTATGTATGTAAAGTCGTGTGTTATTATCCAACACTGATTATCTTAACGGTGATGGTAATGTATTGTTTGACCATTGAATCGCTGAATGTGGGTTTCTGTTAAAGATAAAGCACGGACTAATGTGGAACGTTGAAGAATAAGTAGCTTAAAATCATAAATATTAAGGATATGTAAGTAGAGTATATTATATATTTAGGAACAATTTGATCAGCTATGTATACAAAAAAATATGTTTTATGAGAAATACTCACTTCTGGATTAATAACCCTTACCACTTAAAGGGTTATTTAAATATTTAATTTTAGGAACCAAACGATCCAGGACAGTATATCTAGCACAGATTTAATGAGAAACTTAGACTAACTTAAGTATTCCCAATAAATACTAAATTGACCATATAGCGTACAAATCAATAAAGAGATGAACTAATCCGAATTTTAACAGTAGCATTTGACATTCAGGAACCAAGAAACATTTATTGATTATTTATTAAACATACAACGGAAGTAATTTTGAAGGTGGGTAGGGAAATGGTTAATTATGTGTTTGGTATGAGTACTTTACAAGTGCTTTTACAAAAAGCATTTTGTATTTGACGTAGAACGAAAATCCTGGTGTTCATATTGATTTCAGATTAGTTTATCAAAATAAACGAACTATATTATCGGTTTTCTAATAAACGTTGTATTACTTTCATGACTAATATTAATTTCCTTAATAGTTAAGACGGTTTAAAGTCACAGTGATATACTGTTTAATTTATCAATAATAGCAGTTACTTCAAAAGAAAAATATATATATTTATCTACGTACAAATAGTACCTAGTAGGTTAGTAGGTAAAAATAAAAATTTGCATACATGTGGGTATATTTGTTTACCAACTACAATAAACACATACACGTGAATTTTACAATACCTGTCTGTGTCTAGGAACGTCTTAAGTTTTCCAAAGAGAACAAGTGGAAGTTGTATTATGGAAAATGTTTACATTAATGCCTTTCGCAGTGTATGATGACATTGTTTATGAGTTAACTCTGTAACAGTATTCTGTGTTTATAGTTTATGCCTTCGACTGCGCATGTATTGAATGTACTCGCGAGTTGAGTACAATTGTGTACTTGCTAAACTCCTTGGTGATTGGTCGTTTAATATAACTGTATATGATTTAATATGAATAAGTATCTAGGATTGTACATACATACACATCACGTTGAGAGGTAGAGATCACGGATCTCCATTTGTCCCGATCCTGACAGACCACTTTCGCTTCATTGACACTCATATACCTTTTCATACATACTCGATATTCTAGGATTGTATGGGTATATAGAAGGAAAATAGGTCTTAAATGAACTTCACGTATTTATATCGATCCTGGTTTATAAGAATGTGGGATAAAGGATAAAATAAAGTAATAATATTGGCTTATTTACGTAAACACAGGTCCGACTATTATAGGACATTGAAATGCCAGTTATTCAGTTGCAGATGCAATGAACTAATTGCATAATAAGTAGGTTACTCTGCTATTGCATCTCTTATTATACGTATCAGACGCTTTTTCTGTGTAATATTATTTATGTAGTATGTATTTAAAAAGTATAAATTTGAATTTTAAAGTATAATAATGTTTTACGAATATAAAACACATTTGCGACTAAATAAAAATGAACGGTTGTTAGTTTATCTTGTTCTAAGACCCAGTCTTAATGCTTTCTTCCATTATGCGTTTAATACATCATGAAAGTACAGAAAATGTTATCCCGATTATTTGTTACGAATTCCAAGAAGTTTAAGATGAGATCAAAGTTCCCTTTTAGTGAAGAAAGAAAATTACTTTTTACCAGAAAATGTAAGGGAAATATTAATGAAGGATTTAACACTTTCTTGTTATTGTTTGTTTTTGCATTTCACAAGAATCGTATATTTTAGTAGTTATATAAATATACTTCTTTTCTTTTTAATAATTTTATAACTATTTAACTGGAAAAAACTGTAATGGTTATATCTAATATAGGATGCATCTAGATATGAAACGAATCCTTACGTGACTGTTTGATTTATTTAACTGAACTTTTATGCTATGTGGCACACCATTTATGCTCAATATAAGTCGAGGCAAATGTTTTCTAAGAAACCAAACTGCACCAACCACTTTCTCCAGATTTTTGACTTGCTGTTCTCGATGGGAAATTTGAAAGGTTCTATGTGCTATAGAGATAACTCGATAACCAAAGGTAGTGTGTAGACAAACATACACGGCCATATAATTTACTTATTATTGAAAAGAAGTTACGTTTCTATCTTTCTTTTTTAACATGTCAGGAATAATAATCATGAAACTTTAAAATAAACGTACTTTTGATATTTAGATTGGTCTAAAAAGAGATATAAAAATGGGTTTGCTAAGCTTTCAATACGGTATATGAACGTTAATTTATTCTTTATAAAATTCCTCAGTGTTGTGCAGTTCAGTCTATTTATTAAGTGTCCATTACCTACGATTACATTACATATTCATAAAGATAGTACCCACTCAAATTACAATAAATTGGTGTACTTACTGAATTGCAGTTTTAGATCAAGTGAGATTTCGGCACTGAAATAGTTACTCCTACTTTCATTATTTTGAATTGGATAGGCTAATACGATAGAATTTGACACGTAGGTTTAGTGTCAATGTCCTTTCTCAACCAAAAGACTGAGTTCATATCGTCGGCGGTTATAGGTGTGTATGAGGAGGTTTTTGGATGTCAATGAGGCGAAATAGGTTTGAAAGGATCGAGATAAATAGGGATCTATAATGGCAGGCTACCCCTCTGTAGGTAAACGGACTGGATCTGTGTATAAGTGTGTTTTTCATGATATAAATACATTTGGTGCTATAATTATTCCCATTGGACTCAATTCAATTATGTTTAATATCTATTTGAAGTGGTTTTATCAGTAGATGTAATTCTCAAATATGCCCTACTTTGAGAATGAAGAGCAAATCGCTTTGCTTATGAGGTAACATCAATTATGTAATAGTTTTTGCGTGCTCAGCTAAAACGTTTTAAAACTAATGCTACGTATGTTATGTAGAAACGTTAGTTGAATTCAAACAATTAATATTTCTTTATATTATTCGTTGAATCTCGTTCGATGTCTTTTCTCTCGGTGTTAATAGAGTAAACACTAAATAGGTTAGATTAACCATCATGGTATTCCACAAAGGTGTTTTATATTTTAGTGTCAATATGGAATTTAGATGACAGGTTGCTAGTTCATCGCCTAATTTACTTCATGAAGGCAGAAGAAAGACCGGCTAGTTACTTCCTATTTACATCCCAACCTGACTCAGTTTCACTTATTTTAGTAGTATTATGTTTATAATACTATTGTGGTTCTACATAATCCTTTAACAGTGTTGCCAGGTCAGGATTTCAAAACGCCTCTTTCTAGAGCGAACAGGCACTCGATTAGACAAATAAGCCACGATACCTAAGTGCGCAGCTAATCCACTCGAGACGTATAAAGTGAATCACTTTCACTGACCTCCCTAAGCTGCCCGATCTAGTATAAAGTCTAGATAGGTCCTTAACAAAGAATCTAGATCGCCGCTTGCTAGATTAGTCTTGAACTGTCTTTAGGCTTTGTTCGAATTGGGATTGGTGGAGTGGTAATGTTGCATCTGTCTATTTAAAACGGTGTAGTTAGGTTTATCCTGGTCTAGGTTTTGGTTATAATGTACAGCTGTTTTCATGGTGTATGAATTGACATTTTAATAGGTGTTTTAAATTTTATTGCATCTTTGTCCTCAACATTATAATTTTGCGAAAGGTTCTCTTTAGAACATAAAATATATGTTGTTTATATTGTCGAAGCTAATGTTGTAATTATTTATCCGTCTTGCGTTCCGTTGGGATAGGTAGGAACTCGTGTCACCTTGAACGATTAGTTGCATTTATATCGCATTCGAGAACATGCAGTGTTGAGTTTCGTTAGCCGAGTATTTAGTCTAACTTGCCAACCAATTAAGCGTCACAACAAAGGTGTTTAGGTCGTTGAACTTATAAATTAATTAGACATTACGATGCATTGTTCACCGTTCATAGCTTTCTTACTATGTAGGGCTAACTGCACTGTGAGTTGTACTTAGAGTTCAATAATACTAGTACTTGGAACCTTAAGTTAATGGAGCGCTTTACTACTTTGGTCAGAGGAAAACTAGGATTCTAACAAGTCACCTACCTTTATTTGTTATTGTTAAACTTTCAATGTTGATAAACATTGTTTTGCACTACCTCTTATCCCCCCTACAGTAAGGGTACAAATGTTATATTATCGTTTAACCCAGATACTTTTTATATCGTTAATAAGTTATAGAAAAATATTTATCAAGTAACTAGATTTATTGTGCTAGTTTTTAACGAAATATAAGTGAACCGTTTTTAAAGATGTTCGAAGTCACGTTGTGTCCGTGACAGGTTGCGTTTATCCAATCAAATTTAGAGATTTCTTATGTTTAATAATCTTCAACATTATTAGCATGGTGTTTTTAAACTCTTCTAAGTATAAGATAGTTCAGCCATACGTTTAACTTATACATACAGTATATTGGCTATCAGTGCCTATCCTTATCTTATAAGAACTTTGTACAATCTGTACATAGAACGATGTGTTACTTAATAGATTACGTAATATCCAGATCATTATAACATTATATCTAGCTAGATATCTGATATTCAGTGATCTCAATATTTAGATATTGTGTACTCAATATTTAGTACTCAATAATGAATGTGACTTGTATTAAAATTGATATAAAATAATATAAACAGTATCCCAAGTAGGTGTGTAATTGAATTTAAAATAAATACATGTGAATTGTTTGTTTTGCTTAGTCATCCAGTAGACACTTGGCTCGCCTTAGCTGTATGCGGAAGTTGTATGATTTATTTAATTTTATTTCATTTAGTCACCGTATTGTGTTAAGCTAGAACGTAAATGTATGTATTTCCCTTTCTGCATTTTGTAGTGAGAATTTATACCTCCAATATTTCGCATTAATGACATGATAGTAATACTTTAGGTGACTGAAGAGGGTTTTTGTAAAAAGTTCAGAAGCGCATGTTTTTATGTATCTATGTGATTACAATCGAATGACCTTATGAAGCATTCACACGAGAAAATTAGTGATAAATACTCCTCATTTTCTGTACAAGACCTTGAATGGAAGCCACGAATTGATAACGTATTACAAAACATGCTCTCATTCCTAAATACGAATAAAACTTACATTCTTTTAAGCATTTTGGAGTGGACTAAACCTGGCAGTCACAGAACCCCTTTTACGTTATGTGTTCCATGTTTTGTATAACATTAGACACCCTACATAAATTTTAAACCAAATTAAGATAGTCTTCTAGTTGCCTTCTACGTCATAGTAGAAAGAAAGTCAGCTAGTTAGCATTCTATAAACGTCCCATGACACATTTAATGCCACCATAGAACGAGGCATTGAATTGCAAATTAATTGCACGGCGTCTCGTGAATCTAAGGGTGTAATATCATTAATACAGTATTGAAATTAACATAAGAATGTGATTAAGATAAACTGCACCACGATCTGTGATCATTAGATCATTGTCGAAGGGTTTGTTGTGTATCTACACGTGATGATAGGTTATAGTGATACACGATTTTAGTTTAATATAACTTAGTATTTAGAATAATTAGTTGGTGAAAAGTAGGGTTAAAATTATGTTGGTGTTACATTAACGAAATTTACGAATTATTTAATAATTATCAATAGATAGAATTGCACTAACAATAGACGATAATTTTAAATAAAAAAAAGTGAAACAAAGTCATAATTCATGTACTAAGTACGTGGAAAATTCTTCAAGTTAGAAAGCTCTAGATGGTTATGATTATTAAATAAGCCGTGGAGAATTAAAACAAGCAGTGGTTCGTATTAAAAAGTCACACGAAGCAAATTACATTAACGGTCAGATTATGAGGTTACGTTGACCCCTGAATAGCGAAACGGTGACCATTTTGACCGTCTTTTCTTGGTATAGAACGCACAACAAATGGCTATGTTGATCAGTAATGTTAACTTGGCTCTGAATCTAGTTTTAATAAATATTTGGAGATGAATTATCTTCTCAGGTAGTCTTAGTATTAAATATTTGTTACACGTTGCTAGCCTAGTGTACATTTACCTGCAATCATTCTAAGACGGTATAATATTATTTTCATCAAATATACAATACAAAAGTTAAAAAGTATTCCAATCACATTAAGTAAGAGTTGAATAAAGCCTGCGCACTATAAAGCATAAAGCGTTTTGTTTATTTAATATCCCAGTTAAAGATTACGGCTAAAGCCGGCGGGAAAGATTGTCCTGTTATTGACCACGCTCCAACAGAATAACAATGTAAACGCCCACGCTTCTGGCATAATGCTCACCAATAATGTAACGGTTTAACGCTCCTACTAAAGGATTTTATTTTCTTATTGCTCCTCTAAAGATTATGACATCTGGCGCACGCTAAGGCTAATGTTTGTTGGCTTTGCGAAAGGCAACCGGAAGTGACATAGCTGTGCTAGTTACAGTTAGGCTTGTACGGTTCAAACAATCATTGAGAGAATAATTAAAGTGTTTTTCGATATTGAAACCAAAGCTACCCTTCAAAAATCTCAGTGACGTCACGGCCCGAAAATGCATTCAAGTCACCATGACGCGATGAAAAGGCGCACGCGCATTTCTCCTTTGCTAACATCATTGTTTACCCCCCAAAGAGCCGCGTAACGCGACGTTGCTGCGCTATCGTCCTCTCACTTTCGCACACGCTCCGTCCCCTTCTACCTGTTCGTCTGCCGTCCCTTTCGCGCCTAGCGGTTCTCTACTTTTTGGCAGTGCAGTTTTTTACGGCACTCGTTGATCGTTGTTTTATGGGCTTCTAAAATCGTTTTAGGGGTTTCTCGTGTTAAATTAACACTGATTTGTATCACTTTACGTAAGTTTTACATTTTATAACGTGTCAAGTGTATAACTTTTATAGGGTTAATAAATTGTGGCTCGTTGCATCATTGACCTACATTGTATCGCACTTGATTACGGTCCGAATAAAGTCAGCTTGCGTAGAATAAGGTTGTTTCCCGTTTTATCGATCGATTTCTGGGTAAAGCCTCTAGTTTTAAACTATGAGAGTACCCAAGCATTGCACTTAACCTCACATAGATTTAGATTCATTCATAAGCGGCCAATTTAAAATTCAAATGTATTGCAATTCTGTATCATCATAGATCATCGCAGAGACCTTTTATCGCAACTGGTCCACCAATCTGATGGAATATTAAATCAAATATGATCCCAACAATCTAATCTAACGAAATCTGAACTACGGTTGTTGAGAACGAATCTAACGGTACTCCATCGGTGCCGCCATTACGGTAACCGTGGCGCAAGACGTCACATTGTAGAAAGTGAATCGAGTGCGCAGGCGCATCGCTAGAAAGCGTCACGCCCCACACGCCAAGAGCGGTAAGAAAGCAGCTCTGCTTAGCTGGTTCCTAGTTCTGGCACATTCGCTTTTGTAACCCAACTTATATGTCACCATACGAAACTACATGATCTGTTCCTACGACTCTGTAGGGAAACGAGAGTGTATACATGTGTGTTGTATAGTATAGCTTTCGGTATAAGTAATAATCAGAACTGTAAGGCGACATGTAACACCACCTGTCATGTTCAGTGCTGGCTATTTTGTGATTAGAAGGTTACATGTGACCTATCCTCCAGAATTCATCTCCTCAGTGGTAGAAGACACTTCAACCTTAGTCTTAAACTGATCTGTAACTATGATAAATTGTCACGACCGTGAACTTGCCCAGTCAAAAATCCCCCTTAAAACTTGCATTAGAAGTTTCACCAGGTGCGACATATTTGTGTTACGGTGGCCCGGTTCATACGGTTCCCCCGCATAACTGGTTTTCGGGCTTCGCAGTCTGGGGAGCGGTCCTTCACCCGCCCCTGGTACTATTGGCAAGGTCATCCGCACACCTGCCGGGATGGGACACTTGGGCTTATGCCTATCCACGTATATGGTGTCTAGCGAAATGATATCTCGTATGAGTGAATGTGAGACGATAACTTGCGTATTTATCTCTTTAACATCATAATATGATAGTAGGTGGTTCTAAGTATACTTTATGAGTTACTTCGTGTGGCGGAAACCTCACGGTACATCTCGTCTACTAGTATAAAAGTATACTCGGGGAATTCATTCCTTAACGTAGTTATTTTTGGCGTAATTATCAAAGATGCGTATAAGTATAGATTTCGTTACCGCAAGGCCAGAGAGATTTGTCAGGATATTTTAAGGTGATGTAATAGTCTCATGTCGCTGATTATCATAGGACCACAGTCTAATCGTTATGTCTTATTGTGTATGGCATAAGCTATATCTTGTATTGAATAGTTGCCATATAATCAACAAATTTAGTGAATAATGGTCATAAGTGCACTATAATTGGTCAACTATGAAAGGTGTTTAGTGCAACTGGTGCATTGCCAATTTCTATAAATAGACTGCAACTGTGAATACGGCTTACATGATTTGCATATATTTGGTTGTTAATTTCGAGTTGTTTCTTCCTTTTATGTTTTTATTATTTGTGACTTTTTAAAGTTATTACGGAATTTAATGTTCAGCTAGCGTAACGTCTAAATATATTCCGTAACACATCTTTATCATTTATGTAAATGTGCAAAACGTCAGTGTTTTATCCCTTTCGATATTATGCAATGGTTCTAGTTTCTTATTGAGCAAATTTACCTCTTTTTTCTTTTAAATTTACACTTATTTTTCAACAACTAACCCTGCCTTCTCATTGCAGACTGAACTGTACGGCATAAAATGGCGTAAGCTGGTGTGGGGCGAGAGTCAGGGCGGAGTGGGCGCGGCCGAGGCGGACGGATCCGCGCCGCTCACCGACCCCGTGATCAGCAGCTATGCCCGGTGCCTTGCTGGAGACATCCTGTGCGTCTGGCGCCGGGTGCCAGCTCCTCAGCCCCAGGATATCTACGAGATCAGCGCCCCAACGCCGCCGCCTCTCTCCCTCCGAGCCGCTAAGGAACTCTGGATCTTCTGGTACGGCGAGGAGCCGGATCTGAGCGGGCTGGTCGCGCCAGAACTCATCTCTAGCCGTAAGTACATAGATGTAGTGTTGCTGCTGCGTGAGAACATATTATATTAATTGGAAACTTTAATTTCCCTTGGTTATATAAGTGAACATTGGTGACGTGTATATTTATATAGACAGTATCTTATTCCTTCTCTACTTACCTAGTAGATTAGTAGTACAGTGCGAGAACGTTGCCCGAAAACCTGCGGTCGTTCGTGTAAATTCTATATTAGAGCGCGAGAGGTCCCGTTCAATAGAGCCTACGACGTCGTCATGGCAACGGGAGGCGCGGGGCGGGGCGAATTTTGGATTTCGATTGCATAACCGTGTGACAAAAATGGCGTTTAGCCTTAAAGCGATCTTGGAGTAATTTGCCACATGGACGCGTTCGCTTATTATTTCCTCCGTCTATTACGAAATGCTGATGCCGGCTAACCCGGATTCGAATCGAAGAATTGGCACGTAAACCTGCCATACTATACAGTTGAATGGGCGAAGTGACATCGCACGCGAACCCTGAATCTGGTTAATAAGCCGTAAAGAGAGCCTATTTGACGACTAATAAAAAGACGTGATCGAAACTGCAAACGAGGTGCCCGCCCATTCGATCGGTGCGGTGGCCGCATTCCGTGCCATTTTGAATTTTATTTGGTTGTGCAAAGGGTCGAGTTTCCTCCGCTACCTTCTCGGGGCTCGGAGGCCGTTGAGGAACTAACCTCTTTATTGGAGGCCCTTACTGGCTTTGACATGCGTTGGCTTTTACATTCGCATCATCATTTATGCTAAGGGTATTCAATAGTTTCTTCAGTGCCTTTTGGTTAATCTTTATTGTGGGGAGGCGTTTTCTTAATCAGTAGCCCAGACTATACATAACGTGCTTTATATTACATCTTATTCTTGTAATCTTGCACGTAAGTTGTGTACAGTCAACGCTAATAGTGCAGTCCTAGTAACTTTTTATAACGTTTACGTTTATAAGAATAAAAGACAATATTTTTTTATTTCGAAGCACGCGAACGTATAAGGGCCATGACGTAGTGGCGCCAGTTTTAAAATGTAAAATATTGTCTTTTGTTATTATAACTTAAACCTTATAAATAGTTACTGGGACTGCACTTTTAGTGCTGACTGTACATACCTTGATTCGATTTCTAAATCTATGTAAATACATTCCTTAGAAACGTGTTACTTTGATAGGCCGTACCATCTTCTCGTAATGTTTATTTTGAGATTTTTCATTGTCGCTATCAAGATGCGATAAAATCACAACTTTGTTTTATCTTATCACCAAAATACAAGTTCGCTCCGCGTTCTATTGTTGTTTATGGTTTAGGTTATATAGCTAATAAATAATATAAAATACATACAACGTTTTCCACTATAAATGTGTTATACAACTTGTAGGAAAATTGTGTTACTTAAGTTACGTAGTTACAAGTAGATTATTTATATGAAGTAGGTAATGGCAAATTCCTCTAGATCAATCACCGTATGATATAATCATACCATTTTGACATTAAAAATACCAAAAATAACAAAACTGGTATACTACAATAAAGCCTTAAATTTTATTATACTGATCTATTTTCTTTTCTCCGATGTATTAGTTTCTTTAAGTTTCCACGATCTAAGCCAATAAAAGTCGTAGGAAGCAATCAGAAAGATAAGTGTTAAGCCACAGGTGGTTGGTACTGATTTAAGATGAACTTGCAACTCGGAAGAACGTTTTACGAGTTGAACTTTGCCTTTTGTCGTATTGAGTTGAGTTAGTGAGATGCGAACTTTGGTAGATAAAGTTTATTTGTGGCATTCAGAGGTGATGTCTTTATTTTTGTGCGAAAATCTACTTTTTGTATGTTTAATGTTGGTTGTGTTATAAGCAAAATTCTGTTGTTAACATTTGTTTGCGTGACATAAATTTATACGTTTATTGAAGTAGATATACAATTATGATTGATAGACTATTAATTCTATTAAAGCACAGTTCTTTTTAATTTAATCATCTTGTTATTCACCACTATGTTAGGTCTTGTTTATTTAATAGTCTATTTAAAACGGTCGATTGCGTTGTTTCAATTTGGTTAGTCTTTTCCACTAGATAATGAGTCGGCACTGATGATATCATCTGATAAGGCTGGTCTATTGGTGTTTTGTTGTCAAGTGTACCGCGGTCGCTGTTTGGCCCAAATTGTTTTAACCTTGCCTCCCGGTTCAACTGGAGTGATATGAACTTGCTGATTCGTTTACGTGCTAAAACAGCGAAGATATACAAACAGATACAATCTCTTTTAAAATTAAACTACTTAATGTGTAGAGAAGGTTTTCTTTATCAATTATGCTGTCAAAACATTACATACCTCTATGCTTGATGTAAGTAAAGTTTTATGGTTAAACGTAAGGTGTAAACTAGTAACTTTTGTATCATAAATTATTGTCATTATAGTCTATTTGTTTTAGTGTCGTATAGTTAGTTTATCTTGTAGTTACGAATAGGTGTTTTTAATGTAAGATTAAAATTGACACTATGATAGCTGGAAAATTACAATCTATATACTACTGAGCACATATAACCAAATATCGTATACGTAACTGATAGTAAATCAAGAATGAAACCCGGAACCACAGTGTTACGTGAACTTATCACGTCACAGAGGTCAGAGGAGTTTTTTTGTTTGTAGGCATATGTTGTAGATAAGCAATATACGTACGATCAGAATATTCGCAAATTTAAAAGATATATATTCGTATAAACGAATGTGTTGTTTATAAAAGGAAACGATTTAATTGTATTCTTCTATTTGTTTAATTGTGCATACACCATTAAACTATTTAGGTTATTAATATCAGTACTAGTACTTTGTTCTATCCTTCTGAATGTGTAATATGAATTAGTTATCATAGTAGGATATCTAACCCATATTAAATATATAAAAAGTCTGTAATATTAATTAGTAATCATAGGATATCAAACACATAATTCATAGAACTATATGCCTTTTCTAATAGTCAATACTTTATTAAATTCCTATGCGGTAATAAAACTCATAGTTACTAGTATAAAATACTCAGATACCTCTTTTATTAGTATTTTTGTCAGGCAATGCGCCTGCTACAGATTCTTA
Organism: Leucoptera coffeella; assembly: GCA_030578115.1. Lineage (NCBI taxonomy): Eukaryota > Metazoa > Arthropoda > Insecta > Lepidoptera > Lyonetiidae > Leucoptera > Leucoptera coffeella. Next base: position 62,918 of record JAMBLF010000059.1, on the reverse strand, counting down.
AACCAATGAATGAGCGGGCGTGGGTGTCGTCTGATTTAGCACCTAGCTGCTAAGTACATAATAACGAGATGCGTAAAGGATTCCACACATGACATTCAGTCAACCGAATTGTGTAACATAGTTATATACATAATAATATGCATTTCAGTCGGTTGATTCAGAAAGGGAGGATATGTTCTATAAACATAATGATTGTGGTATTGAAATAATGAAAGAAATAAAACATTTGATACGTTGCATATGACATTTACATTAAACGCACACATTAAATAACAATAAGGAAAATAGAAATAGGAAATAATTGTTGTATAATAATTGTGATGGGTAGCTAGGTCACCGCCCAATACATAAAATTCACTCATAATATGCCTTCTTTTGCACATTCGTTCTTTGCATTGCCGAAGGATGTAACTGCACTATCCCTTAGTTGCACCCTTATACCGATGTGAAAGGCAGCTGTTTATTATATTTACGTCCCAAACTAGCAAGGGATAACCTTGGCGTAGATTCCGTTGTGCTTTTTACTGACCCTTATAGCACGTGTATGATTGTTTGTTAGATCATAGAGTCGCGAACTGGTTACGATGGGTTTTTTGTTTCAAAGGTGACGTATTGAGACGTCTGTTTGTACTCGCTATGGCGTGTTAATTAGGTGTGATAGGTGGGGTTTTGAGGTGTAGAATAGATAGTGGAACTAGGTGATAAGGTTATGATTGGAAACTGTGACTAAAGATTAGGGGTTTTAGGGATATTTTAGCTCTTGTGACTCATGTATAACTTAATACTTCCGTCCTATATCGAATTCTTAAACAAATACGCGATATAATAGAAATAACGACATTTAATCTATAACTTACGTAATCATGCAATGTAAAGACGTCGACGAAACGAACCTTGTTTGTCTAGATTTGTATATTTCTAATATATAATTTAATGTATAAGTCATACAAATTAACAACATCTATTCTAATTAAGAAACATCTAATATAGAATATGTATGTAAGTCATAGATATTAGAAACTCGTGTATATGTATCTAAAAGTATACCGTAAACAGCCATTTCTTAAAACAACTTCTCGATAAACCTACGTCGCTTGTCCGACTAGAGATTAGCTAAGACAGTCGGGACGGTTACGGAGGCAGAGACTAATCCACTTAGACCTGTCCAGGTGGAACGTAACCTTACAAGTTCACAGACTTCTGGATACTTGATGGGATGATAAGCGTTTATTTAGCGACATTGCATGTACAAAATAACAATCACAAGATGATATACAACGATAGAATACAGTTTATTATTTTATAGATAGATGATCGTTAACGATTCGTCACATATGTATTAATTTTCACGTACCGATAGTAATGTTTTACTATAATTATCCAAGAGATGCCTGTAAAGTTCTATACACGTGAAAAAGGATTTAAATATATCATATTTTAGGTTTAGTTTAAATCAGGATAATCTATTGTATCTATCTAATTGTAGTTTCCATTCTCAAGTAATAATGACAAATGACAATACTCCAAAATCATTACCAAAGTTAACCTATTAAATACTACGTTTATAAATATTTCGTATATAATACTACGTCTCTTACGAATACAAGAATACAAAAATAAACAGAACAATAAAGTAAGTGCATTCCCATATTGTAATAGCCAATACGTGAGTGTATGCACCGTAAAACCTCGATATTTATTAGCCTCCATTCCTATAAATACATTTGTTTGATCTTCCATAATGCAGGATTATCTCATAATGACCGGACCATGTATCCCCTTCCAGTGAAATGGAATTGATAATTCAATTTTCGTGTAGCGTGCATGGAATTCTCCGTATGGGAGTTGATAGTATTAGTTTGTTTATGCCAATGACAAAATGGATTGAGAAAACATTGTTAGTTTTCAAAATTGACGTATGTGTTGCTAAAGTTAACAATATTTATGTTTTATGCTATATGGCAAGGACAAGGTATTAAAGTAAGGCATATTAAGTAAATATATAGCGTTTAACCCTTACATAATGTTTAAAAATCATTTCATCGTTAGTTTTCAAAATTGTCTTATGCCTTGATAAATTTAACAATAATTATGTATCTTATATGGCTAGGACAACGTATTAAAGTAAGGAATTATAAGTAAATATATAGCGTTTAATCCTCAATAATTCATTAAAATTAACGCATATCAATATATTAATAGGATTTTCGACTCTATAACTATTCATCTAAAAACCCTATCGAAGAACGCCCTTTTCAACAAACTCCCAGCATCTATTTTCAGATCGCATCTCTTATCAAGCCCTAGCAACATCTATGAATATTGTATACTCGTCTCGTTTTCTTTCGCTAGACAAAAATAGCACTCATAAATAGTAATTCGTGATCGAACGTCATTTGCATTAGATTTTTGTGTTGAAATAAACATTAGCCAAGCAGTTTCATAGGAAATTTTCCGCTCCGTATTTCCGCTATATGTTATCTATTAGTGCATTTGAATTGTCTTCTGTAATAGCTGATTATTGTAGAACTATTTAATGAATTAATTATTGATTTAAATTTAATATGAAATTTAAAAAGTTGTGTAATAATCCTATATAACCTTAATTTGCCAATGATTATTAGATAAATAAAGGTCTACTTCTGGCATGTCTTTGAGATTAATTAAGAAAGGAAAATAGGCTAGCTAAGTTACTAATACTTAATATCTTACATGTTTGTCCCTAACATATCCTATATTACTAAAATTAAAAAAATAATACACGACGGTGTAAGTTTGAAACAGAAACCCGCATAGCAAAAGTAGTAAAAGAGACTCATTATTCCAAAGCAGGCAAGGCTTAAGAAAGCAAACCCGCATGCATGTTTCATAGGCCGAGCGAGTAGGAAGCGCTGCACCAACGATGCAGTATCACAGTATATCACAGGCATAGTAAGGGGATGAAAAACGACTAACTGCCCACCCGCTGGGCTGTCGCGTGGCAACGGAGCCTCCGTATTGTGAATTACAAGAACTATACTCGCCTCTGCATGCTGTGCCGGTTATTGATTGTGCAAGCCGAAAGATGGTTGAAGGCATTTGGGTGGTGAAAGATTGTTTTAATGGATAATTGTTAGGAAGAACTGTTTATATGTTAGGAAAACGAATACAGTCTTATAATCACAAAGCACAGCAAAGATCCAATATTTTATTAGGCACGTAACATATTGTCATATTAGAGAAACAAATATTGTTAATTTTTTCACGGCATTATTGCGTTAACTTTTCGAGAGGCAAAAAATGTCAAATCTATATGTAATTGTAAAATTCAACTACGTTCCCTAATAGCGACATTTCCTTAACTTGACCTAGCCTAATGAAATCGATCCCTATCTTAACCGCATCACTCTATAGTATGTTCCCTATACCGAATTCCCCTAGCCTATGGTACAGAGCATACGGAAGGTCCTCGCCATTCGCAAGATCAATACGGCGTCACAGGGCAGCGGCGGCCCGTATCGATCTGCCCGCACCGCTATGCGTCCGCATCCCGCCGAACTAACCGATACTTATGCACCAAGGAGTTTGGGTCTATGTAGGTCTTTAGCATAGAAGGGATCTTATATAGAGTATTAAATACACGATACTAGCCAATGCCTAATAGATTGTTTATCCCAAGTGCAAGAGAGAAAAAGGGTGGTTGTTTTCAATAATTTTTAGCTTTTTACAGTCTATTATGCACTCTCTAAGAAGTTTGAGTTTCGGATTACAAGACCCTGTAATAGCATATTTGCTGGCTTTTTACTATACGTTTGTACTAGCTAAACAATTATGCGTAGATTTAAGAGTAGAGTCTATGTATTGGATGGATTTTAAAAGGTTGTAAATTAAAGTATGAGAAAAATTTACAATTACCATATCGGAGTATTATCAAGTTTACGCGACAGATTGTAGCTCTCACATTTGATTAAAGTTATGACCGTAACATATGTTCATAAGTTACCTAATGCAATAAATTTTCCATTCTTAATTGCGCATGATATGGTGTTGATGTTGAATTAAGGTTCGTTATCCACTAAGTAGAATATCCCCTAGAACTTTATAATTTAATTTCAACTAAATTAAATGGCGCTGGTTGAGGTCACGAGTCACCCACGTGTTTCACCCTATCACGTTTGGATCATTGTTTTCGCAGGATTCGTATTGATTAGTCCAGTTTAATGGGACGAGGGTAGTTGGCCATGTTTTATAGTGGACAGGTGGCTTTGTGAGGGGCGCTAAAGAGAATGACTATTTGTATTAGTAAAAAGATTTATGGACGTGTGAGCCTAGCGCTAAATAATTAATGAGTTACGAAATTTAATCAGGTGTTGCTTTGCGGAAACGCTTAAGTAATATGAATGTAAATCTTAGAAATATTTATTCAATACACTAGAAGTAGGAATTATCGGTTTAGGCATATGAGAGTAATAGGAGCTTTTTAATAAATATTAATATTTTTTGCATACCAAATTGATAATTACAAAATTTGCAAGCGAGTTGTCTCTAAGGATCATATGAAATGGATCTCGCTGTTGTAAAACCATTAAATCACTATTGTAAGCGATCATAGTGCAACTGATAGTAATAGATTAGAATTTTGTATATAGTTCGCATAAAGTTTTCTCTATTCATCGTATAATTTACAAAATTCTTCCCGTGTTTGATTAACTTAGATCTTTATTACCATTTTTATCATATGTATATGAATTACTATGGTAATTTGTCGTCGTATTTACCAATATTTCCCCACATAAAACCCCAATATTCTTAACAACTTTACGCAATAAAAATTAATCGAACCCCCTAGTACTTAGGCGTGTATAAGGTCGCGAATGGCACCGATGAACCCCAGATTGCTTCAGTCTAGACACCCTAACGCAGTGGGGTGTGGATTCCGACTCCACTAAGCCTCATTACCTTGTCAAGATGGAGACTGGTTTTGGGCTATTTTGAACATATACTTGCTTATTAGTAAAAGATAAACTGTTACTCAAGCTTTTTATTTTGTTACCATATGTAATATGCCTTATAGTTATGTTAATATTGTAATTTAATTGTGTATTAGTTAGTGTCAAACTTATGGTTCACGATTGTTAACCCTTTTGGGTTTAACAACTGTCGTAATTGTTGTCAGATATATAATAGCCAGTATCCAACTTGATAAGATGGTAAATCTATCGCCGTTACAATAATTTGGTATCTTGTAATTCACGAAAATTAATACAACTCGTTGTGAGCTCGTAAACGTTGAAATGTATTTAAACAGAAGTATTATATTTTTAACAAATCAATCGGATTCCTCGAATTACTATTACGCTAAAGACGCTTTCTGCGTACAAACTTAAATCCTCTTTAAAAACTTGTTTAGTTATAGTGTTAGGCAGATCATAGATACCTAGTTTTGACTTTTCAACATCCATACACCTTCACATACAAACTCGTCAATTATAGACGCGTCTAATCCTTTTTTAGTCTACGTTTTATAGTGTCTACGTGGTCTAAACCTAAATGGAAATGTCCAAGTTGCTTGGTTAACCAGAGCGCGTCGCAGCGGACGATACAATAGCAGTTTAATTGAAGTCGCAATTAGCCTACTGAGCGACCTGTCCATGCCACTTGACTAGCGACTTGAAGGTGGCAAATAGGTTTAAGATGTCTAAGCATCGATATGGTAAAAATTCTATGTGAAATAGTACCGAAATTATCGGTTGCTTTAGTTATGTGTGGAAGTTTTTATTATACTATGGTTTTCTATCGAGGATAGTTAACAATGTTGTTGATCCATATTATTAAATTTCCAAAATATTATGTATTTCTTTTAATATTTTGTATTTTGCATAAAACTGGTACTATAGCTTGAATTTGTTACTACGTTACTAAGCGTGTAATCTTTGCTTACTAATTATTAATATTACCTAAAACATCTAAGTTTATCTTGGTCGAGATCAGAAAATATATAATAATCGTCATGATTTATATAATAAATAAATCGTCATGATTTTGACATCGTATAGAGTTCAAGAGCACTCTTTTTAACAAATAAGGATATATAATCCAAACGAATAATTATTTGATAGCAGCGCCGACATCTAATAAGGGCGCGACCGGCCTCCGAGATTATGGCACGCGCAATTTGATCCCGCTGAATGACGCTCAGCATTCCGGGGCTAATGGCTCGCGACGGCTGCTGCGGGACTGCGGAATACGCTCTAGAGTAATTGAATAGGCCAACGGCTGTTCTAGGCTGGGTGATGTAGCTATCTGTAGGTTTAAGGGACAGAATGTGTACAGGTGTGTATAAGGTGTATGAGTGTCAATGAAGCGAAAGTGGTTTGTCAGGATCGTGACGAATGGGCTTTGTGAACGTAGCTTACCCCTCGATATGGGAATGAGTGATGTGTATGTCTGTACATATACATAAATATGTACTTATCACATATAGGGAATATTAGTAAATATGTGGGTTTCTACCATTATGATTATGACCCGACATTTAAGCATGCTACTGATGACAATGCATATTATGTAAGATAGAGTAGATATTGAACAGTAATAAACAATATATGAAATAAGTTTATTATTAAACAACCGCATAAAATTTACCAATTGTTAAGGTCAAATATAATTAACAAAGTAACCCTAATTCAGCTTAACCCCACCGCCCACTCTTTATTATTTAATGGCGTAAATAATTGTGTGGTTTAAAGTCATAAAGCCACCTTTCATATTGTATACCGTGTCAGTTTGAAATAATGGTGCAATTGCAATTTGAGTACTTTTACCCGACCGATCATCGGTTGGTCGATAACCTGTTCTGAGGTCTCGGAGACACCTGATCCTACGACCCATATGTCTGTCGCCATATGTAGTGCAAGTATAAGGTAGAAGGCTGTGAAAAGAAGGTTTAGTTAGCAAAAAGTATATAGGGAAAGCTAGTATAGGAGAGGATCGATTTATAAAGGTTAGGTGTTATTAATTAGTGTAGTCTAAAGACCTAATAGATTGTTTATTTTTTATTTTTAATTACAGTATTTACTTAAGTATATGCTATCGTTCTATCCCTTTCGATATGGATATAAACCCGAAATACATATAAATGATTTTTTTAGAATCAATACAAAATTTCTTTCCTTTAGAAATAATATCTCCTTGGTCATCTTTAGCATTACTACAAATTCCTTTCAATCCGTTAATAATACAACAGCTAGTTAGCATTCCAATTATGTGTCATATAGGACAAGACAATTACAATGTATACAAATAAAAATAAACTGTTTCATTTTGTCTCTACACGCGTCCTTTATGTTTTACTAAAGTAAGCCCACGGCAACAGAATCGTATGACCGGTTTCCAACATTTGTCTTAGGAAGAGCATCAGTCAAGCCGCTCTTAGAGTAGATTAAGACCTCCCAAGTGTGTAATATAGGTACAAAATAGCCTTTTTATTGTTTTATAACTAGGAGGATAATCTAACAGGTGCATGTTATAATTACATACATAAATAGATCATATATCGGGTATCTTACTGTTTTGTTTCAAGATATGTACATGGAAGTGTATAGGTGTAGTTATAGTAGTACTATGTAAATTTCATATTCAATATCTACGTATTCTATTATAATCATAAAATATGTATATTGATCCTTTTCGCTGTTAACCCCTCAACCGCGGTACAAAAAATCCCGTCCAAACTTGTAAGCGCGGCGGTGAAACATTGAAATTCCTTATCGTATAAAAAGAGGCATAGGTTGCTTGCTCCAGTTCGTGGCGTCGAGGTTAGGTGAAATATTTCCAACGCGAGCATTCTCTCGGACGTCAGTCGTTGACCCAGCCGCGTTCGAACGCGCTACTGTCGCCCTCTGTCCTCGCGATGTAAGAGGCTCTAGGGGACCTATCGGAGTATTGTTCCGTTTGATTTATACATTGAAGAGCTAGGAAGCAGAGGTTTATGGGTTAGAGGCTGGGTTTTGAAAATTGGTAACTCTATAGGTCTTGTAATGGGAATAAAAAACGATATATTGGAAATTGATGTTCTTGGTACTATTTGTTGAATACAATTTGTACTGTTGTAACTGTAAGATTGGCAATATTATTAGGGAAATAAAAAAGAACAAAATAACACATTTAAAAAACAGTCATTTTTATACAATTATAAAAACTCCTTATTTTATTCATTAGAAATAATTAACACACCTGTCAATACCTCCAAAGTATTAACAGTTCAAACAATAGCGGTGACTAGAACCCAGCTCTAAGATCGGGTCTTATCACAAGGATGTAGATAAAGCTGTGACGAGTGTGGCCGTAAAACGCCTGTTAACTCCACTTTATCCTAAACAGCTCTGATCTTAAGCGGAGCTTGACGCCGTATTTGGGATAGATTGTCTTAGAGAATAGAGGAAAATGCATCTGTATAACTAAAGTTTTTAACCTTTTTAGTGGACGTATTTTAATTAGGACATGTAGTAGTAGCATATTTATTCTGCACCAAGCGAACGGTTAAGAAATAGCACATTTCGTCAATAATAGTCAATTTATCAAACGATTAAGTATAACAAAATAACCACCTCGCAAGGACACGCTAAACGGTCAATCAGAGTAACTTTAGACGCTTGATTAAGTGTTTACGGCTCTCATAATTAGTCAATCGTTGTAATTTCATTGGTTTAATTATTTCAACACTCGACGATGATTGGTTCTAACCGTTGAAGCAAAGTTGATAACGTATGTTGACTAAGTATTAGCTCAGCGTTGAAGATTAATGACATTAGATAAGAGATACTTCCGCTTCTGAGATTGACATTTTAATACTGTGGAAGTTTTCTTAGTGCCATGTGGTACTAACGTAAATATAAGATGTCATTCATTCTGATTTAGTATCCATATGAAGTGAATTTACTGGATTTGTAAACGTTTTGGTACCAAATATAAAACGCCATTGTTGAGTAGGTGCTTGTATAGTTCTAAAATAAGAAACCGTGTTAGCAACACATTTTGTATAAGATTTTCAATTCTCGCGAAGCAAGGTGATCGTGGTGAATTCAAGAATGTTACCGTTAGCGTTGAGTGTGCGCAGCGAGACCGATAACCGACTAGTTACAAAACTTCACTTTCACATCGCGCCATATAATACATGAATACTTGGTTACATATTCGTAGTGCTGAAAGAATATATATGAAGAGGATTGAATAAACAATGTGACTTCAACAAGATATAAACTGAAATGATTATTTAATGTTATTAATTGACCATAACTTGGGTTATTATTTTAACACCTTAACTGTCATCGGTAATTAAAAATGTTGGTACGATAAAAACATACTATTTATGGGACCCGTACTGAGAAATAAATGCAATTAAAAGGTACGGATGTTTTCAAGCTAGATTATCGTTGCAGTTACTGTACATGGGGAAAGATTTGTTTCTAGGAACAGTGCACGGTTCATGTGGCGCTAGCCTGACCTTTAGGGACCCTAGATCCAGGCACCGTAAAGAAAAACCAGCAGCGTTGCACGCACAATAATTATTCTTATGATAAAATGTGTTGTGATTGTGCCCGCCTGAACAAGATCGTGGGAATCGAGTGTGTATGACATACCACAGCAGCCGACGCGACCCACTTCTTGTGAATGTTTTCGTTTCGTTCTAGAGCTTTCTAATTGCACTCCTCTACAACAATTACCAAGAAAAATATATAGCAGAGTGTATGTAATTTATTAAATGAAGGAAAAATATAAAAAAATCATCCTCTTTCATCCTCCCTTTTTATATTTATTAAATAGTAAAGCTATGAACATCAATAGCAGTTTAAAACGGGTCAAAGCGAGACAGACCGACGACGATTAATTTAATAGATCTCTTGACTTCCAGCGATTAGTTTACGATACTCTAGACGGATCATAATGTCGTAAAATCCAAACATGTATCTCGAGCACAGTAACGTTTGCTAGAAGAAGTCGGGGTTGGTGAACGGAGTGCCCCAGCTACGCAACTGAGGAGTTTTATTAATAAAATGAGCGTGACGTATCGACAAGTCTCGGATCGTTCTATTTATTGATGAGTTTAATGCGTGCACACGGCAACCTCTCCGCGTATTGAACTGAAATGTTAATGGCTACATCCGATCGCCGTTTGACTATCAATACTTGCCACTAGCAGTGATGGAACTACTTTATTTTCATTTGTAATAATATTAACGAAAGGTATTCTAAATTAAAATTAATATTTCCAACTGAATTCTAGACGGCTTTGTCGACTTAGCTACTAAAACAGCTACTAGTGCTTCGGAAGCTATATATTTTATAATTAAATCATATATTTAGGATTAAGGCAAATAAAACAGAATAGACCTTTTTGTATACGTACATTATCATATAAAGTCACTTTGTAACTTTTATCAAGAGATCGACGTAGTGATAGATGTTTCTCAGAAACTGTGCTTGCACAACTTAGTCAATGGCTTGGCGTATCTTATTACAGATTGGTCACAGCAGCCATTTTGTTTTCAACAGGCCCAACTGGTACATCTAAATAAGCTGCTCTGTTGTGTAACACTCCCTCTCGATAATAATGAACATTAACTACGTAAATATATTTAAAATCGAACGCTACAATACTCTTAGTACTTGACCGTATCATAATAAGTCCATTGTAACAGTAGCTTGTTAATATAATCACCCTTATCATCACCACCCCTTCGTATCGCTTGCGTAATGGCTTACAAACCATCATATTTATCGTATTATAATAAAGTAGACCGTATAATTCGTATTCGTTTGAACTTATGAAGAATCAATTTCAATAAGTACCGCTCGACTAAGTAGCTAACAGCGTTCGTGTCAATCAGGAGTTTGTTATGGAATCGCCCATTGTGTTCCAATGCAATAAATATTCTGTGTTGATTGCAATTATGAAAATTGTAGGTAGTGAACCGCTCAAAGACGGCGGACAGCTGTTCGAAGTCCAGCAGCTGCTTCAGTGGACACTTATTACTTCCTATGGTGTGCGTTCGTGTCAATCATAATTGTGTAGTTTTGTTATGGAATCGCCCAGCGGAACTTTTTTTGTGACTTTAGAAGAAAAGAGATGTGTCCAAAAATTAGCATGCATAAACTATTCAAGTTTCCGCTACGTTGATTAGCTAATTATAGAGAAATTGTTGTTTTGAATTTGGTAGATTTAGAAAAAAATCGTAAGGCTTAAAAGATAAAAATATAAACCGCTTATTTAGGTCAAAAGTAAAATTTTCACGTTTATACAAACCTTGGTGTTTTGCCAAGTATCTTGTTCCGGGAGTTATAGGGAATCACTGTTTACAAAGCGGACAGCATGGTTCCAATAATTAGTGTATTCGAGCGTAATTAAAGAAAAACAATTATAATACTGACGAGGCATCGAAAACCTACATAACCCGACCAAGTTCGGATAGCTACAAAAAAGCGGGCCGTCAATATATTTAGGTAACATCCCAAAATTTACAGGGAATTGGTACAGGTGATAAGACAATTGTTGTTTCGATATAATTTATAGGTCATTTATTTGTGTACTTCCTATGTTATGCATAAATGTGCTCATGGGTTCTCTAGAAAAAAGACCACAATAGATATATAGCGCAGCCGCCATTCTCTATTACGAAGAAATGTGTTCATATTTAGACACAGAAGATCGTCAATATCGTTTATTGTTTATTTGTCTTAGCAGGTAACAAAAGCGCCGACCAAACCTATTTCTGAGGTGTAAACAATAATTGCTGAAAATTTGCTTGAAAATGATGACAAATAAAGTACAAAACGGTATACTTTCTGATATTTATTTACAAAAATAAATGTTTTATATCGAAACTGAACCTGTATTCAAAATTATACTGTAAATTTTGGGATGTTACACACGGCCGCTTTTTTGCAAACTTGGTCATGTATTTTCGATAATTCTAATTGATTACTGTGAATGATCTATAGTTGAATGAATACACTAATTATTGGCATCAGCAATTAGAACGTTGATATTTGACTGCTTTGTAAACAGTGATCTATTCGTGGTAAATTGTCCTATAACTCTTTAATTACTAACGGAACATCATTGATACTTGGCAACGTGTTGCAGACACTTACAAGGTTTGTATAAACGTGAAAATCTAGACCCCAAAGTGCATACTTTAAGAACTAAGACCTAATAAGCGTATTTTACGTTTATATTTTTATCTTTTAAGCCTTACGATTTTTTTCTAAATCTGTTTATTAAACAAATATAAACAAATTCAAAACAACGTATGTAAAAATCTACAGCTCTCTATGTAAGCGCTTTGTATGAAAACTAGCTAATGGCCAAACGTTCGCGTAGCGGAAACTTGAATTTCTCCGAAGTTTATGCATGCACTAATTTTATTCATACATACACAATTACACACAAATACACACTAATTTTTGGACACATCTCTTTTCTTCTAAAGTCAATGGATCAAAAAAAGTTCCGCTGGGCGAACGTTCGCCCAGCGGACACATCGACGGGAAAGGATCAGCGATGACGTCAGAGGCGCGGGCGTACACCGCACCCGACGTCACCGGCACACGTGGGCGCGGGGGAAAGAGACGGCACGAGGGTTGGCCCGGAGGCGGAGCGAAGGGCTCGCGCCAACTGACACCGCTCCGTCATGCGCTCAATACTCTATCCGGAATAATTGTGTTATCACACCATTATCAATGCAGCTTCTTTGGAAATCTTAAGATTTATTTAAACTAACGGGTCAATATTATAGTAAAGTAAAAATTTAATTAACAAAATTAATGACGTAGTCGTTTGCCCATAATGTTAAATAATCTATAAGAAACGAGTATTTTATCTCGGCGTAGACGTTAAAATGTTAATGAGTGTTAGCGAGAGGCACTTGTCAGTTGTCACCGATCGCAAATAAACTTGTAGCACACCGCATCGCGACAGAGCGGTTAACCTCGCTGGCGGCCCGTGGCGGCCCGGCTGCTTGTAAACAAAACTCGCGCAGATTTCCCGCGACGTTGCCACATCGACCGACACGCTGCGCTGTTTACTGTTTTCTTCGGCTAGGACTAGCGGTGTCTGCGGGCAGGGGGCGCCAAAACTTATGCACCGAGACCACAGTCTAATGCGATTCTAATATTTTTATGCTTTGAGCTGCATGCTTTGTTCCATACCGTAGTAAGTACTTAGAGCGAGCGCATTCTATTGAGAGTTCGCAGCGAAAGTAGGCAAGTTGAGCAATCGCCTGCAAGGTTTCGCCTGATCACGGCTGGGGCATCGAGTGCAAGAGAGAGACAATCGCTCCTCCGGTGCACCTTCCCACACCGCAGCGGCCCACGTGCCAGCCAATAAACATGTTATCACCGCATTCCCAGCTACTCGTTTGCACGGCCAACAAAGAAACTTCGATAAAACTTACACGGTTCAAGCCTAATGTTTTATTTGATTCTGTAAGGCGAATATAAATAAATAAACAAGTAGATTTGCAATGTAATGAACTGAACCATTTTTTTGTAAAAAAATGTTTCAGAATAGATTTGTAATATGTATATAATAATGTTTTATATTGCAATAAAAATTAACTAAATAAAATACTCTCCAAGGACAAATTAAAGTACTTTACAGTGTACAGATAATCTAACATTAAAGCTTACGCATGTCAAATGCATTCACCCCTGTGCGTCTTGAATGCACCGAATCGGCGATAAGGCTGAGGGCCATTTACGCAATGGGAGCGGGGCGGTCCAATAACAATTGGAGATAATCGTCCAGTGATTAGCATGCCCACGGGAGGCGGCGGAAAGGGTGCCGCCGGTACGCGCGCGGTGGCGCCGCCTCTGCCCGTATCGATCTTGCCGCAAGGTCATAACCACCGGGCCACTGTCTGCACGGCTCCCATTCGGCCACAATGCCCACGTCGCACTAATGCTGGCCCTTCGCGCTAAGACATGTCACTTAGTGCTGTGTAATTGGCCTTTTTAAAATGAGTATTTTAAAGCATGGAAATTCACTGAATTCAGCTGATACTAAAATAATATAAAATTGATTGTAAAACTATGTAATACTGAGAGTTTTGGGATGAAAACCCTAAGCGTGCCGCGGTCGAAATGAATTGCAAAATATGGTGTAGTACTGTAATAGGTTAAACTTTCAAGTCGTGTCTAGCGGTCCGTTTGAATGTGCCGCGTACCGTTGATGCGTCAACGGCCTTGGCGAAACGTTGCGGTGATGGTACGGGACCATCTTTTCAATCTCGATCTCGGCACAATAATCAACTGTACTAACAGACATTCGTACTTTGGTACCGTTAAAGTAAATTTTGTACTTTAAACCAATGCGTCCTAAATTTTCAAAAACATGTTGCTCTATAATCTGCTCACGGCAAAGTTCTAAACGTTAATTGTTCCATCTCGTCGGTCGGTTTACACAACAGGCTCAATGTAATGTGTGTCATGGAGTCGTCTAACTGGTATTTCAAGTATCGGCACCAGCTTTTTCACTCGGACTTTTTTGGTCATACAACATTGCAACGTTCGTTTCCTCGTCTAATGCAGATGAGTCGGTCCTTTGCGCGTTTGGCACCGGCTACGTCTCGTCACTGATGAGTGGCGGCCCAACCCAAAGGGGCCTCGGCCCTATCCCTTGATTGATTGGAGGCCGAGCACTGATTCATTTGTTATGGTTTGCTTCATCGCTTGTTGCGGGCGACACTCGGCGCCCTTGACTCGCGACAAACGGAGCTGCGGCTCGTCATGTTGCCTTCGTTGCGGCTTTACATTCTTAACTCTCTTGCCCAATTTGCCCTACCGAAATACCTTTGGGTATGTTTAGAAAGTTAATTTTTGGATTTTACATCGAATATTTGAATTATTTATACACCATCTCGTAATGTAAAGTGAGTAGGGTCTTCTAAAGTCTCTATTATTTTTCAAACTGTATAAAATCAAAATAATTCAGCCTCAATATCTTCCCAACACCAATAAATTGATATCAAATCAGCTTATGTTGTAACGAGATTAGACCTGCGGCATTATCACTAATATCTGTAAAAAGACGTTGCTTTTAAATTCAATGTCAATTAATGTGTCTGACACACGGTGGCGGTTCGTATGTGTGTCGTGTGCCGCACAAACACAAGCACGTGCGCCTCGGTCGGCGAGTGACGTCACAGTCGGTCGCCCCGCCCCTCCGTGCGAAAGGGACGGCGCTGCACGACACGGCAACGTCGCGCACGAGTTTGTTTTCACACGCAACCAGCGGTGATAGTCCCCGCGCATTATCTTCCGATATTGCGATTCCGAATGCATAACACCGCAACGCAACTTCTTGAAGGAATAAATATTGGTTTAATGCGGCTCATGAAATACTGGACGCGGGTTTTATTATGATACCCTGGTAACACTTGTTTCTTAGTAGTGCGTTTGAGCGCAATTTAAATCGTGTTAGTCATTATTACGTGATTTGTATGAAGAGTATGTAAATTGGTATACAGTTCCTGAATTCCCCAAGGGAAAGCCAATATTATAGGATAATAAAGTACTTGAGCTTATTATATTTTTTTACATAATAAACACAACTATTTTTAGACACCGTTTACGATTTATTGGTACAAATCCCTACTGATGACTACAAAAAATTATTTATTCGAATAATTTTCTAATATTTCTTTTATTTTCTATTACAGAAGGCGAACAAGGTTCCTGGGATAGCGGGCTAAGCTATGAATGTCGTTCTCTGCTCTTCAAGGCACTGCACAACCTCATAGAAAGGTAAATAGCGTTTATATTGAGTACCTATAGCTTCTTTATTAACAAAATTCATAGAAAAGTCCAGTATGGGATAAATATCGATACAAGTCATAGAAAGTCAATATATTGTTAATATTATTGATAGATTTTAGTACGTGACTTATGGTTAATATTTGAAATGATGGCGTTTAAGGGGTTAATATAATCGTGAACAACTCGATACGTTAACTCGATAAATACTAATTTAATTTTGAACGTGTTAATTTACAAATTTTCTGCTAAGTAATCATTGAAACTTCATACTTTTAACAGTAAAAAGAGTATTCATTAGTTCAATAATCACATTCTTTAGTTCTAAATAACAAAAACAATAACATCTCCCCCTATAGACTACCAACATAATACAATGCTAGTCCTTGAAGACTCGAATGCACATAAAATGCAAATCATGTTTCGAGACTCGATAAAAGTGATTGCTTAAAACACTTATCCAATTATATTGTTTGTAGATGCAATATTGTATTGAGATGTTGATCTTTTCACCTTGTTTCGTGAAGGGCGTATTGAGGTTTACGGAGTAACTATTTGACTGTAAATACTAAATTTCTATATTGTTAAAACACGTGTCTGTAGATAAGTAGTTTACGGGTTACAAAATGATACAAATAGTTCTATATATTCATGGCTGTTTCCATACAGAGGGGTAGGCGGACATCACGTTTCCACATTTGTCCTAAAAACACTTTTCCTTCACTGACATTCATAATATCTGCATACACATACGGCGAATATAGCGAATGATTGTACGTTCTGTGAGGAACAGAAGAGCATGTAAGAGAAGGTTAACGGTTGTGAATGAGCAAAGAGATTTGTCAGGATCGTTCAAAGTGGCGATCGATAGTCTCTTTGTATCATATAGAGGCGTGATCTATGTATTGTAGCAATGTTAGGTACTAGTACCTTATTGCATGCAATCGGTTTCCTTCGGCCGTTTAGGTGTTATTAGTCTACTAAGTCGAGAATGAAGGTCGTTGTATCCTAGGGGGCGTTGTAATGTCGTTTTTTTTAAACTGATTCTAAAATTCACGTCTTGAATGAGCCTAATAATAGTTGTTGAATTGGTTGAACGTTTATCCCGCATTCAATATACGTTACTTGGTTTATACATATTAGAAATTTGACAAATATAAATTAATGTTATAAACATCATTTTGTATTTATATAGATGATTCACGCTTTCTTGTTACTTGCAAGCTTATGACTAATTATTGTTATGAAGGTGCAAGTTTGATTATGTCGCTTGTCGCCAGCAGTTGGCTAGTATTTTACTAAAAATAGCCATTGTTTACCAACACTGCGGCGACCTGAACGAGCGACCTGAATCTAAATAAAGATCTCCACCTCCGTTCTAGCCTTTGGTAATAATGGGCCAGCAAAGCAAGGCGTTTATGAAAAGTCAATCAATTCTATATTTAGTTGGCTATTTCCATTGGTGTGTTAGTTTGGTTGCACGGCCCAAGGTTGGAACCTCGTCACCATGAAAGTAATATTCCATTGAGCGGCGGCGCTTTTTGCCTTTTGTTTTTTCTCTCTCTCTCTTCAATGAGAGGCATAATGGCCCCGACACATGACGCGATGTCAACGAACCCGCACTCCTAACCGTCTCTCCAAAGGACGTTTGTTACTCTCGAGTAATTAAAAGTTTTTCACAGCTCAATTTACGCAGTGTTCGATACGGTATCGCCTTTGTTCTAGCGTTCGCGTATTAATATGCGTGACTTGGTACAATGGTACATCGGCTGTTTCGTTTACGTAATCTGTTCTATTTGGTTCGTGTATGTAGGTGATTAGGTCCTAGGCTCGGTTTTATGTGCAATTTATTAAAACGTAACCAATGGTGGTCGGAATGACGCATGTCTTTTCTTGACAATGAAGTAATGTAAAATATTATGTATAGATTTGATGTAAAATCCTGTTTGCATATTCTTTATGTGACTAACTAACTTTTTAACCGAAAATAATAAAACCCAAGCCGTTTTTTATATATTTTTTCGCATTAGCGTTAATAAATGCATTAATTAAGGGTAAATATGAGTATGACATTCCACCACGTAGTATATAATGT
The DNA here is from genome assembly GCA_030578115.1 of Leucoptera coffeella. Classification (NCBI taxonomy): domain Eukaryota; kingdom Metazoa; phylum Arthropoda; class Insecta; order Lepidoptera; family Lyonetiidae; genus Leucoptera; species Leucoptera coffeella. The sequence continues at coordinate 45,031 of JAMBLF010000059.1, read as the reverse complement.
GAAAAATCGATGATTTTGTTAGGCCGCGAGACGGTTACATCACAGTCCTCGGTTCGGAGTAATGTGTACCGAAGGTCGGTCGGGACGGAGGGGTCGGCGACCGCGCGCCCAAAATGCGATGCTCTAGCTAAGCTTACTTGCTCAAGTAGTATAGAGATGCAAGGATCTAGATGATTGATATGATTAGGAATGTATAAAGGTGTTAGTTAAGCCTTTTGTTTGTAAAGACTGCAAGATTGTAGATGTTAATGCTGTGAATTCAGAAAGAGGTTACTGCAGTTGTCATGATTGTAAGAAGAAGAATAGAATACCTAATATACTCGTACCTCATTGATAAATTGTAAAAATATATGGTTTTGATTATCATTACTGTTTAATGTCTTCTGTTGACAATAATTCACTAGCATTTTGTATGTTTCACGTGTGAACAGCTACTTATATATAGTATAAATAATACAGATTAATAATTAGATTTATCTTTAATAAGGCAACGGAACAATCTTACATCTATCACTAAAATAACTTTATTGAACAGTCGAAAAGGCGATAAAAGACGAATCGAACGCACTAAACATATCCTTGTTTTGACTGATATGATACGATGTTGATAAAGACCAAATTAAAACGTGGTTTCATCGTAGTTGTACATTATTCAGGGTTATTAACCTACTGTCCCTTGCTAGTCTATCACGTGTATCATGTAACTAGCTATCTTTCTGATCGTCTTGTAAGACAGGAGTAGATGTATCAATTTATGATAATATTCTACATACATGTATAACAACATTAATAGTAATGTTGAAAGTTACTGAACAAGGACTCGAGTCCATTAATTGTTTTTGCAAAATATCAATTTAATATTAATTAATTCAGTAATTATGTGAATTTGGTAGTGCATTAGGAAAAGTGACTAATTTTACCATTAATGACAATTAAAGTGTCACATTTCGATTTGAAATGGCGAGATTTGTCATTTTCTATTCCACGAACAGCTTCACACTGTTACAAAAGTGTTATTGAATTATATTGTGTCAAATCGCATTAGTAGACTATGTTCATTACTTAAGTGTTATTGAATAAATATTTTGCGAAAAGCATTGTGGACTTGGGCTCCAGATATGATTTCTTTGATATCTTTATGCTTTTTTTAACTGTATTCTAAAAGTAACCCAGTAGATCATAGCGTCTCAAATGTCTGTATCCTATAATCTACATATTATCCAGTCCTTCATAAGTTAATAAATATTTGTCTCAATTACAGATGTCTGCTGTCCCGTGACTTCGTTCGATTGGGGAAGTGGTTTGTTCAACCCTACGATGGCGACGAGGATGACGTGGGCAAAAGGTAAATTACTCCTACTCTACATACACACACGTCTATAGTCTTATTCATATATATATGCACTAATTCATAGGCTAGGAATCTTGGGATATAGAGATGTGAAGTTTCTTTTGATACATAAAGAGTGTTGTAAGGGATATAGTTTCAATATATTTAAAGATAATTATGATGGTGGTCAGCCTATCTCTTTAAGGATAAAGTAGAGTAGAGTTTCAGTAGATTATAAGAGACAAGATGATTTATTTGTCAATATATTCTTACGCTCATTGTTTCAAACGAAAGAAATGTAACTAAAGTTTGTTCGAAACTTTGTCTTTACCTTGTGTACATCAACCGCGGCTAGTAAAGAATGGCTAGTAATGTTGTGATAACAATTATCACCAATAATTCGAACTTGCAAATCTTCCTTAGAAACCAAATGAGTCCGGATATTTAGCATAGCGGTCTCAACTTCGATTCGCACCTGAGATTTATAATTAGCCGACTCTATCGTAAAACGTTATATAAACGGTACGGCCTTTGTTTAAAACTGTAAAACATACATAAGAGTAACACGTTTCTTGTCTTTATTTACATTCATATGTATTATAAAGCCACATTGTTACTAGTACCTATAACCATAGAGTGTAAATGGAGGCTACATTTGGACTGATCATTTCAATTGGTCAAATCCAAATGGGATTTTTGAATCCACCGCCTCCTAGATTGAAATGAGGATCTCTGTGTGGTGCTTGTCAAGACTAAAGGCGCTACTTCGTTCCCCCTCATACATTTATTATACATATATGTACTCAAGTTATTTTATCCTGTTCAACCGTATACTGAACCTCCGAGACGTAAAATGACATAAGTCGCTTGTAAAGTCACTAACTTATTTTTTATGGTATTAATATTATTCGTAACTTAACAGATTGTGAATATATAATTTAACAAATAGTAAATCCATAGCCCAATCAATCTATTGTCTTCTTTTATTTGCCTCGAACAATGTTATGATTCTATTTACATCATGATATTAGTATGATTAATTATACGTGTATCTCTACCGCTTATACATACATATATTTACGCCTCTACTTCTGTAACGGGATAGGCAGAGACTATATAAAACATACGCTTCACGACTTGTGTATACACACTCCCTTTTTTTAGTATGGCGGGGTAGTCAGAGGCTTAAGTGCCCATCTCCGTAATTTCGAAGGCATGTTAGGTATGGGTCACTCGAAGCCCGCGTTTCACTTGATAGACAGCACCGAACGTGATAGGTAGTGAACCGTATCGCCGTATATAGGCACTGGCTATTGCCTATCCCTCGGGATACGTAATACTGCCTAATACCTCTATTATATATGTAATCAAATATTCTAACCCATCATTTGTCCGTTTCCAGCCCATGGCACCTGTCGTTCTCGTTCGCGTTCTTCCTGCACGGCGAGAGCACGGTGTGCGCGTCGGTGGACGTGCGCCAGCACCCGCCCGTGCGCACCATCAGCGCCAAGCGCCTGGCCAAGCTGGCGCGCATGGACCGCCGCAACGACGCCAAAGGTACGTGCTCAAGGATTAGAAACTATAGTCTATTCGCTTTAAGTAAATAGTGACGTCATGATATATAGACGTTAAACTGACCAATGAGACGTTAGTAAATGAGAAAACAATTCACATCGACCAATTGCAGACGACAGTTGTCACGTCTCATTGGTCAAATCGTCGGGACATGATGACATCACTATTTTCTTAATGCGAATGTACTATACATACATACATACACATCACGCCTGATTCCCTGTAGAGGGGTAGGCAGAGATCACGGATCCCCATTTGTCCCGATCTTGACAGACCACTTTGGCTACACTAGCTACTACTACTTTGGTGACGTTAGGAGTACCTATAACCGCCGAGAGTGTATGAGAGGATGTATGAATGTCAATGAAGCGAAAGTGGTTTGTCAGAAACTACATGTGGTACTACATGTACTTTCATGTCCTTTAATCCGACCTTGGAGACATAAAACATCTCCTTGGTCACGTATTAGCATGAATATTGGGGTTTTGATGTCACATGGAACATTGATTGCTAGCCTATACTATAGATTCCATACAGTCCCTAGTCCCTTAGTCGTTACCATTTTTAAGTATTAAGAAGATTTGTCGCTGAGGTAATGTCCAATTCAAAATGGATAGAAAGGGAAAGATATTTGAATGTATGTATCTTGATATTAGTCTTATATATCTAACGTCTTCGGAATATTTTTAATATTCCATGAATATTATACCCTAGTATTCATAGTATCTGTTTCTTCCCTTTACAGTGATCCTAGCGCCGTTCGGTCTGGAGGGCACAGTGACGGGTCGCGAGTGGCCCGACTCTGACCCGGCCACGTCGCGGCTGCTCGACTCCTGGCGGCAGCTGTACCCGCTGGAGCCGGCCTGTGGCGCTGTCGAGGTGAGCTTATTGAGTGAAGCTGTTTGAGAGTATTATAAAGGATATTAGGCTCTTAAGGCTGAGTAAAATAGAAGTAAAAAGAAAGGGTATGGCAGTTTGATATGAACTTGTTACGACAAGAGCGGCAGTGGTGAATGTCAGTTATATTATGTATTGACGCCTCTACAGCTTAAACAATAGTCCTTAAGTCAAAGGTCACCTATGAAAAATTGCATCTCAGTTGTATCATGGTTTTGTGCCCGCAAAGGTATAGAAGTATGTAGAATTGGTTTCCTTTTATACTGTTCATAATTCGTTGCAGCTGCATTTAATATGTACAAACAGTACTATTTTTTTTCTATCCTCATTATACCAATATACATACTTATTACATTATATCAATCTCGTAAATCTTGCAGGTGATATGCGGCGGCGTGCGCATGCGCTACCCCTCCCCCTACGTGCTGGAGACGCGGCTGGAGGCGGACGAGGCGCCGGCGCCGCACCCCCCGCTGCCCGCCTCCGCCGCGGCGCTCGCCTCGCGCTCCGTGCACGCGCTCACGCAACACCAGGGGCACAATGTGAGTTATATTACATGTACTCTACATGTATTACACGGCCATTATAACAACATGGAGTTCACTATCATTCATCATAGTTAGAGGTTCGTGTGTCTATCACCGTGATAGACACACGAACGACGACCTTCGTGGCGCGATAGGTTAGACGCGTGAACGCTAATCGTGAGGTCCCGGGTTTAATTCCCGGTGGAGGCAGAGTTAAGAACTACGCTTTTCTACTGCTTTCCAGTCTGGTCGTTGATTATATATCCTATATATGTATTTATCTATATATAATATGTATGCATTTCTTAAATATACGTTGACTTAGTACCCTTAACACAAGTCTTAAAAGAACTTACCAAAGGGCTAGTTCAATTGGTGTAATAATGTCCAAATATTATTATTATTATATAATTATTAAAATTACATGCGACATATACATCACGGTGATAGGCAGACGAACCTCTAACTATGGTCAACGATCTTGAACTCCACTCTTATATTACGTCCGTGTAATACATGTAAACGTAGTGCATGTACAGTACATGTAATATTATTTTATTTACTATGAGAGACCGGGTCATATCACGATAAATTGGTCAATGGTCAAGACCACGGCCTATGCAACTGGGTCGAAACGTCGGGCAAAATAAAGGTAATCAGATATCTTTATTAATTTATCGTGATATGACCCGGTCTCTCATAGTAAATTAAATAATATTACATGTACTGTACATGCGTAGTGCATTTACATGTATTACACGGACGTAATATAAGAGTGGAGTTTATGATCATTCACCATAGTTAGAGGTTCGTGTGTCTATCACCGTGATAGCGATGTAGGGTTCATTTTTGCCAAATAGGCTGCAGTTCTTTGGGTCAAATTTTAATGGCCAGTTGGCTATGATGATTTAAGAAAGCCTCATAACTACTTTAGAACACACTTCACTGTAGATAAATTCCATATACAAAAACATTTACCAGGTATATTTAGTCTATTAAAAAGAGTAAGTTAAATATAATGTATTAGAAAGGCAGTTGGAAGTAGGAAACGGGATTGCGTATTTGCAGACCTAACGTATGTCCTGAGTTATACTTCCTACATTAAAAGGAAAATATGAAACACTGTGTTATAAGCAATGCACAAGTGTTTAGTATACAATTGTGATTGTTATGATTTCCGTACAAAACTTTATAAATTATTAAGTAACAGTAAGATTTCTAAGTTCCTTACTGGGACTATTATAAAAAGCCAAATGCATCTTTCGTTAAGTAATGTTCTAATGTGTGCTTCATCCTGACTTACACATGATCGTCCTCAGCTGCTTTCTCCCCGACATGTCATAATATGCGTCTAAAGAACTGGGATATCTACATAGTTATACATTTATAATATTTCTTAAGTTCTAGCTCCACAATTAGACCAAGAAATTAGGTATCAAACATATGTGTAATTGAGTGTATATGTAATGTAAGCGATTACCATTATAATATAAAAATCAGGCGGCCGCGTCTCGGTAAACGTAGTGTAGGACGCCGCCCTGCTAGATGTACCGATGACCTGAAAAAGGTCGCTGGTTGTTGTTAGCTAAGGGCCACGAGTGATCGTGTTTTGTAGCGTTACCTCGGGGGAGGCCTACGTCCAGCAGTGGACTGACATAGGCTGATTGATTGATCACACACTACACTTCCTACCACTGCCAGTGATTTGGCAGATATATTTTATTTGTAAATATATTTAGCTTTAAGATTTTATTTTACAATTATCAGTTTATTTTTAACTTTATTTAGCTAGATATTATTTTGATTTATTACCTCATGGAAATTTTGTTTAATAATTAAAAATTGATTGATTGATTTGGTTAAAATGAAATTTCAGACTTCTGAACTGTGCAATGGAGACGTGAGCGAAAAATGCGAAGACTTCGTAGACCCCACCAGGAAGACATCGTGCACCTGTGCCAAGTGAGTGGGATGGTTACTTAGTGTTTCTTTATTACCTCTTGTCTAAGAGTTCAATGTTCAAAGATGAAGGAATCATTACCTGTAGAGTAAATAAATATATATGTAGGGTTATTTAATTTTATAGACTGAACGGTTTACAAATTGCTTCACCGGACAGGTGGTATCTTGAATAAGCCTTTCGTTAATAATGCTAATTTAGTGACTAGCGTAGTCTGATTTCCAGAAAAACAATAGAAATAACAGTATCACATTATTAATAATGATTCCTTCATGTTTTGAATGCAATAATTATGACTCTTAGATGTTTTGTTTGGATTTCATGATTGAATGAATGTTCTCGTAGTTATATTCTCTATTCAGTGAAATAACTTACTTCATTCCTTTGAAATTATATTTCTAATAGAAAGTAGCTAGTTTGCATTCGAATACGAATTTAACTTTAATGTGTTGACAGGTAGATGTTATGGATGTGAATGCTATGTGCTTAGTACATTGATATATTTATTATATACTTAAGTTTATTTAATATTACAATAGCATAAATAAGTAGCGTTCATACATACCGATGTATGTTTTGAATGCGCAGAGTAAACTCTTGTTATAACGCACGTTCGTTTTAAGCATGGTATATAGTAGAATGAATTAGCTTCTAGTAAATAGATATTTTTCAGGGTTAATAGTTTCTCCAATATACAGCTTTCATAGATGTAGTGTAACCCAAACGCTTGTTTATCAAGCTTGTATTTTGAAATTCCTTCTCAGTTTATTTAATATATTATATTATGTGAACATCTCTTTTACTCTTATATAAGTAAACGAATGGATTTTCACAACATGATTGTTGAATAGTAACAATTATTATTATTTGACTCATGGATATACGTATCAACTATTGACGATTCCCACATACATTTTAACCACGCGAATCAACCTTTTGCGACAGGTGGTGAGCCTTATCGCCGTCATATAATGAAATAACAATTAGAAGGTTGCCACATTGCTTTCGTAGACCATTAGGCGAGATTAGCTAGCGTGTGTTATAACAATGAGTAGTGTGAGAGGGCGGTTTCGCAATCGTATGCTAACCGCAGGTGGCGGCGTCGGCGCGCCCAGCGACTGGCCCCGTTCCACCGGCGACACCGCCATGCCTACGCCACGTGAGTAGACCACACACCCATACTCATTCAGTGCCATGATATTGGGCCATACAACCTCTGTGGCCCAAGGCTAGAATCACAGACCATCATAACATATCATTTGATATATACTTCGAAATGTCGTTTTAATGCACTCGATATAACTTCGTGGTCAGTTGGCCAAGTAAATGTTATGGCAATTGGCTGTAATGGTTTCACTGTTCATCAGACATTAACACCACATTACATCAAATAACAAACACGTCATCCCCACGACACGGTCATCACGTATCACTAATATATGAAATTTTAATTATATTGGAATGCTTCATATTGTGATTCTAATGCATTATATAGTTTGCACGTTTATTTGCATGTATCTAGTTACGATTGATTGCATGTGTTGTCTTACATATTAGAGTAATGGTTTCTGTGTAACAAATTGTCACGTATAACATCTACCTTTCATAATAATGCTACATTTGAGGTGGAGTGATCTTCGGCGCACGTATCGGTCATAACTTTCATTCATTCACTCGATCACGATGTCATTCGTTCCGTTTCAAAAATAATATCTTTTGACGTTCTTGTTTTGACTGGTAATTGAACCAAATAATCTTGAATTCAAGTAACTAGTAACTATAGTATATTCGCTTTAAGAAAATAGTGACGTCATCAAGGTCTCCATGATTTAACCAATGAGATTTTATAGGGGTTGTCTGTTATTGGTCAATGTGACTTCTTTTCTCATTTACTCACGTCTCATTGGTCAGTTTGACCTCTGATTATCATGACGTCACTATTTACTTAACGCGAATAGACTATAGTCAAAACAAGAACTCCATTGTATACTAATCGCAGAGCACTGAATTGTGAATGTAATGTCTAACAGAGCGTGTTACAACAGTGGTTCTGGGGGCGTGGCCACCTGTTCGCCGGGCAGCTGCGGAGGCGGGTCCCCCACGGCGCCTGCCTCGGCCCCCTCCTCCGCCGGAGCCCCCCCGGCCTCCCCGGCGCACCACCACCACCAGAATAGCCTGGTGTCGCATCAGGTGAGTGATATGGGAAGGTTATCATAGTCAGAAGTTTGAAGTGATATTCTATGATACGAATAAGGTGGCCCATACCTAACATGCCTTCGAAATTTCGGAGATGGGCATTCAAGCCTCTGACTACCCCGCCATAATAAAAAAGGGAGTGTGTACACACAAGTCGTGAAGCGTATGTTATGAATAAGGTGTCTAGCTATTAATTAGCAAATTATGACCTTGGGGTTGCCCTTGCGAGATGGACAACCAGGGAAATACAGTAATCATAATTTCAAAAATATAATCAATAATAACTGGTACAGAATTATTGTCATTTACCCGAAAGTTTTCTTAAATGTTCACAATGTTTTCTATTATGTTGTAAACTAACTGTTCTTCAATGCAGATGATTGGTCAAAATGCATAATTTCATATCAATGTTTTAATTATAGGGCGTGGCTTGTGTTCCTACGACGTTGCATACGCCGGCGCCGACTCCGGATCCCCACACGCCGGCACCTCCCTCCGCCACTGCGAATAAGATGTTCAGCCAGGTATGTAGTAAATGTATTATCCAACGTATTAAAAACTTGGTACTATGCCTGTGAACGGCTACTGCGTTACTTACTACCTGTCACGTTCACAAATACCCTAGGCTAAAATACCTTCGCAAATACTCTGAAACAGTCATAACTCAAGTCTCAAACTTACCCAATAGTAATTGAATATGATACAGTGAATATTAACGTATATTTGTCCTTATTTCAAAAGTACTTGTACTTCCTAGTTTCATACATACGTACAAACATATGCGTTCACGACTATTACCCCATGCGGGGTAGTCAGAGGTGCAATTGCGAAGGTAGTAATTCTATAGCCACTTCGAATCCACGTGTTAAACAGATAGTCAGTACTCAATGTGACAAGGACTCATGTTCGGGGTACCGGTAGGTTTCCCTCACCGTAGTATTCGACGCATTTCGTAAATGTATTTTTATTACGAAAATGTACATAGAAATTCATTTCCATTGGTACATGCACAAGTTAGTTTCACTAGTATATTAACATTAACTAACCCTTATCCATTCTAACAGGGCGACTCGTCACCCAGCAACCCGACGGGCGCCACCTCGAACAGCAGCAGCTCAACAAACGAGGCCAACGCCCACGAGCTCCTCAAGAGGCCGGTGCTGCCAGCCGAGGACCGCAGCCCCGACGTCGCTGAGGACGAGCACTCGTTGCACATGCTCTATGACTACACCACTATACATGCGTGGTTGGTATTGAGAATACGTTATAGTAATAACCCGTGCTGGGACGTAAAACGAATGGTAACTCGTCTACGGTATATCGTAGGAGGCGACTAAGACTAGGGGTATATGGATCTATTGGGCGATGGGCTAGAAACGTGTCGCCAATGTTCCATATGATATAACAACTCCAATATTTATGGTAAGAAGTTACCTAGGAGATACTAAATCTCGGAGGTTCTGTCCACACCGAAAGGGATAGAAGGACGTGAATGTACATGAATGTAATTACAGTCTTGTAAATACTTACCAAGATTTTATTATGAACAAGTTTATTTAATTATTAGAAATCGAACCTTTATAGGTATCATTATATTGCAATTATCGGTGTTATAAATATAATTTCGCGAGAACCTATACCTTTATGCAAATTAATAAATTCCATAATAGTTATTCTCTTTCAAACAATGGATGTATTGATTGTAGTTTATACAGAGATTTTTACCTACTTGGTTACTTTTATCATAAATCTCGTAATTTTGAAAGAATAAATGCACATTCCACAATTGTAACTCAGCCTTCCTTTTGCATTTATTTTACTCTTGAGTTGTGATAGCGAGTCTTCAAACGGTCCTATTGATTTGAGTTTGTGATCAAGAGGAATTTTTTGCTCGCTACATTATGTTATCCAGGAGCGCATCAACTGATGTTCAAGACAAGTTTAGTTGTGTTCATCTTTACGGGTACATTTTTATTAAATACATAGTAGATCATTTTCATTGATATATGAGATTGTAGATCAGTAGGCAGATGTCACGAATCCCCATGTTTCTAATCGAACTTAGATGTTATTTTCTAATCATCTACATCATGTTCTGATCATAACATATTCAGATCATTACCTCTCAGTCATGTTTAGAATCATCATTATGAATCTAAATTATTGCTATATAATATTATCAGTTTAGTTTATTATACCAACTGCGGTACTTGCTCAATAACATAAACATTCCTCGTTAATTCCAGGCTCGAGCATCCAGTGAAGAGATTCAAAACGGAAGAGCACAGCTTTCGCGAGGACAACGCGCTGGGCGGCGGCGGCAGCATCCGGGACCTCTACAACGGACACGACCACACCAAAATGGCCGCGGTGCAGTGCCACAACAACAGCTTGGACGTCAAGCAGGAGAAGCACGATCAGAATGTAAGTTTATGTTGTATAGAGTAAACTGTGGACGGGCCTAGTGGTAAATGTTTCTTTGGTTACATTTAACATGTGGCCAAATCTGGGCTTTAGGGGGCTTTAGAATGTAATATTTGGTGATAAGATCTAGTTTAATAGATTTAACGGATCGGTACTCCTGTAGTTTCTATCTGAGTGAGACGATTCATAAGAATTGTGATTGTAATTTGTATATACGCTTAAAACGAACATGAAACTTCATCATCATCAGTCTGTATGCGTCCACTCTAGGACATAAGCCTCCCCTAAATGACACTACTTCTCCCTGTCAGTGGCCGTTTGCATCCATTTGATGCCGGCCAACCTGCGCAGGTCGTCATCCCACCTTGCGCCCGCGCCCAACACTACGTTTACTGAGACATTACCTGAGGCCTTAGGTCTAATAATAGGTACCAACGTTATTTACACTGAGTATCCAAGTAAAACCTGTTCTTAGTTACCTAACCTTTTCAAAATGCAATACTACATTTAAACATAGCAGTAAGTATACACTCTATAACGGTTACTTATTCTTATTCACAGGAGGACTTGAAAGAGTACAAGAACCTGTTCACGTCGGACGGCCTGTGTCCCACGCTGAAAGATCTAGACCAGATCTTCGACAACTCGGACGACGCCAGCGGCGATGAGACGGTAAGACTTGTGAGTGTGCCTTTATGTTTACTCTATGCTATGGGAATGCGTTTATTTATTAGACATAATATTTTGAATTGTGTTACAAATTGCAAATGTTTGTAACTTTTATTTATTACATGAATGTGAAAATAATGTAATAATAGTCATTTTGTTTCTTTTGAGTAAATAAAACAGTATGCTTCATAATGTAATGCCTGCTGGGTGAAGGTTTTTACGTTTTATTTAATGCAGTAAAACACAATCAAAAGAATGGGAAGGTTGCTAACTCAATCAAAATTTAATTGATATAGTTTATGTGTTACAAAGAAAGACTTCAAACAAATAACGGATTCAACCAAATACCTACATCATTATCCTTTTGCAGCTCCAAGTACAAACGCCGCCCGACTCGAACAAGTCGATAGAGGAGCGAACGATGATCGGTGGGCGCTGCGTGAGGCCCGAGGAGCTGAGCAAGATGTTCCCCACGCCGCCCAGCATGGAGCCCTCGCCAGGGTTCACGCTGCCCGACGAGACGCACCACCGGCACACGCCGCCGCCAGACCCTATCGAGGTACGAGAGGGTTAACTATAGTTTTAAGAGATTCGCGATTTATACTTACTTATAATTAACTGGACTTATCCCGTAAGTTTATATATAATAAAATTACCTTTTATAACCCGACGTTTCGGCTACGTTGCAGTAGCCATGGTCACTGCAGTCTGCCCGTGACCATGGCTACCATGGTAATTTTATTATATATAAACTTACGCGATAAGTCCCGTTAATTATTAATCATGTTACCTATAGTTTGGGTTGTGTGGTTAATCGGGGATGTTGTTAATAGATGTGTAAAGAACGACATCAAAAGTAAGGGAGTGTCTGATAGATGAAAATGGAAGTTAGAAACATGTGTGCTGACCCCTAGTAACTAGATGGGATAAGGACAAAAAGATGCCAGGATAATTATAACACTGTAGGAGAAATTGAGTCCTACAGGAAAAGAGGAAGCTTCCTACCTGGGCAGGTGTTCGTCCAGGCTAATGGCCTGAGTTGGAAATTTGTATATATCTTGTTTCCGATAAATATTTCACTTGCGCGTTCTAGGAATTGATTTGTGTGCAATTATTATATGTTATTCTTGGCGGCGTCATCTGTGGTAATTATGTTTAACTAATTGCAACCTAGGTTTACTTAGGTTTCTCTGTGTGTGTGGCTCTCTAGAGGTCGCCACAGTACTCCCCTTCTTATAAGGTTTTTGCGTCATTTGTTATTGTCGTCATTGCTCGGCTGTTGTCACTGAATCAGCAATTCACCAGGCGGTCAGTGGGTCGACTCATATTACCTGAGAGAGGTAGGAACAAGTAGCGTATTTCTGCATTCATTGCTCCTAGTATCTCGTAACTATTCCTCGTTTTTGACTTCAATATCTTCAATGTATGTACATTGTGTCTGTTCATCACGATATGTATATCTTCACGACGGTTTTTACCTGCACATCGGTTTTTGATCACGTTGGGTTGCATCATCACGTCGGGTTGCATCATCACGTGGGGTTGTGATCACGTCGGGTTTTTTGATCACGTCGGGTTTGCCAGCAGAAGGTTGCATCATCACGTCGGGGTCACCAATTGTAGGAGAAGTTGAGTCCTACAGGAAAAGAGGAAGCTTCCTACCTGGGCAGGTGTTCGTCCAGGCTAATGGCCTGAGTTGGAAATTTGTATATATCTTGTTTCCGATAAATATTTCACTTGCGCGTTCTAGGAATTGATTTGTGTGCAATTATTATATGTTATTCTTGGCGGCGTCATCTGTGGTAATTATGTTTAACTAATTGCAACCTAGGTTTACTTAGGTTTCTCTGTGTGTGTGGCTCTCTAGAGGTCGCCACAACACTATAATTGTGTATTTTTAGAGAATGTAGCATTAGAAACGGGGTTGTGATTAGTATTAAAGCGGGTGATCTGTTAGTTGCTAGAATAATGATTAAATGTCACTAAATCGGTAATGATATGTTGAGAAGAAAGAGTAGTAACGAACCTATAGCCGACAAACACCATCGCGATTCACTTTAAAATTAATACATAATCGTGCTTAGAATAGTGTAACTTTTATCCAGTTCTTTTCTTGAATGTCATAGTCTAAAAATTGTACAAATGCATTAAATTATCAATTTAAATGTATTAAAAATTACACATAACAAGATATGACGTCTATAAAAAGACAGCTCGTCACAGCTATCCTATTTCCAGTAGAGCCGCTTATATAACGAAAGCTAACACGGAACACCTTTACAGGACTGGTCGTACGTGTTCAAGCCGCCCACCGTGTACAAGTACGTGGGCTCGTCCAAGTACGCGCCCCTGACGCCGCTGCCGTCGCAGCTGATGCCGCCCGTCAGTCTGCCCCCGCAGGCGGTGTACCGGCCGCGGTGGCAGCCCCAGGAGGGCAGCCAGACCGCCACTGCTGCTGTGGAAGGGTCTACTGCTAGTGGTAAGTGGGTTGTTTATATAGGATAAGAAGCATATTGTAGGGAATGTGTTGTAAGTTAACTTATGTTATGGTGTCTGTGAAGTAATAGTACAAAGAAGTTGTATTAGTTAATAAGTAATATAACTAAACCTGGTTTTGTTACGGTGTAAAGTGATTTTGAAATATGATAATTGATTCATAAAATGTTGATATTGAAAACAAACCAATTGTTAAGTTACACTGAAAGAATATATTAAACAGCTGATATGGTCAATTCAGAATTATACCAATACACTGCAACGTAAATTTATACCTCTGATACCTCACATACACAACACGTCGTGTATTCATACCCGTATATACGCTAATACCATCCCCTTTGACAGGTGGCACGAAGCGTTCCATAACCCCAGCGGTGGCCCAATCAGCGACCCCCCAGAGCCAGTCCAAGCTGTTCAACGACATAGGCTCGTGTACGCGGCCCGTGTCCCGCACCCCCTCCCCCGCGCGCTCCCCCAAGGCCACGGCGAGGGCCTGCCCGCTCCTGCTGAACGTGCTGCTTGCTGATACGGTGCTGAACGTGTTCAGGGACCACAACTTTGACAGTTGCACGCTCTGTGTCTGCAATGCTGGACCTAAGGTGGGTTTTGGTTGGAAGAAGTTGGAAACATAATATAATATGTGTTTGGTTATGTGTAGTATTATATACAATTGAGTGGAATATTGCTAAAGGACTGTAACTTTATGACCATTCGATATTATTGTTTTTTTATATACATTCCAGCTAGCGAGTAAACACACTTTTTGTTACTGAAATTAGCACATGTATTTTCATTATTTCTAAAGAAGAAATTTTATAGATATTCTAGATTCAATTGTGTCCTACCTAAGCTCTTGGCTTCCTCCTAGGACATACCGTGAAGAAAGAACTCAATCTCAAAAATCACGATCTCATCCTAAAACGTTATATTTCAGGTGGTGGGCAACATTCGCGGCGCGGACGCGGCGACGTACCTGCCGGCGTGGTCGGAGGCGACGTCGGGCGAGGAGCCGTCCCGCTGCACGTGCGGCTTCAGCGCCATCGTGAACCGGCGCCTGTCGCACCGCGCCGGCCTCTTCTACGAGGACGAGCTCGAGATCACTGGCATCGGTACGTGGACCACGTTGTTGTATTTGTGTACACGTTGTATGGAAGAATTCTATAGAGTTGTAATAAATAAGCTATGTTCTTAAAGTAAGGAATTGCAGGGCAATGTATGGATAAGTCGGACTTAGGTTTTAGTTGGTCATCACCACGTCTTGATTGTTGGCAGTCAATGTGACATGTGGAGTGCAAAATCGCTGTTTACACGTGTAAAGCATTGCCTTTTCTGGTAAAAGTTTCAACACAATATTCAACGTGTTTGGAACATATTTTTAATATTCGAAATTGTGAACGTAATTATATTTTTTTTACAATTATGTTTCTTTCTTTTCTTTATAGCAACGGACGAGGATCCGATGCTGGGCCCAGGCTTGAGCGGCGTGGCGGGAGAGGTGACGGTGGCGAGCGCGGCCACGGGCGGCGGCAAGGCGTGCGCCCTGCACCGCGCCGCCACGCAGGCTGCCACTATAGCACACCGGCATCCCCTCGCGCTCAACCTGTTAGAGTGAGTATACTGAAGAATACTTGTAAATGTTGTGTACGATTGAAAAGGCAACCTTTCGATGATAAGCGCAAGGTGTATGTATAGTAGTAGATGGGTGAAGTAAGATTTGTTATGTTGGTGTCATAGTATGGCGTACAAATTGGTCTGGTGACATATTAAATATCATATTAAGTATCATAGCAGAAATATAGGAGGAATCAACATGATATTATTTGGTTAACTCATACTGTTTTCGTTATATTTTGTCTTAGATACAGAACATAACATTGATTGTTACATTGCAGGTACTCTGACGGAGGGTGTGCGGCGGCGCTAGCTTTGCGAGGGGCGGGCGCCGGAGCAGGCGGCTCGGGGCCCGCGGGGACGGTGCACCGGTGGCCCTTCATAGGGGCCAGGGGGCCTCGCTCCTCCAGGGATGTTGTACGGTGAGTTCACATGTGGTTGTGTTCACTTTTACTTAATGTCATAAATCTATATTTATTATCCATGTATTATACCTTAAAATCTAATAGCACTGGCAGACAATTGACGGCGGCCATTGTTTATAAACATTGTTATTCTTTCAGATTGATGCGTCGTCTTCGGCCGTTGCTGCAAGACGCGATCCAGAAGCGTTGTTGCGGCGCGCGCATGTGGGACGGCGTGACGGGGCCGCTCACGTGGCGGCAGTTCCACCGGCTGGCCGGCAGGGGCAACGAGGACCTCTGCGAGCCCCAGCCCGTGCCTCCCATACTCGTCGGCCACGAGAGAGACTGGCTCTCCCTGTCGCCCTACGCTCTGAGGCATTGGGAGCGCCTCTCGCTCGAACCTTACTCGTACCCCCGCGACATAGCGTACGTGGTGATAGCCCCCGACTGCGAGAGACTCACGGAGCCCATCCGGGCGTTCTTCAGAGAGCTGTCCGCCGTGTACGAGTCCTGCCGCCTGGGCAAGCACCAGCCCATCAGCCGACTCTCCAAAGAGGGCCTCCTGCGAGCGGCGCCCTCGGAACGGAGCAGCGAGTGCGACGAGTGGGCCGGCGACGTGCCCGCGGGCCGACTCGGCTCCTACGTGCGGGCGTACTCGGAACTAATGCGCACCACACTGGCGCCACAATTAGCGGCATTGAACATAGACAAATCGTTACTAGATTCGGATAATAGGAACCATTTAACGGCGTCACCCGTGCGGCCGCCCTCCACCCCTGACCCGGCCACCCCGGGGAGTCAGACGGATGACGACAACCCCAACACGGGACCCCCGAGCAGTGTGAACGCGACAGGGTCAGTCAAGTGGGAGGAGCAGGACGAGGGAGGCCCCCCGGCGCTGGTGGTGTACGTGGTGGAGCCCCCGGGAGCGCCCTGCCCCAAAGCGCTGCACTCGCTGCTGAGGCTCTCCACGGCGCTACATCACAGGCTTCATCATCACAATCCACTTGTTAAGGTGAGGATTTTAGTCACTACAAAACTAGGTTTTTATATTATTAGATTAAGTTGCAATATAAATTCAAATATATAAATGATATTATATGTTCAATGCCAGGGCTATTGACCTACAATAGTTGTGACCGTGAACATATTTTATACATGGTTTGAATCGTACTTTGTGTAGCCAAAGTTAGTTCTACTGATATGTGGTTATTTAGGCTTCTTCCTATTTCAAAAGGGCCAACAATCCCAATGTTTAAATGATAACGATACCCTTTTTGAGACCTAGTAACTAATAAGCTCATTCTCCTTCCAGATAATCTCCCTAGAAGGAGTCTGCGAGACGTGGGGCCTGGGCGGCGGCGGCAAGTCGGAGCTGCGGGCGCTGGCCTTCTCCGTGTACACGGGCGCGAGGCGGCTGCTGGCGCATGCGCCCACGGGCAAGTCGCTCACCGGCTTCGGCACCGCCGCCAACGCTAACCTCTTCATTAGTAATAAAGATGTGAGTGTAGAACTAATATTTTCTGGTTATGTTATGGTGGTGATAGTGGTATAGGCAACTGGGGAGAAGTTATTGGTGTTATATCCAAGGTTCTGTCGGCATATATGGTTAATCGACGTTAACATAA
Organism: Leucoptera coffeella; assembly: GCA_030578115.1. Classification (NCBI taxonomy): domain Eukaryota; kingdom Metazoa; phylum Arthropoda; class Insecta; order Lepidoptera; family Lyonetiidae; genus Leucoptera; species Leucoptera coffeella. Next base: position 27,311 of record JAMBLF010000059.1, on the reverse strand, counting down.
TTGTTAATGTATGTCACGATTACAAATATACGACGCTATATAAAATGTATGTACTAAGCAAGGTTATTGGAAATATGTGACTAGAGAGTGTTAAATCTAATAATAGGTGCTTATAGACGAGCTGTAGTTTTGTCCTCGTATATGATAGATATGTACAGAAGTCCTTATGACATTGACCTCTTTACACTACATATAGTAACAAAAAGCCTTCTCACACCTGACATACTAACTGCACTAACTTTAAAACTAACCCAAAATCCCAATTTCAGGAGAAGAACCGTTCACCGTACCGCATGTATTCACCAGCGTGGGTACTTGCTCCAACGAGAGCCCTGAAGGAAGTGGCAGAGACCTGGGGCAATGGTGGCGAACAGCCTGGGGTGCTGTTCCTCTCGTACTGCCTCTCGCACGACCAGCGATGGCTGCTGGCCACGGTCACTGATGCCAGGGGAGAACTCCTGGACACGACAGCTATCAATGTGCACGTGCCTCATAGGTGAGTTATGGTGTAATAGGTTCGTTGATTGAAATACGTGTGCTGTATGAAGAGAATGGAGTGTAAAAGAAGTTTTGTTTCCTGGTTTGTCACAGGAGAAGACGAAGTCTTTATTATGGCATATATCGAAAGTGCTGATCTAATCTGAAAAGGTTTAAAAGAAGTGAATGTTTATATGTTCTCTTATTGAATGTCGGAATAAACTACTGTAGTATAGTTGTATTTTATGTTGTAAATATATTTGTTTATAAAAAAACTTTCCTGTATAATTGATTCAAATGACGTCTAAATCATAGAATTAAGCTAATGCTAAGTAGTCCTTTGTGAATGCAATACAATTACAAGGAATTAAATTTGACCTAAATTATGAACCTTTTATTCATTTAAAGGTTTTTTTTTTCATGTCCTCATACATTTATTTTCCTCCATCAGGTCTCGAAGAAGACGCGCGGCACCGGCCCGCAGGCTGGGCCTGACCAAGCTGATGGACTTCACCCTGGGCGTGATGAGCCAGTCGGCGCAACCCTGGCGGCTGGTCGTCGGCAGGCTGGGGAGAATAGGCCACGGGGAGCTCAAAGGTAGGGTGGCCAATATGATTTTGTAAATAACATGGTGACATAGTCAGAAACTGTATGATCTTTTGTAATTACGCAGTTGTTCATTTATCGTCGTATCGATTCTTTATATTACTAAGTGATTGGTAGCAGTTCTTTTAACGTAAAACTTTAATGGTAATTGGATTACCATTACTTATACCTTAGCCATAGTTCGAGATTAGCGTGTCTTATCCAACTCACCATGTTTTATGAACACCAAAAGTTAATGATAAGTTCAAAACCATTCAGATTTTGTTAACCAGTAGACTTAAAGGAATGTCCTAATTTTTTTTTTTTTTAATTTTTTTATATCCTACTTCGCCAGGCTGGAGTTGGCTGTTATCCCGCAAAAACCTGGTGCGTGCTTCGGGTCTCCTGCGCGAGATATGCGGCAGCTGCGCCATCCTGCACCCTTCAGGCGTGCCCTGCATCGTGTCAGCCTGCCTGGTCTCCACGGAGCCTGACCCTTGCTTGAGGCTCATGGCGGACCGGTTCACGCCGGACGAGCGCTTCTCCCAAGCGAGCATACAGTCGCAACTGCACACGCCGAGGGATGTGACGGCCACGCATATACTTGTGTTCCCCACTTCGGCTACGACGCAGGTAATTGGTGTATTAGTTATGTGTAATGTTATGTAGTGGTGGATGAGGTGTGTAAAATATTAAGTAGTAATGCCATATAAGGGACTGGGAGTAAATGGAAAATATTGGCTTGATCTTACGTAATTGTATTCACGCTTCACGCTAGAAACGTTAACATATCATATATGAGCGTGAAGAATAGAAGAACATCTATGAAAAGGGTGTGAGTATGATATGATATATTTCCTAGGAGCGATAATCACCGCCTATCTCCTTAGGTTAGTAGATGCATGAATATATGTCTGTATGTATACTGAAAATATGAATATATGTCTGTATATATACTATTAGTTATGTTCAATAAATCCGTTCACTAAACCCCAACCTTCCCACTCCACAGTCGAACCAGATGCCGTTCGAGCAGCCGATGGCGAACGGCGAGGACAACGACATGATGTTCCTCGGCGTGGACATGGCGGACGAGGACATGGGCGAGGACAACATGACGGACCTCTTCATGGGGGACATGTTCAACAACATTTGGGCCGCCGGCAGCCCCCGAGGGTCGCCGAGGAGGAACGATGATGAGGCGCACAGCCGAGAGGGCAGCCCCGCCAGACACGCGCACGCCACGCATCAGCACCAGCAAGGACATGATGGGGATAATGCGGTATGTTGTGGCTTTAGTTGTGAAGGTAGTGGATAGGTAGATTAACATAAACATACGCTTCACGACTTGTGTATACACACTCCCTTTTTTATTATGGCGGGGTAGTCAGAGGCTTGAGTGCCCATCTCCGAAATTTCGAAGTCATGTTAGGTATGGGTCATTCGAAATGAAAAAATGGTAGATTAATTAGTATGATAGTCGTTAACAGTGGAGCTTCGTCACAGCTGGTCGTGGTCAGTATGTGTAACCATGTGCATTGGGTGCTGGTAAGGAAAACATTGAGAGAAATAACATGCTTATGGATAGGTAATAGAAAGTAGCAAGTAATATTCAGTTACTGTGAATGGCGATGGATTTACCACATGTGACGTAGAGTATTGGTTGTTTAGTTCAAAGTCATTATCTATATATCATTATTTCTTATCTATATAGTCTTAAGAGATTTTAAATAAAACGTTTTCAATACTCATAAACGAATAATTATTTCAGGAATCCGTAGGCACAGTGTTACAACAACCCTTGGCTTTAGGGTACCTAGTATCGACAGCTCCCCTGGGCGCTATGCCGGCATGGTGGTGGGCAGGCTGCGCGCACCTCAAGGACTCGTGTCCGGCCTTCTTGAAGAATGCCCTTCACCTACACGCTGGGACGTTGCAGTCGACGGATGATTATACTTCTCTCACGCAGAGGCAACATCACACGCATCCGCTGGATAGCCAGTTGACGACTGACGTGTTGAGGTAAGTGGGTAGAAAAGTAGTTTTGTAGCAAGTTCAGTTTTGTGTTAATAGTACAAGATAAACAATATATTTAAATTATAAAGGTGTTACTATTATGATAGCATTGTCAATGTTTTACTTTTATCTGTATACGGAACATTATACACGGAATTGAAAAAGAGTGACGTTAGGAGTACCTATAACCGCCGAGTGTGTATGAGAAGATCCATGAGTGTCAATGAAGCGAAAGTGGTCTGTCAGGATCGGAACAAATGGGGATCCGTGATCTCTACATACAAGGAATCAGACGTGATGTGTACGTATGTATTTACACGGAATCTGAAACGCGATAAATTAAAAAAAACACCCTATAATTGCTGGAGTCTTCAAACACCAACCCTTCTTTCGCTTGTTTCATTAACTATAACCTAACTAATATGTCGATTTTAAACATCTCCGTTCCCATTCCAGGTACGTCCTCGAGGGCTACAACGCGCTGTCGTGGCTGGCGCTGGACGGCAACACGCACGACCGGCTCTCCTGCCTCCCCATCCACGTGCAGGTGCTGATGCAGCTCTACCACACGGCCGCTGCCCTCGGCTGAGCCAACACTACCACCTGGGGCCCAAGTTCACTAGACTAGCAAAGGTTTTTCAGCCACCAATGGCGATACTACAGTGAGGGAAAACATCGTGAGGAAACCTACCTGTTTCCCGGAGTCAGTGCTTGTAAATGGTGACGTTGAGTACTGACTATCTGGTCAACACGTGGGTTCGAGGTGTCTTATAAATAGGTTTATATGACACTTTTGCTACTCCAATTACAACTGTACACCATTGAACTGCAATCGACCTACGATTATGTTAAATATGTATTTGTGGAGTTGGCCCCCCCTAGAATACGTTATGTTGAACACTGAGAGCGCGCTCCGGTGTTTTGTTGTTGTATTGCAATTAAATGTTATGAACACCACCCTAGGGATTAGTTAGAGAAATACCTCGGTCTGTATTGTGAACAAATGTATTATGACAAAACCCACGCACAGCGTTCCAAATTGTAGCTAAATGAAATTTATTGAGGCTCCACTTGTCTCGTAATACGTCGGTCAGTAAATACCGGCTCCATTAAGTCTTTAGAAACTGCCGCTAGGTAAATTTAAGTGAATGAATGAGTCGTTTCGATCGGTCAATCAATCAGTTCGTTCAAGTGGTTGGATTGAGAGAGTGTTTTATGTACCTGTTTTTTTAATTCAGAGTGAAGTAAATAAGTTAATTTAATTTATTATGTAAGTGTTTTTTGTTGACATCGTAGTATGGACTAAGAACTGACTATAACTGAATGCTAGTTTAAACAAATCCTTGTCCTCGTTCGTACACGTCTCGTGTATTTCAACCATGACACGTGTCAATCATAGATTTGATCAAATTGTTGCGGACATTTTGGATTCAATATTCCAGAAAGCAAATACGTACACTGACGCAATCACTCATTATTTATTGACCGTAAAGTTCGTGGTTCAAAATGAAATTGATCATGATTAAATGAATTTTATTTCATTAACCACAACATAGTACTTATTATGAAAGTAGCTTTAAAATAGATACGTGTTTCTCTCAACATTTTTTTGTTTTATGTTCTGTCCACTAAACATTCTTGATACGAAAATATCAAGGTCACTTACCATTGAAATTCAGACAGGGATGTGTGACAAAGACGGATATACACACAGTAAATTTGTCTCTTTCACACATCGCAATAAGAATTGAATAAGAAACGTGTTAATCCTGTAGATATGTCAAAATGTTATCCTTTTTATAAATGAAATATACTATTCCTAAATCAAATTGACCACGCGTACTGAGGGTATCGTTGTATATAATATTGGGAACACTGTGAATAGGGTAAATTTATATTATAGCAAAATGCATGGAAAGAACAACCTAAAACCTAATTTCTTATATCATTTTATATTCCTATATACTCAAGAATACATCTTTCGTCTAAAATAAGAAAGACTCAGGAAATTTAATCTTTACTGATTGGTTAATCTTGAGAAAATAAGAATGTAAATAGCTGTTATTGGCATAATGAAGTTTCTACTCTTTTGCAATGTGCTTTAGTATAAATTAACCCAAAAATCAACTCGGAAGAGTATAATTAGATCAAGTAGTGGCTGAATGCCAAATCAAATTGTAACTTTGTATTTTTGCACTTAACGAATAGTGCTAGGGAAATATTTAAATATACTAAGTATGTATGTAGATCAGATTTGATGTAACATAGGCCTCTTTTTATAACCTCCGTTGCCGTAGCGTAAATCCAAAAGGAATCTTCCAAAGACGTTTTAAGTAAGAAGTTTACATCGCCATTGAACACTCCCAGATAACTTCCATTGAATGTTGTGACTGTTTCATTGAAATGTTTCTTATAGACTCCATTTGTGTACTGAGATTTATTCAGTACCACATAAGTAAAGAATAAAGTATTAAATTTACTAGTACATTATTCATACCATGGTTTCTTGTAGTCTTTATTCATTTCTATAAGTGTAAAGCTGTTAAAAATATGATTAATTTGTGTTAAAAATATTCTCTTCTGTAACTATTAAATATCTTAATGCCACAGTCACAACATAAAGCACCGTTTATACTTCCCCAAATAATTTCAATGTTTTGAATATTTTAATTGCCAAATAATTTGTATCAATGTCTTAAGTGAAAAAAAAGTATTTGTAATAATTGAATCATTTCAAGGATTAATTGTTATGAAAGTATATGTAGAATAAAATAGTATTTGTATGTAATTTTTGTTATTTTTATATGTATTTACTGGTATGATTTGCCAAAGGAGAGTTAGGTATGAAGGAATTTATAGTGATTTTGTTGCATAGGATACGAACTGTATTTATTTTGTACTCTGTTTTGCTGCAGCGCATTCGTCCGTCCTCTCGGTTTTGCTACTTTTTATTCTGAACGCTTTTTCTCTGATTCCTTATGTCATTAAATGATAAACATCACATTGACATTATTTTTTATCTATTTATTTACTTACAATTTATTTTTTACCATTTCTATTAATGTAATGTTACTAGAATTAAGCATAAATGTATTAATTTAATAATGTGAAAAGCAATAAGAGAATTTTATATATGTATTTGCCATTGATTATTTATATTGCATAAAATTATTGGAGAACGTTTGTAACTAAATTATTGACAAATATAACGAAAGTTCCAGGATGGAAGTATAGCATTTATACAAACTCAAACGATAAGACTTATATATACGAACCCAATCGACCCAAGATGAATCTCCCGATAGTAGATGCTAGCTGGGACCCCCCGAGCCGCCGCCGCGTGGCCTTGTAAATACGTACTGCAGGCATCGCCCATAGCTCATGTATTTAATTAGAGAACAAACCAACTGAATCGTGGTAGCGTTGAGATCGATATATACTTAATTTTTTGTTATTTAGTAATTATTGTTTAATAATATTATGTGTGTGCGTGTGCGAGGGAGGCTGCGGCCTCCGCCTAGTTGAATTATCATTAAAGAATACCTTTAAATGTGTTACAGCATTTGAGAATATTTAACAATGTTGTATATAATATATATTGTTTGTTTTGTAAAAGGACTTGTACATAGCAGCCGGCGCGGGACCCTCCGCCGGGCGACGCACCCTTTAAATAAACCACTCGTAATATTTTGTACAGTTGTTTTAAGTGACAAATTAATTATTTAGTTGAATCATTTTAGTTTAAGGTGTCGTTTTGAGCGTTTTTGTTGTTGCGACTCGATCGCGGGCGGTGCGGGCGCCTGTACATAGCCCCGCCATGCGCCTCTAGCTAAGCGATTGTCACGGAAATGAGATTTTCTATAACAGCAATCATTAAGTGTATGGTAAGAGAAATTAGTGTAATACTTGATATTATAACTTTAAAAATTACTGTGAAAATAGGTAATAATAATTATGATTAAAATATTACATATTTAAAACGGTGTTTTAATTTCCAGTTTGTAAATAACCATTCAAACTTATTGTACGTGACTAAAACCCAGGTTTTCGGGTACTTGACACATTTCACGAATATTGTAGTACTGACATCTCGTCGTTGTCAAACCAAAATCTGCTATGTGCACTTTTTCGAGATTTTAACTTTTTGACGTCTGCGTATAGAACACTGATCAATCTACCGTATAAAAAACTGCCATGTGTCTATAAGCACTGGGAGACATTATATTCCATAAATATTAAACCTCCGTCGTTAAATAACAAATCAGTTCATTTCTAACATCTATAGCTTTCATTTGATATAGTATTTAAAATGCAAATTAATGCAAATATGTAAGTACATATTACATACACATAATGTCTACCGCCGTACGGATTGATATTCTTTAAATTTCACTGAATTACAAAAATACATTCGTAATTTTGCTGCTCAGGGATCTCATCTCTGCTACATTAATTCTACTCTTATTTTTCTGGCAAATCTAGGACTCTGGCGTTCATATTATATGCAGACCGCAAATTGACCTCATCTCTTGGAAAAAAGCCATTGAATGTTAACTTTGGCAATTAAATGTAGTTTCAATCAATCAACCTATATCAGTCCACTGCTCGACGTAAGCCTCCCCAAAGGTACGCCACAAAACATGATCACTTGTCGCCCTCAGCCAGCCACTACAGCGACCTTTATTAGGGCCCCTACTCCACTAATTCATTTTAGCCACAATATTACTTCAGTATCGATACTGTAATACTTCAGTGGCAGTAATTTGACACTTGGCACTCTAATAACAAATTTTGGGCACTGTAGCGCTATCGAACTACATCTGAAGTAAAAAAAAGCTACACTAATCTAACGTCCGTCAGTGTCAGTTCAATAGCCTTATATTTGGTACTCCACTCTATTGACATTTCTATACTTTGCCACTAAAGCACCACTGACTCAAAATATTAGCAGAGTGCCACTTTTAGAGCCGAGACGCAATAGCGACGCAGTTGTGTGGCTGTCAAAGTTAATTAGTAGAGTAAGGCCCAGGTCATCGGTCCACCTAGCAAGAGGACGCCCTACACTACCATTACTGAGACGTGGCGTCCAATCGAGAACATCTGTCGTCGTCGGTTCTTCGACAGTCGTGACCGGCCCACTGCCACTTCAGCTTGCAATGTCTACGACTTGGGTTCTCTGTCGGATAATCTCGTTCCGGAGTTGTCCCTTAACAAACATCGGAACGACAAGTAGTCTGGTAAGACAGCCCACCCGAAAATGACGTTCTACGTCTAGGTTCCATATACCATTACAGGTAGGATGCACTGATTGAATACTCTGCTTTTAAGATACTGTGTTAGTAACGACGAAAATTCATGTCGAAGCTTCACGAATACTGCCCAACCTAGCTGCACTCTGCTGGAAATTTCTCGCTCAAAGCTTTCCCTAGCTACACAATTTGGCCCTGGTAGACATATTCTTGAACCACTTTGAGCATTTCTGCACTGACCATAATTGGTTCCGGGACATTAAGTTCGTTAAACCTCACCTTCATCTTGTCCAAGTTCATTCGAAAACCGACCGACCGTGAGTCACCCTCCGCCATTATGACTATGTCCTCATCGAAGCGAAGGTGCTTGAGGTATTTACCATTGACATTGATTCCCATCCGAGTTTAAACCAGAGTCTTGAAGACGTCATTCAATGCGTGTGATAAAAGTTTCAGGGAGATGACATCCTCCTGACTCACTCCTCTCAGCAACTGTATACGGCTCGTCTTTTGGTTTTGGACAGATATTGTTGCCATTCTATAAAGGCTTTATAAAGCACTTGTACATAAACCTAGATGTCGATGGTGGAGTCGAAAATCGTATCGTATCGTAAGGACTTCTGTATTACCTGCCGAACTGTGTGGATGTGGTCGACGGTACAGAAACCTTTTCACACTACACCAATGTAACTTTTGGGTCCTTCGCATTAGCGGAGGCTTTGAGGCATCCGAAGCGTATAGAAGGCATGCTCGGAAACATATAATAAGTAATAAAATACAGCGTGAACATAAGGTTTGGAAAATAATGATTATACTAGGATTAAAACGAAAATGCTTCGGACATGTTATATATATATATATATATATGCAAGTGGATAATAGTAGATCACAATGAAGTGAAAACGGTTTGCCAAAATGGAGAAAAATTGGGCTCCGTGACCTTCATCTACCTCTCTGTGGTGAAATTGATATGGTGTGTATTTAAGATACTTTATTTACGCTCATTAAATTAGATTAATTTCATAGATCGTATATTTTGTTGCTTTAATACATGAACTAAATACAAAGACGAAAACTTTTAATCGCACCTTCGTTGAATCATTGTTTTATTGTTTCACAAACTTGTATGTGTGCGCATATGATTCTGTTTTACAACTGGTCGTCTATATACCACATAAAGACTGCACTTAGAGTACCCGCCACATAAGGTGGCAGTTGGAGGCGTCGCCACAGTCGCGTAATCCAGTGTTGCCAGTAAACACGCCAAAACTAGCACTCACTGTGCCATACGGCTCGATACATTATATTGGAGGTTTCATTTGTAACGATCTTTGGTTGCAGAGCTATAAACTCAAATAAAACAAATTAATATACCAAAGTCAAAAGTCAAAATATTTTTATTCAAAATAGGCCCTATCATAAGCTCTCTTTGAAAGTTATTTTATGATCTAAGTACAAATTAACTATATATTGACAAAAGGAATATATATGAGTGAAGTGGAAGGGCGGTTACGTAGGGGCCGGCCTAATAAGACATATATGTAACAGTCAGATAGACGCTATATTAAAAAAAGGTGACGTTAGGAGTACCTATAACCGCCGAGAGTGTATAAGAGAATGTATGAATGTCAATGAAGCGAAAGTGGTCTGTCAGGATCGGGACAAATGGGGATCCGTGATCTCTGCCTACCCCTCTACAGGGAATCAGGCGTGATGTGTATGTATGTATGTAAAAAAACTATTTCAAACATGGCACTGAGCATTGTCTTTACATATTTTTACCGAGGTTAGTTCACCAACCATTTCGGCTGCTCAAGATGCCACGTCATGAAGACCACGACCGCTCTGATAAGAGCGTAACGATTGAGAAGAAGAAGTTCAGCGGAGACCCTTGGAGAAGAACTAACAAGAAACTCCAGAAATCAATTTATTATAATCACCCTTAACCCTTTGACTGCCGAGCTTTTTCCTATAAAAGGATTACCTCCATTAGCGTAGGTCACCGGTGACCTACGTGGCGCCCAATGTGTTAACAAACATAAAAATTACAAAGAGTGGGCAAAAAACACAACGCTGGTAATACTAAATTTACCTTTCATACAAAATAAGACGCAATGGCGGAAACGTCAAATTTAGTTCCAAGTTTGGCTACTGCCACCTTATGTGGCGGGTAGAGTACCCGCCACATACGGTGGCAGTAGCCAAACTTGGAACTAAATTTGACGTTTCCGCCATTGCGTGTTATTTTGTATGAAAGGTAAATTTAGTATTACCAGCGTTGTGTTTTTTGCCCACTCTTTGTAATTTTTATGTTTGTTAAGGGTGATTATAATAAATTGATTTCCGGAGTTTCTTGTTAGTTCTTCTCCAAGCTAGGGTCTCCGCTAATCTAACCTCGGTAAAAAATATGTAAAGACAATGCTCAGTGCCATGTTTGAAATAGTTTTTTTAATTTATACTTAGATCATAAGATAACATTCAAAGAGAGCTTGTGATAGGGCCTATTTTAAATAAACATATTTTGACTTAGATATATTAATTTGTTTTATTTGAGTTTATAGCTCTGCAACCAAAGATCGTTACAAATGAAACCTCAATATAATGTATCGAGCCGTATGGCACAGTGAGTGCTAGTTTTGGCGTGTTTACTGGCAACACTGGATTACGCGACTGTGGCGACGCCTCCAACTGCCACCGTATGTGGCGGGTACTCTAGAGATCGCGCCACATACGGTGGCAGTTGGAGGCGTCGCCACAGTCGCGTAATTCAGTGTTACCAGTAAACACGCCAAAACTAGCACTCACTGTGCCATACGGCTCGAAACATTATAGGTTTCATTTGTAACGATCTTTGGTTGCAGAGCTATAAACTCAAATAAAACAAATTAATATATCAAAGTCAAAATATGTTTATTATACTATTTCAAACATGATTAATAATTAACGGGACTTATCCTTCTTATTATATATTACATATATTATGTGTTCCTTCACTCTGTCCGCAATAGACCGTTTAGTCTGTTCGACATAGGATTTCCCACAGCTGCAATCAATCTTATACACACCCTTATATCTTATATCATGAGTATAAATCGCGAATCTCTTAAAACTATTATTTCAAACATGGCACTGAGCATTGTCTTTACATATTTTTTACCGAGGTTAGATCAGCGGAGACCCTAGCTTGGAGAAGAACTAACAAGAAACTCCGGAAATCAATTTATTATAATCACCCTTAACAAACATAAAAATTACAAAGAGTGGGCAAAAAACACAACGCTGGTAATACTAAATTTACTTTTCATACAAAATAACACGCAATGGCGGAAACGTCAAATTTAGTTCCAAGTTTGGCTACTGCCACCGTATGTGGCGGGTACTCTACTCTATAACTGCAAACAAAATAAATAAAAAAAACGATTATACGTACAGACTTTGGGAAGTTTCCTTTTTTATATTGTTTGAAAAGTGGTGCACAGTGGCATTTACCGTATTTGTGTGTTGCCCTTTTTCGTTTTGCTTTGGCCGTTAGGAGCCTAAAAGCAGTTCGCGTCGTGTACCTAGTCTCGAGCCATCTTAATTGTGTCCGCAGTGCGTGTTCGGCGCTCCGTGACGCCCATCAAACGGTTTCCACTGGCTGCCTGCGGATGCTGTGACTGTGTGATGTAATTGCTTCGGTTTCTCGGCGCCCACGATCATGGAGGAATCCTCGTTCACGATCCCAGCGGACGACAATGGTGATTCTGAACTCGACCCCAGAATACAGGTCAGTGAGTGACGATTTGTTTGTGTAACTGTACATTGTGCGCCGTAAACATGAGCGTCAATTTCGTGGACTATTTCGCCAACGAGCACAACGGGTATGACGTTCTGTACCAAAACATGAAATTCGGATTGATGGCTAGTAAAGAATTCTCGGAGTACCTCAGAGAAAGATCCAACATTGAGGAAACCAACTCCAAGCTCCTAGCGAAACTCGCCAAGCAGGCCAACGGCAACTGCTCGCAGGGCACCTTCGCTCCTTTCTGGGCTGTGCTGAAGGGGTCAGCAGAGAAGCTGAGCAACCTCCATCAGCATATGTTCCAGAAGGTGAGTGAACTGGTGAAAGATGTGGCTAGGTATGCTGAGGAGCTACATAAAAAGCATAAAGCGGTGAAGGACTCTGAATCTAGCACTTTAGAAGTGGTCCTACTCATTCAGAGTACTAAGCAAGCTCTCCAGAAAGCTAAGGATGTGTACACCACTAAGTGCACAGAATTAGAGAAATTGCGGAAAGACAATGCCTCTGCCAAAGACTTGGAGAAAGCAGAGACCAAGTTGAAGAAGCTGCACGAAGATTACAAGCAGCTAGCTGAGAAATATAACTTAGTAAAGATGGATTTTGAAAAGAAAATGACACAGACGTGTAAGCACTTCCAAGACGTAGAGGAAGCTTACCTTAAGCAGATGAAACAGTTTGTTAACTGCTATGCAGAGCTCATCCAGAGCAACCACGACCTGATGGGCCAGGTGCACAGAGACTTCAAGCACCAGTGTCTCGAAATGACTGTGGAGAAACTTCTAGACCAATTCCTTGTGGAGAAGTATTCCGCTATGGAGAAAGCCAATCTCATAGACCTATCTTTACCAAAACCAGAGTCTGCCAATAACTCAATTTCTGAAGCTGACCAGATTTCTACAGTATCCAATGGCTCACACAAGCCCCCGCCTGCTCAGAAGGCTGCCAAAAAGGATCAATCCTTTGCTAGCAAGACTTCTCGAAGGACCACATCTTTGTTAAACCTGTTCACTCCTTTCCAGAGCAAAGATGAGACAAGCACTACCTTAGATGGTGCAGCGCCATGCTCAGCCCCCTCCAGCCCCAGTGGCACCCCCGCCACACCCAACGCCCCTGATAAAGATGATAACATGGACAGGTCAACCACATTCAGAGAGTCCAAGTGGTTTAGAAGCAGGAGAACCAAAACGAAAATTAAAAAGTCAAAGAAAAAGAAAGATGAAATCTCAGAAAACTCCCCCAACACAGTAGAAAAGTCAGACTTAGAGGAAAAAGAGGAGGAAGTTCCGGTTAAAGGTGATGTGGTGAACTCGCCAGAGGTTGACGAGGAAGGGTACTGCATCCGGCCCACAGATGAGAAAGGCAATGCGTATTCCACAACTGATTCTGATTCGGAAGAAGAGAGAGAGCAAAAGATCCATGTAGAGATCAAACCCATCAGTAACGGCAAGGCCCCAATGTCTGCTAGTGTGGATGAGCTACTGAAAACCGTTGAGAACTTTTCCCTCTACAAAGTAGGCACTAACAGACGAGGGTCTAACGCAAACACCAGTAAAGCCAGTAGTGACATCCTAGATCTGTTCCAAAGCCCTACAGGTAGCAACCCCACGTCTCCCCACGGCTTAGTTTCAGCCCCACAAACCCCATCACAGTCTCACATGAGTTTCCTTCAAAGTCCTGTACCCAATGCTAATGCTGAAGTAAGAGACCTATTTTCAGATCTCAATAATTCTAGCATCAAATCTACACCAAATGTGTCCACTATATCTGTTCCAAGACCACCGTCACGTCGCTCTGATGCTGACTTCCGCACTGCAGGGTCTACAGGGTCAAGGGGACCTTCCCCGCTGACTATAGGCATGGCTGACACTATTCCTCTAGCCGTAGCCTTCCATGAGATCATACATTCTTACTTCCGAGGACCAGACGAGTCTCGCTGCCAAGTAAAAATGTCAGGAGACATGATGCTCTCATTTCCCACTGGCATAGTTGGTGTACTCGCTAATAACCCTAATCCAGCAAAATTGTGCTTCAAACTAAAGAATATTCATAAATTAGACAATGTACTGCCCAATAAACAACTCATAACATTCAACAATCTTTTGTCCACCAAAGAATCAACGGTTGTGGAGTTCAATATGCCTGCGTTAACGTCCTTGCTGCGGAGACAGTCAGAGAAGAACCCTACGGCAGCGTATTTCAACGTTGACATACTCAAGTACCAAATAAGACCCAAACCCGGAGCTTCCTCTTGTCCATTCCAACTGGTGTCCTATTGGAAGTGTGAAAGGGACCATACAGACCTAAAAGTAGACTACAAATACAACCAGCACGCTATGGGTTCACCCTCACCGCTTCTAAATGTCTCAGTTTGCGTCCCAGTAAACGGTGGTGTTAAAAAGATCATTGCGATGCCAGAAACTAATTGGAACTCAGATACTGGACTAGCTATATGGAGATTTACCGAGATATCTCAGCACACAGAGAACAGAGGAGTTGGGTCTCTCAAGGCTCGGTTTGAACTGAATCAAGGACCATCAACAAAGGCTACCCTATCCGCCCAGTTTAACTGTGAAGGAGCTACATTATCCGGCATTGAGTTTGAGTTAGTCGGTGCCGGATATCGCCTGTCCCTTGTGAAGAGACGTTTCGTGTCCGGGAAATACATTTGTGATAGCGATTTTCCCTGATTGGTCCACTGCCTTATGAATATTAACGCTTTATGTACAAAGGCTTGAATCCTGTATGATATGGCGACAGTTGTATACATTTTAATACCTATGTTATGTTAGGAATGTTTCCTGTCCACAAGTTTAAATAAGTTGTTAATTAATTGTCAATTTGTCAGTTATGGTTAATTACGTTAGACTTTAACATTGTAAGATATATTCAAAGTCATGTGCCATTGTGATTGGAACGAGATTTCGGTGACTGATTCCAGTAGTTAACTGCTAAAATAAATTACTTTATTAATATTGACATAATGGAATATCTTCTTGTCTATCAAAGTATGAAATTTGTTTAGATTCATAATGAACAATAACATCATTTATCTGAATCTCTGTAAATTGTATTATTTTCTATCGAGTCTCACTTATGTAAGATTTAGGTAACAATATTTTGACATTGACCAATGTTTCTGATTGTGTATATGCCCATTAATAAATAGTCGTAGATAATAACCTATAAACTTATTCCATGATTGTGCAAGGAGTACTAATGATCCAATATAACAAAGAATATAAATAGTTAATATAAATTTATCAATATTAAAAATTCTAGTTTAGTTCAAGTTTACAGTGTACTGCATTTTGGTTTTATGGTTACTGCATTATGACACCAGCCTAAACGTAACTGTAACGTTCCTGTATAGTAGAATTTGCATTTAATTACATAAAATCATACAAATACAAAATCTTATACTTTCTTTGTCTCCTGTTTTATAGTTATTCATATTTATGTATCTAAAAACACCATTTTACATTAATAAAAACAAATTTTAGAGACTAGAATGGTATTTTAGGCTGTTATTAGTGTTCATTATAAGAAATTTATTTAACTAATTTTGATTCAGGGTATTTGCTTACCAGAGAGTAAAACCTTTCATATCTCTTCCCTTCTATTGTATTTTTTTCTGCTGATAAAATTTAAATCATAATAATACACCATTTACAAATTGCATCTGTATTAATTATATGCTTTATTAAAAACAGACAATTATTATTCATATTATTTATTCTACAATACGATTTTGTAATATTCAGAATACATATAAGTAAATACTGCTTTTGATATTAGTTTTTAGTTGCTTTACTCACTCAGATATGCATGGTTAATATTAACAGGGTTAAATTGTATGAATTGTTTTCACTAAATTTCTTAAAATAAATTCGCTGTCAACTAAAGGTCAGTTTTAATAATGAATTAATATTTACTAGTTACCAGAAATGTCTCTTTAAATTGGTGAAATGTTGGTACTAGTTAGTAAATTAATCAATAATAAAATCCTACTAACAAATATTCATTACAAATCTAATATTTGACACTCAAGTCTTTCAATGTTACCTTTGGGTCATGTAGAACATACTATAAATTTACTGTTTCTAAAAATTAACATACTTACGTAATTAACGGTTTAGGTACCTCAACTTATTGTTATAAAAAGTTCAAATAACTTTACACTAAGAAAATTATTCTTTGGTCTTTAGACGTTATTGATTGATCCAATTAATAGAAATTGTCTTTTGTAACTCTGTTAGGGAAGTGTTTTTGAGTCCTGTATTGTAGTTTTCACTTTAGAACCATTCCATTTAGGTCTTAAAATACGTTTATAGTGTACTGAATTTTAAATTAAGTTCTTCAGTTCGCTGTCAATGATAAAAGTATAATGAACAAATATATTATTGGGCTTTATTTAATTAAATATCTATGCAGAAGAGAAAGTAACTTAATTATTATTTATTGTAAACAGTTTGATTAATGGCATTGTTTATAAATTAACTTATATTATTATTTTATTGAATATAATTTACAATTTTTATTTAGTAAAGCTTTAAATTCACCCAGTATCCTGCAATGTTAACGTTATTTGTAAATGATGAATATTTTTTAAAGAAAAGATTAATTTTATCGAATGTATTGTATAAAAGTGCCTTTTGTATTAAATTACGATTCAACGAGTTTCATAACCCACCATATGCCAGTAATACTTTATTTTAAGTAACTTGTCTCGACATAGAACAGTATTGTACGTATGCATAGCATTTTATACATAATCAACAATAAACTAATTGAATTTGAAATTTCTAATGTATTTATTTTTGTATTCCAAACATTAATTGTATCTAATATGAATAAATATAGTTATATTTACAATAAATTGCAAATGTATCATAAATTTAATTAATTTTTTATTTAACTACCTACCAAGCTGATGTAATAGTTTAACGTAAGTAATGTTTTTACTTTTATTTAAATTTAGATGCGTGACAGGAAACAATCCTATTGTTATTTATTATTAAATAAATATTTCAAGTAATAGCATTATTCTAAAGACAAATATATCATTAAACAAAAAAATAATAAAGAATTAACGTATATTATTAGTTTTATAATGGATCTTGCTATTGCTTGAGTATAGATTTTGTGTAAAATGTTAAATTTAACATCGTTTATAGAGCTTCCGGTGTCAATTGATATTTTTAGATTGGTAGCGGTTGTTTCCCGTCGCTGCTGCTTCTTATCTGTTGCTTTAGCACCTAGTTACATGCCTTTCGTAAACCATTGTAGCGTAATTTAAGTGTACTTTTAGATTTTGAAGAAAAACAATAAAAGATTGAAGAAGATAAATATTTACGTATTATATAAACCAGTACTTTTCGGTGTGGTTATGACTTCCAAAGTATCACTAGTAAATATTTTAAGCACCAGCAGCTGCATACATTGCATTGAATTGAAATGAATAATAAGTCAATTGTGTCTATTCATACGACTACAATGGTTTATTGGATGGTATTTCACCAGTTCATTGAATCGTAACGTCACGCAAGGTCATGCCCTTTTTCAATCCTGGTTTACCACTTATCACATTGGGTGCTGACTATCTGGTGAACACGTGGGCTAGAGGTGGCCATAGAATCACTAACTCCTCAAACCTTTGAATATCCCGCAAGCGATAACGGTAGTGAAAGTGTTGTTTTTGATTTCAATCTCAAAAATCGCATGTCGCATGTAGGAGGCGAATGAGAGACTAGAGGTAAATAAAATTTATGAGGCGATGGGCTAGCCTGTCACTAATGTTCCATTATGACATCGCAAACCCCAATATTCATGCTATAAAGTGACCTAGGAGATATATCTCCGAGGTTCTGTACACCCCAAAAGGCACGTGAATGTAAATGTACGTATGAAAATGAGTGTTTTTTAATATAGCCACCGATTTAGAAATTTTGTCATGTCGTATGACGCATAAAAAGACATTTAGATAAGCAATAACTATAGTATGACTAATATCACCTATTAACCGAGTGTATATGAGGAGGTGTATGGATGTATCAAAGGGAAATAGTTTTCAAGTGTTCATGTTAAATAGGGATCTGTCTAATCTTTTAAGGTAATACCAACCTTATTTAAGCATTGCATAAGCTAGCTACGCATCATAAAAATAATAAATACATTGTATATGATAAAAATGACTAAGGAATATTTTTATCTTTGTATAACCGTTTAAGCGTCGTACATTGAGCGTAGATGTTTTACGATGGGCTAGTAATCTGTCCGGCTCCAATTTACATAGATATATTCACGCGTCTACGTCCCTAACGGGATAGGCAGATTTAATCGTCACCTGGAACGATCCTGACAAATCTCTTGCTTCACTTACACCCATAACTCTAATTTATATGCTAAAATAAATATGCTTCGAGGAGAGCCCAATAAGACATATGACAGTCAGATTGAAAGTTGACGTTAGAAGTACCTATAACCTCCGAGTGTGTATGAGAAGATGTATGAGTGTTAATGAAGCGAAAGTGCTCTGTCAGGATCGGGACAAATGGGGATCCATGATCTCTGCGTACCCCTCTACAAGGAACCGTGATGTGTATGTATTATATGCTAAAAATGACTAACGAATCTTTGTATAGTATGTTATATAACTATTAATACTACTTAGGTATAACATGTTTGTGTTAATTTTCATAGACTGTTGTTCAGGGTCATATTGATTGAGAACAATCAAGATGTATTGTTCACTTCACGTTCACGTTATTAATCCCTGAAAGGGTAGACAGAGGTTTAGAGTATTAATACATAGTAGTTAGTTGTTTGGGGCTTGACTCTGTATCAGTAGGTACAACGTTCAAATCCCGCTTGAGCATGTACTAATGGAAATTAAGTTTCATGAATTTCTATGAACAGTTTCGTAATAAAAGTACATTTACAAAGTACACCGAATATTACGGTGAGGGAAAACATCGTGAGGAAAACTGTTTCCCGAATAGGTAATAGTTCTTGTAAATGGTGACACGGCTTACCACCTGTCACATTTACGTCAAAATGTGGGTTCGAGGTGTCTATAGAATTACTATGTCCGCGATTGCGACAATGGACGTGAAAGTGTTTGTTTTGTTTTTAAGTCACTGGTTCTGAAATTGGGGTTAAAGTGGATTATTGTTTAAAATTATGATATAGTTATCCAAAAATATTTCCTTATCTTTCAATAGTTTACACCTCTATATTCTCACTCGGTGGTTATAGGTAGATATTTGTACTATAGTTAGTTGATTTCAGTCTATTGTCCATTTGTGATTCATATACCTATTGTCAATCTACTATCATTCATCCGCATAACGTGACCAACATAACGCTTTTGCTTTACTAACATCCTTACAACTCTGCATACATGCTCGTTAATTATAGCTACTTCTAGCTATATGTACCTTATATACGTATATACCTATAAATGGTAATATGTGTATGTATATTACAATATTTTTGAGAGACTCGTTATTTTTATTCATTTTCCAAGAAAACAAAGGGTAGTAAAGTTAAATCTTTGTTCATAAAATATACACGATAAGTTCCTAATAATAACGAGTGGGTTCGAGGTGGCCATAGAATTACTACCTTCGCAATTGCGGAGATGGACACTTTAACCTCAGACTCCCCCGCAAGGGTTAAAGGTCGTGAACGCGTTTGTCTTTGTCTTTGATAAGTCCCGTTTTCTTGTAAAATACTCGTATGTATCTTGTAATTTATAGGTATATATACGTATATTAGTTTAAATAGAAGTAAAATATGTTATAGATAGTATGAGATATAATTTTAATCATTTTTCAGGTGGAACTTGAAAAACTTAACGCTGCGACGGATGAGATCAACAAACTTGAATTGGAACTTGAGGTACGTTATTCTATTCCGACTAAGACATCTCTAGGGGGTTGGCAGAGATTATGTGTCCATCTCTATCAATGAAGCTAGTAAATTACATTCACGCCGTGTCCCTTTCGGAATAGTGGAGTAGTCAGAGGTTCCGGTGTCCATCTCCGCAATTGTGACAGGCACTAAGATAACAAACTTCTAAAATCATCAAAGTAGTATATGTAGTAGTATGTTAAACAATACTTTCCACTTCACGACTTATCCCTTAAGGGGTAATCAGGGGTTCGCGTAACCATCTCGACAATTGCGGAGGTAGTAATTCCATTGCATCAGATGTCTATCTCCGCAATTGCGAAGTAATTCTATGGCCATCTCGAACCCACGTGTTGACAAGATAGTCAGTACTAAATGTGACAGGTGGTAAGCCGTATCGTCATTTACAAGCTCTAATTATTACCTGTTCGAGGACCGGGTAGATCCCTCACGAAGATTTCACTCACCGTAATATTCATTGTATTTCATAAATGTATTATTATTACGAAAATGTACATAGAAAATAAGAAAACTTCCTTATCTATTATCTATACATGCTCCGAGGCTTGAACCCTGTATCCACGGATACACAGTCAAGCCCTAAACGACTGAGATACGGATTAGTTTGGGATAGATTCTCTTAATCCCATATAACGCCAATTTCTCTATAATAATATAGTCTCAGATTAACATGTGACGTCAAATAACGTTGTATGTACACACAGCTGTAAAACCTAATTTACATCATCACCTTAAATTTTACCCATAACCAGTTAAGAAAGATCTCCCATTCATATGAGTTTACGTAGTGTTAAAAGACCGTAACTAAATGGTTACTAGAATTTTCACTCATTTTATCTCTTTGCAAATATGGTGTTTTGATAAAAATATATTTGCTTAACGCTATAATATCTACAGTGGTAGATAGAGAAGGAAATTACGTAAGTCCCGTGAGAGTTTTGGTACGTACATACGCTTCACGACTTGTGTATACACACTCCCTTTTTATTGTAGCGGGGTAGTCAGAGGCTTGCGTGCCCTTCAAAAGTTCGAAGGCATGTTAGGTTTGAGTCACTTGAAGCCGCGTTTCACTAGATACAGCACCCAACGTGATAGGTAGTGAACCGTATCGTATAAAGGCACTGGCTATTACCTATCCCGAGGGATAGCTAGGTTACCTCACGATTTTTCTCTCACCATTAGCAACTGTAAATTATGTTAACAAATATTTCGATTTCATTCATTGGTACATGCCAGAGCCGGGATTCGAACCTTTCTCATTAGAAGTCAGAGGTCAGGATCGAGAAAAAACTGATACCATGAATTACCATGAATTGTCTGTCCATATATAGAGAACTTGATCATTGACTATCTTTACTCAAGAGTCTGCCTACCACAAAAGGGTTATCAGTCGTAAAGTCTATCGAATGACACTGAAGGCTTCATAGGAAATTAGATCTGTGTTTATTCCACACAAGTAGAAACATAGTAATCGAATACGTGTTTACAGGTAGTAAACTTGATTTACTAGTTTCCATTGTTATGTTACGTGTAACTTAACTTAAGGTTAACTTAGTACTTAACTTTGAGTACTAAGATGACCTAGGTATTATAAAAAGTAAACAGCGGTTGTTTTACATAGTGTGTATGTATGTCTAGATAAAGATTAGACTTACGGGGTAGCGCATAGAACTTATGCAGATCAAATTGGAGACATTCAATTCTAGTAATACTCGTAATATTAATAAAATAATATTTGGACACTATTACACCAATTTAACTATCCTCTTGCTAAGTACATTTAAGTCAAGTCAACGTATATTTAATAATTATATACTTCACTACATAGTATAAAAACAAAGTCGCTTTCTCTGTCCCTATGTCCCTTTGTATGCTTAAATCTTTGAAACTACGCAATGGATTTTGATGCGGTTTTTTTTAATAGATAGTTATTCAAGAGGAAGGTTTATACGTATAATAACATCCATTAAATAGCCAGAAGTGCGAAGTCGGAGTGGGTCGCTAGTATTATATATAATCAACAACCAGACTGAAAAGCAGAAGAAACTAGGCGGGTGAACGTAGCGTGAATAATATAGAACATGTATGAGAAGGTTAATGGATGTGATTGAAGCAAGAGAGATTTGTCAGGATCGTTCCAGGTGGCGACCGATACTCTTTACCTACTTTTAGGGACATAGAGACTTAAATATATGTATAGGTTAGCATCGATTAGTACTATTTGTGAATATCTTATATAGTGAAGTGGAAGGGCGGTTACGTAGGGGCCGGCCTATTAAGACATATAACAGTCAGATAGACGCTATATTGAAAAAAAGGTGACGTTAGGTGTACCTATAACCACCGAGAGTGTATGAGAAGATGTATGAATGTCAATGAAGCGAAAGTGGTCTGTCAGGATCGGGATAAATGGGCATCCGTGATCTCTGCCTACCTCTCTACAGAAATTCAGGCGTGATATGTATGTGTGTATCTTATATACCTAGTATCGCTCAAATCTATAAACCTATAATACTGTCCACCTTGGCAGGGATTAGGGATTAGTCTATAAGTGTGATAAGGTGTATGTATGTCTATGACACAGAAGGAAATTCTAGGTTGAGGACATGAGATCTCTACCTACCCCTGTCTAGGCAGACGGACGTAATGTATATGCATGATATCTGCTATCACCATAATTCAATTTGCGTTGTTTATACAATGATTAGTTGCCCTTGATTCGAGAAAGGTCAGGCAATAAGCTTATGTAATTGTTGTTTGATGGGCTAACAACCTTGCCTGTTAATACACATGTGTGATAGCAACGTTGTTAGGTAGAACTAGGGTAGATTACCAATTACAAAATAGAATACTGTATATAACTTGATCGGTGGTCAATTGAGAAGCTACAAAAACTATAAAAAGGTTTTCTTACTTAACATAAATGTATATAGTCTCTACTCTCTGGTAATGACTATCAAATTCCACATTGAATGATTATGTCAAATCATTCACACACCCTATAAATATATGTAAACATAAAACATACGCTTCAGGACTTGTGTATACACACTCCTTTTTTATTGAGACGGGGTAGTCAGAGGCTTGAGTGCCCATCTCCGAAATTTCGAAGTCAACGTTAGGATTGGATCACTCTAAGCCCTTGTTACACTAGATAGACTACAACCGCCGTGATAGGTAGTAAACCGTATATAGGCACTGGCTATTATATGTACAATATGCATTTGTAAGTTTACAACCCTTTGGGAGTCTTAAAGAGTTTGAATCTCCACTATCTACTGAACTTTGTCCTTTGATGTGTTTGGCTACTTGAAAGCCACGTTTTAATTTATAATCAGTATCGAACGTGACATATAGTAACGACCGAATCTCTGCTATACAGAATATATATAGAAAGATGATATAGTTCGAAATGATAATGTCAAAAATACGGCTTTGCAATTGAATAATAAGCATTATTAGAAACTTTCTAATCCTTTATTATACATTACGAGTTAGTACTTAACTTCTATGACATATAGTTATATAGTTATTTATGGTTTACATATTATGGTTAATGTTAGCATGTTTTCTAACTTTATTTTACTTCCAGGAATCCACCAAAACCTTCCAAACCTTGCTGAACGAGACCTCCCGTCGGCTACAAGCCCTGGCAAAGAAGCTGGGCTCTTGTGTTGAGAGGTCAAGGCCCTACCACGATGCCGTCGCAGCCGCGGCTCAAGCCAGGGACTCTTGCCAGAAAGCGGCTGAGCATTTCCGAAGGGCTAGTGGTATGTATTCCTAGGGCCATAAAAAGATGATATTTTAAGTCAATATTTAATACGTCATTCAATAATTAAGACTATGTTATCTACACTAATGCCAGGGCGTGCGCACTTCTTGATATACCGTAATTTGACGTAGCTCAGTAGTTTGGGACTTGACTCTGTATCAGTGGGTACAGGGTTCAAATCCCGCTTGAGCATGTATCAATAGAAATGAAGTACAATGAATTTTTATGTACATTTAATATTCATTTCATCAATATTCATATCATTCATTCATAATAAAATTAGATATACGAAATGCATCGAATACTACGGTAAGGGAAAACATCGTGAGGAAACCTACCTGTTTACCCCGAACAGGTAATAGTTAGCGCTTGCAAATGGCGACATGGCTTACCCACTTGTCACATTGAGTACTGATTAGTCAACCACACTGATGGGCATAGAATTACTAACTTTACAATTGCGGAGATGGAAGCCTGAACCTCTGACTACCCCCGCAAGGGTCAATGGTCGTGAACGCGTTTTGTCTTTATATAATTACGCCTCTACATCTCTTAGAGCAGGCACGTGCCAGTCGATAGTCACTGTTTATCCTCTTAGGGACGTAGAGGCGTGAATATATGAATGTACAGAAAGTATTACTCAGAAGTTTGTATTACAATTAAACGTTTATAAAATGGAGAAAGTAGCCAGTGTAAATAGCGAGACTTCTTAGCTTTAATATATTCAATAAAGAGAGATGATCTTGCATGCGAGAAGCTAGTAATACTTTCGCTTTTCATCTATTGACGAGTAGAGAAATGCAATACATACTGTACACACGCTTACTTACTTTCCCGTGCTAGTCTGGAACGTAAAAAGACTTGATTAGCTGCCAATCTTCTTGGCATTGTAGAAAGTGACCAAAGGACTAGGGGTAAATGCAATTTATTAGGCGATATAGCAAAATGTTACTGGTATTCCATATGACTAACAACCCCAATATTTATGCTATAAAGTGACCTTGGAAATGTTTTAGCCGACGTTCTATACACCTCGAAAGGAATTAAAGGAAATAAGTGTATATGTATATATACACACGCTTTAGTGAATAATAAGTTTTGTGCCTTATAATCATTGTTTCTGCCTATTAGGCACAAAACTATACAGCATGTTTTGAACAGAACTATCGAGAGTGAACATACTCCAAGGGGTTAATTTTTGAATATAATTGGTTAAGTTAAATTATTTCAGCAATTTCATAAAAATAATAATAAAGCAAAACATTTCAACAACATTTATAAACAAATGTACTAGTACAAAAACATAACTTTCTTTGTTTACTACGTTTTCACAATAATTCCTTTGTTATGCTTACGTTTCGTTTATAAATACAATATTAGGTACATATGCTATGGATAAGCTCGGAGTGACAGTCTGATAAATGGTTATCAAATGCCCTTGACTCTTTAAATGTTCTATTAGAGAACAAAAGGTTTTTTTATCACTAAAATACATTATCCCCGCCCCGTGTTAATTTGGGACGTAAAATAATGATAACTAGCTGGCTGTCTTTAATTTTTATAAATGTTGTAAGATGTTTTATGCGATCCTTGTTGATTTCTTATGGTTTTTGTTACCAATATCTCTGTTTACCCCTCTACAGGGAATCAGGCGTGATGTGTATGTATGTATGTTACCAATATTCTGCATTGATAGTTATGCAAAAGATCAGGTATATTTCAAAAATAAGTTTTTAATTAACAAATAAATAGGTACATATTTGGAAAACAAAGGATTGTATATTAAAATGTGTCTACATGGCCACGGTGAGGTTACCAGAGTTATAGAGTTATTATTTCCATCTATATAATATTTTTGAGAGACTCGCTATTTTCATTCTTTTTACAAGAAAACGGGACTCGCCGCGTACATCCATACACACGCCTGATTCCCTGTAGAGGGGTAGGCAGAGATCACGGATCCCCATTTGTCCCGATTCTGAAAGATCACTTTCGCTTCTTTGACATTCATACACCTCAAACACACTCGGCGGTTATAGATACTTCTAACGTCACCGCCGCGTATATTTAAAAAACCAAGCACTTTAGATTTACCTTTGTAATTTAGATATACAAAAAAACAAACAAACGCATTCACGGACCATTAACCCTTGCGGGGTAGTCAGGGTTTCAGGTGTCCATCTCCGCAATTGCGATGCTAGGAATTCTATGGCCACCTCGAACCCACATGTTAACCAGATAGTCAGTACTCAATGTGGCAGGCGGTAAGCCATTTCGACATTTACAAGCACTAACTATTTAGTACCTGTTCGGGGAACAGGTGGGTTTTCTCACGATTTTTCCCCTCACCGTAGTATTCTAGTAGTTATTTTTTATATTATATCTCATAACTTTGAGAGAATCACGATTTTTATTACTTTGTCATTTAATTATTTAATATATCTAACGTCGAGTATCAAAGCTAATACTCTGTTAATTTATATCTATTACTTGCTTACCTATTTCACCCACTTTTTCCCAGAACTCCACGGCACGGCGAAGAAAATGGTGTCAGTGGCAGAACAGCGCTTCGTTAAAAGCAGCGACCTGCACTTCGACAGCAATTGCCAGGAGGTGCTAAACCACGCCATCCTCAAGGTGAGGGCAATTGGTTAAGACAGGCATTTAGTTATGTCTTAGGTGGGTGTACGTAGCGTGAACTGGCACTGGGCAAAAAATCCTGAAAGCCGGAGTTTCTTGTTGGTTCTTCTCCGAGCCAGGCAAATGTTTTGACTTTCAATGAATGTACTGTACTTGTACTTATGTTGAATAAAAACATTTGACTTTGACTTTGAAGAACAGAAGAGCGTGTATGAAAAGGTTGGATGTGAGTGAAGTAAGAGAGATTTGTCACCCGTTCCAGGTGGCGATCGATAGTCTCTCCCTATCCCTTTATTTTATTTATGCATTCATGACTTTAAACCTTTTTGGTGTAGTAAGAGTAGTAGTAAGGTTGTGTGTCCTAAGTGAGAGTCCTGATCGTCTTTTTATCAGATATCAGTATCTAACATCATAGGTGGTACAACATGCCGATTTTACATTCATATATATTCACTTCTCTACGTTCCTAAAGGGATAGGCTTTTGGCTGCATTGATATTCGAACCTGGAAATTTCGATTTTCGAAATCTAAGTTATACCTGCTTCTGTGCGATAATCTCATATTTATAATATACCAGTATTAACAATGATTTTATTAATTAAAATTTGTAGAATGGAGTAATACATATAAATTATGATATCTCGTGACAAGTGACTGTGCCCTAAAATATAAGTGTTATTAAAAGTCGCCATTAAATCATTTAACATCATTGTATTGAATTATAGTTCTTTCGCCTACTAAGATTGTGAAATAATGATAACTAGTATAGTACTGTAATAATATAATGTCGCCTTTAATTCCAGGTGATGGATGCAGAGAAACGGAAGGCAGAAAGTGAGCAGGAGCATCAAGCCAAAGC